>OY755038.1:81618352-82146620 GCA_963576565.1 Aspidapion aeneum | reverse complement strand
GGTACACAAACATTATGGATTTGTATGGATCATTACATCTCATTGAGTACACACTGCTTGGTTGCAAATGTTTTTTCATTTAGGTAAGTCATAGAGAAATATTTGTTAATAAGTTCTGTCTTTTTCCACACCCATACTAGGGCCTATTCTTAAAATACATAATGCCATTTAACATATCTCAAAGGGGGAGCAGGGTTTGGTTTTGTATTACACATAACTTTTTTTTAATGTATTTTGTTTTTTGAAAATTCTGTACAGAGGGGGGGAGGTGCGTCAACTACATAATTTAAGAATAGGCCCATAGTGTACTTAGGGCAGAGCTTCAAGAGCTAAGCTCCCCCTTAAAAATTTGGTTAGCCCCTGAAATTATATTACATATAAACACATATTTCAGACAGAGTCGACACAAAGGCTTATTGGGGTGGGGGAGGCAACAGCTACCTTTCCTAACTAATATATTTTTTTTAAAACTATCCAAAAAATTTTAGATTACCAAAAAGAAATGTTACCACCCAATTTTTTTTTTAGTTTTTGTCCAAAAACTGTTTACTCAATTTTTTTTGGTTTTACAGAGAAAAAGTCAATAACAGAAAAAAGGGTCCTCACTCAATTTTTTTTTTATTTTGCCTCCAAAAATCTTTCTACCTAAAATTTAATTTGTGATTTTCTAGTTTTGCTAAAATGTAATATTTTGGGGAGAGACTCCCTCCCATCCCCCGTTAGCGACGCCCCTGTTCTGAAAAGAAATTAGAAAGCAAAATTAATTTTTTTAGGGATTTCCAGAAAAAAACTAAATAAACATGGTTCCGCAAATGCTTTTGCGATGTTTTGCTTAAATTTGGAACGTATGTTTAGCTGCAAGGCATACATCATTAAGCTTGCCAAATATCAGGAAAAAACTACAGGGTGATATTTTTTCAGGAGTCATGCCCCCTTTTCCCCCAGAACTTTTTTGCAGTAAGCCAATGGTAGATTCAAATAGATTCTTTGTTTTACTCAGAAATTTTTTGATCTTCTGCAATTTTTTATAACTCTAACTGTTTCCAAGAAAAGACAAAAAAGGAAAATTTGTACCCTGCATTATTTTAGTTTTATGCGAGTTTTATGTAATTTCTAAATAGCAATTGAAGATACAAGTTATTTTATTTTGTTTTTTTTTCTGAAAAATGTTTAGAGATAAAAATATTGCAGATCAAAAAATTTCTGAATAAAATAAGGAATTCATTTTACATTTTTGAATCTGCCAGTGACTTACTGCAAAAAAGTTCTGGGGAAAAAAAGGGGGCATAACCGCGAAAAAATTATTACCCTGTAGTTTTTTCCTAATATTTGACATGCTTAATGATGTATGCCTTGTATCAAAATACATGTTCCAGATTTGAACTAAATATCTCAAAAACTGCACGAGTTATAAATAAAACGCAAACAAAAAACTAATATTTTAATAACCCATATCTCAAAAACTAAGCATGGTTATACACAGTTTTTTTTCTTAAAATCACTCAAGATAATCCTCTGAAGTTTGGCTGCATACTTTATTAACACCTGTATAAAATACCTATTATTATGAGTCCCTTGGCAGTTTTTTTTTTGGTTTTTAGTCATCCAATGCAACAATCAACAATGGGATAACATCATTATGTGGCCACCTTTATTATTAAAAAACTAAAAAATGGATTTTGTGAAGAATATATGAAAATTACATTACAACATTTGAGCAATTCCACATAAACCTAGAAATTAGAAAATTGAAGACTGTAAAAGTGTGTTCTTATTTTTTTTAAATATTGGTTTTATTAAGGATTATTAGGTGGTACATGTTTAACTATTTTTAAGTTTTCTAAAAATCCACAGTTTTTTGTAATATAAATACTTAGTTTATACATTTAAGAAAAAACATTATATTTGTTAAATATTTTTAGATTTTTCTAAAACAGTTCTCATTTTTAAAAAAATAAATATTACGTTTTTTATAAAACATTGTTTTTTATTTAAGTATTACATTTTCGAGGTCATGCAAATTTTTATGTATGCGGAAAAAGTTTGGATATCTTACAGGTTGACATGACTAAAATTAATATATTTTTGATATCCAAATTCTTTTCGTATACATGAAATTAGCATGACCTCAAAAATAGCAGCTTTACTAAGAAAAAAATCTATTTAAAAAGTCCGCCAAGCCCGCCCGCGCCTTCTTAATTCTTCCACTAGCCAAGGGTGGCGCTAGCGTAAACTTGTTGCCGCTTTTGAACCATAGAATTAAGCACTCTTTTATTATTTTCTCTATGTTTACTTTATTGTAGGCAAAAATTTTTACCTAACAAAGTCTAGAAGCCCTCCCTACCCCTTACACTTTGCTAACCGCTCCAAATCCTGTTACGAAATTTATAGACGAAAAACTTTTCGGATCCACGTAAAGGCCTTCACACACACAATTTACGTAATCCGTAGCATGGCGCATAGCGGGCTTTCAACCAATCAGCGATCGAATAGCAGCGGCCATTTTGGATTTACGTAAGAAAAGTCCATAAGTTTGAACTTCTTACGCGTTATGTTTTTTTGTGTGTGATCGGCTTTAACGTGGTATGTCGACTTGGCAACACAGCTCTGGGTGCCTATTCTTGAAGGTTCTTGTGGTGAACGAAATTTTCACCTTTTTTTGGATGAACTTAAGTTTATCGGTGATTTTAAGTTAACCATCTTTTTCACCGTGAAATAAATACGCGGGAGTTATTGTGGCATTACTTCCCTTATTCTTGGTTGTCGGTTTTCTCTTGCCAACACAATTAATAGAGACTTATTGGAAGTGAAATATGGTCTAGCAATAATATAGGATGACCATCCGTCCCACAGAACACCAAGGGATCCGTCCCGATTTTTCTGGGACCCAATTCTTGAAATAAATCCGTATACGGATTTGGCGAAACGTATACGGATAATCACCATTCGAATTCTTGAAAGCTCGTATAGGAGTTTTTCGTTCGGAAATAGAGTCGAGTGGTAAAGTCCACTCGAATCTCAATTTCCGTAAACGAACCGAACCGAACCTAACATTTTTGTTTACTTTAATATAATTTTGGTGTTTGCTTAATTTTTCTTTATTTAAAAAAAACTGGGAGGTCTTCTGAAAAAAGACGCGATTTGGCAATAAAAGGGCTTGAGGACGCAAAGAGGTGGCCTCTTGTGACACTCAGTTGGGGGGGGGGGGGGGGGGGGGGAGAGTGAAAAATCCTGAATTTTTGCGTTAATAATTTATGAATGAACAGCTCTAAAAATAATTTAAAAAATTACAACTTTGTAACACATTTTCAAGAAAAAATATATAAAAGGAGAGTTTTCGGGAGGGATAAAAATTTGAGTTTCACTATTTTTTCTGACTTTTTCTATGTTGGCCAAAAATAAATATAAAATATAAAAACATTATTTTTCTTTATTTACATTTCAAAGTACATAATAAGTACTTACTGTCAAGTGCATTAAAAAACGCTATGCAATATGACTACAGTGTGAGAACAAGCCAGTTGGAATAAACTTGCTAGTCTGTTAAATTTAAGTTTTTTGAAAGCACATGTTAACTGAGATTTTTAACCGGCAATATTTTTACAGAATATTTTTTGGACAGACCCCAGAAAGGGGTCCACTAGCATACAACTTATTTTTTAAGATGGAATGACCCCACTTAAGGCACCTTGTTAGAAAGGGTATCAAATAATTTTTTTAAATTAACAAAAAGAAAATTATTTCTATTTTTATGTAAATTTTAGAGAATATAAGTGTCATTTAAAGTAAAACCTATAATTTTAATAAAATATAGGTGGTGGACCCCTGACAAGAGGTCCAGTAATACCAAAAATTTTTTTGCAACTGGTAGACTCAACTTGTAGCACTTTGTTCAAAACCTAATAAAAAATGTTTTTTTTTTAACTTGACAGATTTCCAAAAAAAAGTGAACCATAATTTTTCTTTTTCAATAGGCTTTCCAACAAGGTGCCACAAGTTTTATCTTGTTGGACCCCTTTCTGGGGTTCTGTCCAAAAAAAATTCATCAAAAATATTGCTCATTAAAAAAATCAGTAGGCATAATTTTGGTTTATTCAAAAAATATTTAATTTAACCTGCTAGAAAATGTATTCCAACTTGCTTGTTCTCACTGTATAAGCTTTTATGTAAGAAGTTGTATAATCTTTTTTACAATAAAAACTACAATAAACCTATTTTTATTTTACTTATAATTTATTTAAAAAAGTTCTTTAAAAGTTAATAGATCACCAATTGCATCTAAGTATTTCTAGTAGGATCATCATTGCAAAAGGACTGCTAGGCAAAAACTGCTTCACACCTCAAAAATGATCTTCATGTCTTCTCTGAGAAACCTGTAACAAAAAGTTTTTTCATTGAGTGTACCACAGCAGACCTCACTGGATCTGTATTACTGGCAGGATTTTTATATATGTCCTTGTTTATAACTTTTGAAAAACAAAGACATCTACGAAAATAATGTACATATTCAAATCAAATCATACTGATCATATAAGGGCTGCTTTAGTCTGCTACAGTTTTTAATTTTTTTGGTGTTAATTGACAGGTAAAGACATTTAAATTTAAACAAAAAAATGGGTTTTTTGAACAAAGGTTACTAATTTTGTCAATTTTTACTTGAAATGTTTATTATGCTTATCGGTCTAAAAGGCAAAACTGTTCTACTCAGAAAGAAACTGAGTAAAAAACACTGGGAGCAAAAAATTAAACTGTTTCTATACTACAGACAAAATGCAAACTCCAAATGCTTCAGTAAAAACCCCTATGTTACTTAACGCTTGTCCAATTTTTTTGTCCAACAAAAGAAAAATACTCTACTCTAATTTTTGTCAAAGCATGATGTATGAAAGTTCGTCAAACATAGGCCACTCATTACAAACAAAGCCTCAAGTTCAAGACCCCTTTAGAATACTTATGAAGTTTATTTGTTTTCTTTTAAGCAGTCTCAAAATTCAACTGCGAATTTTACCCCCAAATTTTCACACTTCAAAGAGGTTAGATGCCACTAGGCCCCAAATTTCCATTACTATAATTTGGTACTTACCGTTACCAATGATTACACAATCATTGCTGTTACCACAATAAAACACTGCTTCTTTTTCTATTAAAAAAAACATATCGTGAAAATAAATCACTCTTTAAAAAAAAATTACAAAAACAAAAGATGTAATGTCAATCTACTGTCAACCTTACTTCATCGCGGCAAGTTTAGGCGCACATACCGGCCTTAGTTTGGCCAAAATTATACAAAAGCAGCGTTGCCAAGTAGTGTAGTCGAAAAAAAAGTCGTACACGGAATTGGCGTTCGAGTGGCATTCAAGAATAGCTATTTTTCCGAGCACTCGAAACTACCATTCGAATTTTACTCGTATACGACAAAAAATCCGAGTGGTTCAAGAATTTGGTCCCTGCTGGTTGAACTTCTATGCGCCATGCTATGCGCTATGCATTTTTGTGGGGAATTTCTATTTAACTGACCAAGAATTTACCGACCAATGAATTTTCGCATTTTTCGGCATAAGGCCGCCTTGTTCGTAGAAAAACCAAATACTAACTTACAAGTCTAAGCTGTTACCACTTCTAAACAGCTACAGTGACCTACAACTCAGTTTTATCACAAAAACCACCTTCCCCCAGTTTTACCACCAAAAAACCAACTACTACCACTTACACCTAGCCTCTGTTGCTAAAAAAGCAACTACTACCACCTTGCCCTAGGTTCTACCACTCAAAAATCAACTACTACCACTTCCCCCTAGCTTCTACTAGTAAAAAATCAACTACTACCACCTTCCCCTAGCCTCTACCAATAAAAAATCAACTACTACCACCTCCCTCTAGATTCTACCACCAAAAAATCAACTACTACCACCTTCCCTTAGACTACCAATAAAAAATCAACTACTACCACATTCCTCTAATTTCTACCACCAAAAAACCAACAACTACCACCTTCCCCCAGCCTATACCAATAAAAAATCAACTACTACCACCTCCCCCTAGCTTCTACCAGCAAAAAACCAACTACTACCACCTCCCCCTAGATTCTATCACGAAAAAATCAACTACTACCACATTCTCCTAGCTTCTACCAGAAAAAAACCAACTACTACCACCTTCCCCTAGCTTCTACCAGCAAAAAACCAACTACTACCACCTTCCCCTAGCTTCTACCAGCAAAAAACCAACTACTACCAGATTCCCCTAGCTTCTACCAATACAAGATCAACTACTACCACATCCCCCTAGAATCTACCACCAAAAAATGAACTACTACCACATTCCCCTAGCTTCTACCACCCAAAAACCAACTACTACCACCTTCCCCTAGCTTCTACCAGCAAAAAACCAACTACTACCACCTTCCCTTAGCTTCTACCACTAAAAAATCAACTACTACCACCTCACCCTAGATTCTACCACCAAAAAATCAACTACTAACACCTTCCCCTGGCTTCTGCCACCAAAAAACCAACTACTACCACCTTCCCTTAGCCTCTACCACTAAAAAATCAACTACTACCACCTCCCTCTAGATTCTACCACCAAAAACTCAACTACTACCACCTTCCCCTAGCTTCTACCACCCAAAAACCAACTTCTACCACCTTCCCCTAGCTTCTACCAGCAAAAAACCAACTACTACCACCTCCCCCTAGATTCTATCACGAAAAAATCAACTACTACCACATTCTCCTAGCTTCTACCAGAAAAAAACCAACTACTACCACCTTCCCCTAGCTTCTACCAGCAAAAAACCAACTACTACCACCTCCCCCTAGATTCTACCACTAAAAAATCAACTACTACCACCTCCCTCTAGAGTCTACCATCAAAAAAATCAACTACTACCACCTTTCCCTAGAGTCTACCAGCAAAAAACCAACTACTACTATCTTCCCCTAGCTTCTACCACTCAAAAACCAACTACTACCACCTTCCCCTAGTTTCTACCAGCAAAAAACCAACTACTAGCACCTACCCCTAGATTCTTCCACCAAAAAATCAACTACTACCACCTTCCCCTAGCTTCTGCCACCAAAAAACCAACTACTACCACCTTCCCTTAGCCTCTACCACTAAAAAATCAACTACTACCACTTGCCCCTAGATTCTACCACCAAAAACTCAACTACTACCACCTCCCCCTAGCTTCTACTAGCAAAAAACCAACTAACCTTCCCCTAGCTTCTACCAGCAAAAAACCAACTACTACCACCTCCCCCTAGATTCTACCACCTGAAAATCAACTCATTCCTCATTCCCTTAGCTTCTACCACTAAAAAATCAACTACTACCACCTCACCCTAGATTCTACCACCAAAAAATCAACTACTAACACCTTCCCCTGGCTTCTGCCACCAAAAAACCAACTACTACCACCTTCCCTTAGCCTCTACCACTAAAAAATCAACTACTACCACCTCCCTCTAGATTCTACCACCAAAAACTCAACTACTACCACCTTCCCCTAGCTTCTACCATCCAAAAACCAACTTCTACCACCTTCCCCTAGCTTCTACCAGCAAAAAACCAACTACTACCACCTCCCCCTAGATTCTATCATGAAAAAATCAACTACTACCACATTCTCCTAGCTTCTACCAGCAAAAAACCAACTACTACCACCTTCCCCTAGCTTCTACCAGCAAAAAACCAACTACTACCACCTCCCCCTAGATTCTACCACTAAAAAATCAACTACTACCACCTCCCTCTAGAGTCTACCATCAAAAAAAATCAACTACTACCACCTTTCCCTAGAGTCTACCAGCAAAAAACCAACTACTACTATCTTCCCCTAGCTTCTACCACTCAAAAACCAACTACTACCACCTTCCCCTAGCTTCTACCAGCAAAAGACCAACTACTAGCACCTACCCCTAGATTCTACCACCAAAAAATCAACTACTACCACCTTCCCCTAGCTTCTGCCACTAAAAAATCAACTACTACCACCTCCCTCTAGAGTCTACCATCAAAAAAATCAACTACTACCACCTTTCCCTAGAGTCTATCAGCAAAAAACCAACTACTACTATCTTCCCCTAGCTTCTACCACTCAAAAACCAACTACTACCACCTTCCCCTAGCTTCTACCAGCAAAAAACCAACTACTAGCACCTACCCCTAGATTCTACCACCAAAAAACCAACTACTACCACCTTCCCTTAGCCTCTACCACTAAAAAATCAACTACTACCACTTGCCCCTAGATTCTACCACCAAAAACTCAACTACTACCACCTCCCCCTAGCTTCTACTAGCAAAAAACCAACTAACCTTCCCCTAGCTTCTACCAGCAAAAAACCAACTACTACCACCTCCCCCTAGATTCTACCACCTGAAAATCAACTACTTCCACATTCCCCTAGCTTCTACCAGCAAAAAACATGTATTAATTTGGAAAGTTTCAAGTGTTTAAAGTCTCTGATTTTAATTTTTGAATTATACCTAAAAATAATTAAAATGGAGTTGCTTTCAAAAAGTCAAAATGGCGTTCCAAAATGGCGAATTTTTCCATTTATGAACCGATATGTATTAAGTTTGGCTCTTTGGGGTGTGTAAGGCGGCTGAATTTAATATTTAAATTAAATTTGAAAAAATTAAAATAGTCGAAATTTCCATTTAAGAGCCGAACGGTGTTAATTTTGAAATTTTAGGCTAACCATTATGATTTTATGATTTAATACACCATTTTGGTTTAATTTAAAAATCATTATCACACACTTTAAAAAGTTTAAAATTTAATAATTATCGGTTAGTAAAAGAAAAACACAGCCATTTTGAATCGCCATTTAGACTTTTAGCAAGTTTAATTTAAAACTCAATATCAATAACCTTCGACAACCCAAAATTCACAATTAAATACATATCGGTTGATAATGGAAAAAATCCGCCATTTTGTATTAACCATATTATTTTATTTTTAAGTTTAATTTCCAAAATATAATTAGCCACCTTAAATACCGCAAATTTCTAAAATAATACCCATCGGTTCACAAATGGAGAAGTCCGCCATTTTGAATTCGCTATTTTGATTTCTTTAAAGTTTAAATCAAAATCAGCGATATTAAATCCCACAATGTTCCAAATGTAGTACGGTTACGTATATGTTTTTAAAAATGGAAAAGGCCGCCATTTCAAATCTATTATATTCTAATTCTTTTAGGTTCTGCTGGTAGAAGCTGGGGGAATGTGGTATTAGTTGGTTTTTTAGTGGTATAGGCTAGGGGAAGGTATTAGTAGTTGGCAGAAGCCAAGGGAAGGTGGTAGTAGTTAATTTTTTGGTGTTAGAATCTAAGGGAAGGTGGTAGTAGTAGATATCTTGGTGGTAGAAGCTAAGGGAAGGTAACAGTAGCTATTTTTGTGTTGGTAAAAGGTAGGAGAAAGCTGTAGTAGTTGGTTTTTTACTAGTAGAAGCTAGGGGAATGTGGTAGTAGTTGAGTTTTTGGTGGTAGAATCTAGGGGCAATTTTTTGTGGTAAAGGCTAGAGGAAGGTGGTACTAGTTGGTTTTTTTAGTGGCAGAGGTTAGGGGAAGGTGGTAATAGTTGGTTTTTTGGTGGTAGAATCTAGGGGGAGGTGGTAGTAGTTGATTTTTTAGTGGTAGAGGCCAGGGGAAAGTGGTAGTAATTGGTTTTTTGCTGGTAGAAGCTAGGGGGAGGTGGTAGTCGTTGATTTTTTAGTAGTAGAATCTAGGGGGAGGTGGTGGTAGTTGATTTTTTAGTGGTAGAGGCTAAGGGAAGGTGGTAGTAGTTGGTTTTTTGGTGGCAGAAGCTAGGGGAAGGTGGTAGTAGTTGATTTTTTGGTGGTAGAATCTAGGGGGAGTTGGTAGTAGTTGATTTTTTGGTGGTAGAATCTAGGGGTAGGTGGTAGTAGTTGGTTTTTTGCTGGTAGAAGCTAGGGGAAGGTGAAAGTAGTTGGTTTTTGGGTGGTAGAAGCTAGGGGAACATGGTAGTAGTTGGTTTTTTGCTGGTAGAAGCTAGGTGAAGGTGGTAGTAGTTGGTTTTTTGGTGGTAGAAACTAGGGGAATGTGGTAGTAGTTGGTTTTTTGCTGGTAGAAGCTAGGGGAAGGTGGTAGTAGTTGATTTTTTGATGGTAGACTCTAGGGGGAGGTGGTAGTAGTTGGTTTTTTGCTGGTAGAAGCTAGGGGAAGGTGGTAGTAGTTGGTTTTTGTGCAGTAGAAGCTAGGGGAAGATGGTAGTAGTTGGTTTTTTGCTGTTAGAAGCTAGGGGAAGGTGGTAGTAGTTGGTTTTTTGCTGCTAGAAGCTAGGGGAATGTGGTAATAGTGGATTTTCAGGTGGTAGAATCTAGGGGGAGGTGGTAGTAGTTGGTTTTTTGCTGGTAGAAGCTAGGGGGAGGTGGTAGTAGTTGATTTTGTGGTGGTAGAATCTAAGGGGAGGTGGTAGTAGTTGATTTTTTAGTAGTAGAGGCTGAAGGAAGGTGGTAGTAGTTAGTTTTTTGGTGGCAGAAGCTAGGGGAAGGTGGTAGTAGTTGATTTTTTGGTGGTAGAATCTAGGGGAAGGTGGTAGTAGTTGGTTTTTGGGTGGTAGAAGCTAGGGGAAGATGGTAGTAGTTGGTTTTTTGCTGGTAGAAGCTAGGTGAAGGTGGTAGTAGTTGGTTTTTTGGTGGTAGAAGCTAGGGGAATGTGGTAGTAGTTGGTTTTTTCTGCTAGAAACTAGGGGGAGGTGGGAGTAGTTGATTTTTTGGTGGTAGAATCTAGGGGGAGGTGGTAGTAGCTGATTTTTTGGTGGTAGAATCTAGGGGGAGGTGGTAGTAGTTGATTTTTTAGTGGTAGAGGCTAAGGGAAGGTGGTAGTAGTTATTTTTGCTGGTAGAAGCTAGGGGGAGGTGGTAGTAGTTGATTTTTTGGTGGTAGAATCTAGGGGGTGGTAGTAGTTGATTTTTTAGTGGTAGAGGCTAAGGGAAGGTGGTAGTAGTTGGTTTTTTGGTGGCAGAAGCTAGGGGAAGGTGGTAGTAGTTGATTTTTTGATGGTAGACTCTAGGGGAATGTGGTAGTAGTTGGTTTTTTGCTGGTAGAAGCTAGGGGAAGGTGGTACTAGTTGATTTTTTGATGGTAGACTCTAGGAGGAGGTGGTAGTAGTTGGTTTTTTGCTGGTAGAAGCTAGGGGACGGTGGTAGTAGTTGGTTTTTGGCTGGTAGAAGCTAGGGGAAGGTGGTAGTAGTTGGTTTTTTGCTGGTAGTGTGGCCAATTAAAATGCGTTGGGTAACATTTTGTGACACTGTGAATAGAACAATAAAGCTGTGCCAATTTGTGACACTAAAAAAAATTACCGAATAATCAACAAATATCTGGAAGCAGAACTGTATTTTCCAGCTAGGTAAAACATTGATATGCCCGGTAACTTTTATACAGTGGAGAAGGGGGGGGGGTTCAGAAATAAGAAAATTTTAAGCGCCACAGTGTTTTAATATCAATGTTTTACAAAGAAGATCTTAATTAAAATACAGTTCCACCCAAACGTTGTAGCCAAACAATGAAACTCTACCTACTTCCGAGGCTTCCAGAGTATTTGTGTAATTAAGAAAAACAAAAAACATTGACTAATAAAAGATTCTGAATGAGTTGAAATGACACAAATAGAAACACTACAGGTAGATGGACTTACAGGTAGTAGAATCTCCAACAGGTCACAGTGTACCTACACTTGAGTCGGTAGTGTGAGACTTCATTATATAAATGATCGTAAAAAAACACACCTCCAAAATCATTCCATCATAGGGTAGATCTGGACCAAATATCTGCTGTCATCATTCTACGTTGGGTAGAATGAGACAGACAGCAACCCAGTCCGAGATCCACCCCATGAGGTAAAACAGTGTAAAGAAACCGCAAAAAAATATAACCTCATCTCTCTTTTGTCTCCGCAAAGTTGGTTCATTGGATTGTACAAATAACACAAAAATTTAGTTCTTGTATATTTTAATGGTAAACCGGACAATATTACCAAAAACATGAAATAGGAAAAAAAATTAATAAAATGAAATGGAACAAGTCAGGGCCAAAATAGCAAGACACTCCAATTGTACAGTAAAAATTATAAATGAATAGTTATGCCGCAAAATTTTGGTTATGACGTCATACCTTATCTTGCGTTTACAAGAATTTCAAAAGTTGTACTTAATAAAAAATTATATGGAAAATTATAGCAAAAAAAATTATATCTAAAATATCCTTGCTCCTACCTTGGTCCTGTTCTTATCTAATAGTTGTTGAAGTAATATTTTGTAAACCTGGTGTTGTTTCCAGACATTCCTGCTACTGCACCGGGTCCTGTCCTGTTCGCGCCTCCCCTGAAGATCCCTTAGCACATGGTACTAGGGCAGCACATGGTCGTGAAAAGGTTGTGGGATCCTTGCCCGAGCGTAAAAACCCTGTGGAAAATGAAATATTTCAGTTTCCTTCGTCGGTTTTGCACGAGGTTCCCCTACACCGAGAATATTAAATCACGAACCCCATGTCGACTCAATAAAATAAAGCAGATTTAAACAGATGAACTAAAATAATCCTAACGTACCTTTCCCAGGGTTACAACTGGCTCGAACCTTGTTCCACCAGCAAAACTGTCCCGTCGATGGAATGGACGGGCAGTAACCAAAGGAAAAAACAATATATAGTTTTTATTAAAAAAACTCCAAAAACTCCAAAAATTCCCCACGTCTTTTGTCGAAAAAGTACATTTCACACGAAAAATAATTACAATTCGGGAGGCAAATATTGTCTTGAAGAATTCAAAAAAAATAAAAAAATCGAACTTACCACTGCTCTTTCCGTAGGAATGGCGTAGGTCGCCTTTTAGTCCCTCTCAAAGAGGATACGAGCCGTCCACGAGAATGCCTCACGACGGGCTCACTTCTACAGTTTCTGGGATATCTCCTGCAATCGCTGCAGTGCCAATAACAAAAAAACAATGGCGATCCCAGAAACTGTTGTCGACCCACCGCCGACTCTTTAGGAAAAGAGAAAAGACACTTTGTCAAGAACACAAAAAAATGAAGTTGCCGGAAATCGTTCGTAAATCTGGTGGGGACAGTACACAGTACCAACCAAATTTTCCCGGTTAAATTCAAATAAGAATGCAAACGCATTTATAAAAAAACGCTCTCGCCGAAAAATCACTAACTCCGGTTTGCGAGCCTGTAGAAAAAAACCGCGGTTTTCAAACTAACCTGAAAATATATATAATGAAATACACTAATACTTCCGTACCCTGCGCATGAGGTGATGTCGGATCTATTTCCACGGTTGAAATTTTTATAACAAGGACATCGAGACACCCTCCATACATAGACCGAACATTTGCCTACCGGACCCCTGCCAACATAGCAAGTAGGAGGAAAATAATCAGCCGGACTATAAGAAGCTCAGCATTGAAACCATCAACTGTAAAATCAATTACTGGAGATCAGAGCATGCATCAAACCCAGGAATATTCGAACACTCAACCAATTCCCACATGAGTAAAGCTATACTAAGTGTAGAATTTAGTTGTATTTTAGTTACAGTTTTAGTCAAAAGTTTCCTTTGCTCTTTATATATGTTTTCTTTAAGATTCATATGGCTTGACGCCATTTTTGTAAAACATTTCTACATTAATAAAGTTGTTTCTGAACTTGAACCTGAAAATACACATTGAACTACTGCTTAAACTCGGCACAAGAGTGCTCAGATGTTAAGTTTGTTCACCACTAGCCAGCCCTACATAACCCTTCAATCCGACTAACTGAGCTGGATATTAACTTTTTTAACTATGATTATATATAAATTTATATAATATAAAAATACGATTTTGTTTATTCTTTTAGTCCTAGTTTTTATCCCTCGTTTATCTCCCATTTACAAAAGTGCATAACTCGTATTTATTTTATCTTCTCCTTATCAAATTAATAAAGATATCAAAGTGGGCGGAGCTTCGGTTGTTCCTGGTCGAACCGTGGACCCAAATATACTTTCGTGCTATCAAAACTAACTAATCCGTGAAGGATATGAGGTTCGGAAGAGAAATGATTGTCCCAATATCCTCGAAAATAAAAATAAGCGAATGAAATGTTCACCTAAATGTTTTCTTCCTGTTACTGAAACCATTTGTGATGCGGCAACGCCGCCATGCCCCAGCAGAACAGCTGTTTATTTTCATGAACGTCAAAGAAAATTACGAAATTTTACAGATAAACAAAACAATCAAAATTTTTATGTGATTTTTCCCGAAACCTGTGATCTCAAACTCCAATTAGAATGCCCAAATAATACGATGTGCGCAGTGTCCACAGTAATTCGATGGAATGCCTCCTTTATAAGGTAACTTTCTGGAAACTATATAACCTCCAAACCTAGCTCTATAATTATAATCTAATTTGTGTACAGAACGACGAGTCGAAGATCCTTGATTATTTACCTAAATAAACAAATATGTAACGTTTGCCTTAAACGTAAAAATGACACGTTACAGTAGAAGCTAGGGGAAGATGGTAGTAGTTGGTTTTTTGCTAGTAGAAGCTAGGGGAAGGTGGTAGTAGTTGGTTTTTTGCTGATAGAAGCTAGGGGAATGTGGTAGTAGTTAATTTTTAGGTGGTAGAATCTAGGGGAAGGTGGTAGTAGTTGGTTTTTTGCTGGTAGAAGCTAGGGGGAGGTGGTAGAAGTTGATTTTTTGGTGGTAGAATCTAGGGGGTGGTAGTAGTTGATTTTTTAGTAGTAGAGGCTAAGGGAAGGTGGTAGTAGTTGGTTTTTTGGTGGCAGAGGCTAGGGGAAGGTGGTAGTAGTTGATTTTTTGATGGTAGACTCTAGGGGAATGTAGTAGTAGTTGGTTTTTTGCTGGTAGAAGCTAGGGAGGAGGTAGTAGTTGGTTTTTGGCTTATAGAAGCTAGGGGAAGGTGGTAGTAGTTGGTTTTTTGCTGGTAGAAGCTAGGGGAATGTGGTAGAAGTTGATTTTCAGGTGGTAGAATCTAGGGGGAGGTGGTAGTAGAATCTAGGGGGAGGTGGTAGTAGAAGCTAGGGGGAGGTGGTAGTAGTTGATTTTTTGGTAGTAGAATCTAGGGGGAGGTGGTAGTAGTTGATTTTTTAGTGGTAGAGGCTAAGGGAAGGTGGTGGTAGTTGGTTTTTTGGTGGTAGAATCTAGGGGAACGTGGTAGTAGTTAATTTTTTGATGGTAGACTCTAGGGGGAGGTGGTAGTAGTTGGTTTTTTGCTGGTAGAAGCTAGGGGAAGGTGGTAGTAGTTAATTTTTTGATGGTAGACTCTAGGGGGAGGTAATAGTAGTTGGTTTTTGCTGGTAGATGCTAGGGGAAGGTGGTAGTAGTTGGTTTTTGGCTAATAGAAGCTAGAGGAATGTGGTAGTAGTTGATTTTCTGGTGGTAGAATCTTGGTAGTAGTTGGTTTTTTGGTGGTAGAAACTAGGGGAATGTGGTAGTAGTTGGTTTTTTGCTGGTAGAAGCTAGGGGAAGGTGGTAGTAGTTGATTTTTTGATGGTAGACTCTAGGGGGAGGTGGTAGTAGTTGGTTTTTTGCTGGTAGAAGCTAGGGGAAGGTGGTAGTAGTTGGTTTTTGTGCAGTAGAAGCTAGGGGAAGATGGTAGTAGTTGGTTTTTTGCTGTTAGAAGCTAGGGGAAGGTGGTAGTAGTTGGTTTTTTGCTGCTAGAAGCTAGGGGAATGTGGTAATAGTGGATTTTCAGGTGGTAGAATCTAGGGGGAGGTGGTAGTAGTTGGTTTTTTGCTGGTAGAAGCTAGGGGGAGGTGGTAGTAGTTGATTTTGTGGTGGTAGAATCTAAGGGGAGGTGGTAGTAGTTGATTTTTTAGTAGTAGAGGCTGAAGGAAGGTGGTAGTAGTTAGTTTTTTGGTGGCAGAAGCTAGGGGAAGGTGGTAGTAGTTGATTTTTTGGTGGTAGAATCTAGGGGAAGGTGGTAGTAGTTGGTTTTTGGGTGGTAGAAGCTAGGGGAAGATGGTAGTAGTTGGTTTTTTGCTGGTAGAAGCTAGGTGAAGGTGGTAGTAGTTGGTTTTTTGGTGGTAGAAGCTAGGGGAATGTGGTAGTAGTTGGTTTTTTCTGCTAGAAACTAGGGGGAGGTGGGAGTAGTTGATTTTTTGGTGGTAGAATCTAGGGGGAGGTGGTAGTAGCTGATTTTTTGGTGGTAGAATCTAGGGGGAGGTGGTAGTAGTTGATTTTTTAGTGGTAGAGGCTAAGGGAAGGTGGTAGTAGTTATTTTTGCTGGTAGAAGCTAGGGGGAGGTGGTAGTAGTTGATTTTTTGGTGGTAGAATCTAGGGGGTGGTAGTAGTTGATTTTTTAGTGGTAGAGGCTAAGGGAAGGTGGTAGTAGTTGGTTTTTTGGTGGCAGAAGCTAGGGGAAGGTGGTAGTAGTTGATTTTTTGATGGTAGACTCTAGGGGAATGTGGTAGTAGTTGGTTTTTTGCTGGTAGAAGCTAGGGGAAGGTGGTACTAGTTGATTTTTTGATGGTAGACTCTAGGAGGAGGTGGTAGTAGTTGGTTTTTTGCTGGTAGAAGCTAGGGGACGGTGGTAGTAGTTGGTTTTTGGCTGGTAGAAGCTAGGGGAAGGTGGTAGTAGTTGGTTTTTTGCTGGTAGTGTGGCCAATTAAAATGCGTTGGGTAACATTTTGTGACACTGTGAATAGAACAATAAAGCTGTGCCAATTTGTGACACTAAAAAAAATTACCGAATAATCAACAAATATCTGGAAGCAGAACTGTATTTTCCAGCTAGGTAAAACATTGATATGCCCGGTAACTTTTATACAGTGGAGAAGGGGGGGGGGGTTCAGAAATAAGAAAATTTTAAGCGCCACAGTGTTTTAATATCAATGTTTTACAAAGAAGATCTTAATTAAAATACAGTTCCACCCAAACGTTGTAGCCAAACAATGAAACTCTACCTACTTCCGAGGCTTCCAGAGTATTTGTGTAATTAAGAAAAACAAAAAACATTGACTAATAAAAGATTCTGAATGAGTTGAAATGACACAAATAGAAACACTACAGGTAGATGGACTTACAGGTAGTAGAATCTCCAACAGGTCACAGTGTACCTACACTTGAGTCGGTAGTGTGAGACTTCATTATATAAATGATCGTAAAAAAACACACCTCCAAAATCATTCCATCATAGGGTAGATCTGGACCAAATATCTGCTGTCATCATTCTACGTTGGGTAGAATGAGACAGACAGCAACCCAGTCCGAGATCCACCCCATGAGGTAAAACAGTGTAAAGAAACCGCAAAAAAATATAACCTCATCTCTCTTTTGTCTCCGCAAAGTTGGTTCATTGGATTGTACAAATAACACAAAAATTTAGTTCTTGTATATTTTAATGGTAAACCGGACAATATTACCAAAAACATGAAATAGGAAAAAAAATTAATAAAATGAAATGGAACAAGTCAGGGCCAAAATAGCAAGACACTCCAATTGTACAGTAAAAATTATAAATGAATAGTTATGCCGCAAAATTTTGGTTATGACGTCATACCTTATCTTGCGTTTACAAGAATTTCAAAAGTTGTACTTAATAAAAAATTATATGGAAAATTATAGCAAAAAAAATTATATCTAAAATATCCTTGCTCCTACCTTGGTCCTGTTCTTATCTAATAGTTGTTGAAGTAATATTTTGTAAACCTGGTGTTGTTTCCAGACATTCCTGCTACTGCACCGGGTCCTGTCCTGTTCGCGCCTCCCCTGAAGATCCCTTAGCACATGGTACTAGGGCAGCACATGGTCGTGAAAAGGTTGTGGGATCCTTGCCCGAGCGTAAAAACCCTGTGGAAAATGAAATATTTCAGTTTCCTTCGTCGGTTTTGCACGAGGTTCCCCTACACCGAGAATATTAAATCACGAACCCCATGTCGACTCAATAAAATAAAGCAGATTTAAACAGATGAACTAAAATAATCCTAACGTACCTTTCCCAGGGTTACAACTGGCTCGAACCTTGTTCCACCAGCAAAACTGTCCCGTCGATGGAATGGACGGGCAGTAACCAAAGGAAAAAACAATATATAGTTTTTATTAAAAAAACTCCAAAAACTCCAAAAATTCCCCACGTCTTTTGTCGAAAAAGTACATTTCACACGAAAAATAATTACAATTCGGGAGGCAAATATTGTCTTGAAGAATTCAAAAAAAATAAAAAAATCGAACTTACCACTGCTCTTTCCGTAGGAATGGCGTAGGTCGCCTTTTAGTCCCTCTCAAAGAGGATACGAGCCGTCCACGAGAATGCCTCACGACGGGCTCACTTCTACAGTTTCTGGGATATCTCCTGCAATCGCTGCAGTGCCAATAACAAAAAAACAATGGCGATCCCAGAAACTGTTGTCGACCCACCGCCGACTCTTTAGGAAAAGAGAAAAGACACTTTGTCAAGAACACAAAAAAATGAAGTTGCCGGAAATCGTTCGTAAATCTGGTGGGGACAGTACACAGTACCAACCAAATTTTCCCGGTTAAATTCAAATAAGAATGCAAACGCATTTATAAAAAAACGCTCTCGCCGAAAAATCACTAACTCCGGTTTGCGAGCCTGTAGAAAAAAACCGCGGTTTTCAAACTAACCTGAAAATATATATAATGAAATACACTAATACTTCCGTACCCTGCGCATGAGGTGATGTCGGATCTATTTCCACGGTTGAAATTTTTATAACAAGGACATCGAGACACCCTCCATACATAGACCGAACATTTGCCTACCGGACCCCTGCCAACATAGCAAGTAGGAGGAAAATAATCAGCCGGACTATAAGAAGCTCAGCATTGAAACCATCAACTGTAAAATCAATTACTGGAGATCAGAGCATGCATCAAACCCAGGAATATTCGAACACTCAACCAATTCCCACATGAGTAAAGCTATACTAAGTGTAGAATTTAGTTGTATTTTAGTTACAGTTTTAGTCAAAAGTTTCCTTTGCTCTTTATATATGTTTTCTTTAAGATTCATATGGCTTGACGCCATTTTTGTAAAACATTTCTACATTAATAAAGTTGTTTCTGAACTTGAACCTGAAAATACACATTGAACTACTGCTTAAACTCGGCACAAGAGTGCTCAGATGTTAAGTTTGTTCACCACTAGCCAGCCCTACATAACCCTTCAATCCGACTAACTGAGCTGGATATTAACTTTTTTAACTATGATTATATATAAATTTATATAATATAAAAATACGATTTTGTTTATTCTTTTAGTCCTAGTTTTTATCCCTCGTTTATCTCCCATTTACAAAAGTGCATAACTCGTATTTATTTTATCTTCTCCTTATCAAATTAATAAAGATATCAAAGTGGGCGGAGCTTCGGTTGTTCCTGGTCGAACCGTGGACCCAAATATACTTTCGTGCTATCAAAACTAACTAATCCGTGAAGGATATGAGGTTCGGAAGAGAAATGATTGTCCCAATATCCTCGAAAATAAAAATAAGCGAATGAAATGTTCACCTAAATGTTTTCTTCCTGTTACTGAAACCATTTGTGATGCGGCAACGCCGCCATGCCCCAGCAGAACAGCTGTTTATTTTCATGAACGTCAAAGAAAATTACGAAATTTTACAGATAAACAAAACAATCAAAATTTTTATGTGATTTTTCCCGAAACCTGTGATCTCAAACTCCAATTAGAATGCCCAAATAATACGATGTGCGCAGTGTCCACAGTAATTCGATGGAATGCCTCCTTTATAAGGTAACTTTCTGGAAACTATATAACCTCCAAACCTAGCTCTATAATTATAATCTAATTTGTGTACAGAACGACGAGTCGAAGATCCTTGATTATTTACCTAAATAAACAAATATGTAACGTTTGCCTTAAACGTAAAAATGACACGTTACAGTAGAAGCTAGGGGAAGATGGTAGTAGTTGGTTTTTTGCTAGTAGAAGCTAGGGGAAGGTGGTAGTAGTTGGTTTTTTGCTGATAGAAGCTAGGGGAATGTGGTAGTAGTTAATTTTTAGGTGGTAGAATCTAGGGGAAGGTGGTAGTAGTTGGTTTTTTGCTGGTAGAAGCTAGGGGGAGGTGGTAGAAGTTGATTTTTTGGTGGTAGAATCTAGGGGGTGGTAGTAGTTGATTTTTTAGTAGTAGAGGCTAAGGGAAGGTGGTAGTAGTTGGTTTTTTGGTGGCAGAGGCTAGGGGAAGGTGGTAGTAGTTGATTTTTTGATGGTAGACTCTAGGGGAATGTAGTAGTAGTTGGTTTTTTGCTGGTAGAAGCTAGGGAGGAGGTAGTAGTTGGTTTTTGGCTTATAGAAGCTAGGGGAAGGTGGTAGTAGTTGGTTTTTTGCTGGTAGAAGCTAGGGGAATGTGGTAGAAGTTGATTTTCAGGTGGTAGAATCTAGGGGGAGGTGGTAGTAGAATCTAGGGGGAGGTGGTAGTAGAAGCTAGGGGGAGGTGGTAGTAGTTGATTTTTTGGTAGTAGAATCTAGGGGGAGGTGGTAGTAGTTGATTTTTTAGTGGTAGAGGCTAAGGGAAGGTGGTGGTAGTTGGTTTTTTGGTGGTAGAATCTAGGGGAACGTGGTAGTAGTTAATTTTTTGATGGTAGACTCTAGGGGGAGGTGGTAGTAGTTGGTTTTTTGCTGGTAGAAGCTAGGGGAAGGTGGTAGTAGTTAATTTTTTGATGGTAGACTCTAGGGGGAGGTAATAGTAGTTGGTTTTTGCTGGTAGATGCTAGGGGAAGGTGGTAGTAGTTGGTTTTTGGCTAATAGAAGCTAGAGGAATGTGGTAGTAGTTGATTTTCTGGTGGTAGAATCTTGGGAGAGGAGGTAGTAGTTGGTTTTTTGGTGGCAGAAGTTAGGGGAAGGTGGTAGTAGTTGGTTTTTTGATAATAGACTCTAGGGGGAGGTGGAAGTAAATGGTTTTTTGCTGGTAGAAGCTAGGGGAAGGTGGTAGTAGTTGGTTTTTTGGTGGTAGAAGCTAGAAGGAGGTGGTAGTAGTTGATTTTTTGATGGTAGACCCTAGGGGAATGTGGTAGTAGTTGGTTTTTTGCTGGTAGAAGCTAGGGGAAGGTGGTAGTAGTTAATTTTTTGATGGTAGACTCTAGGGGGAGGTGGTAGTAGTTGGTTTTTTGCTGGTAGAAGCTAGGGAGGTGGTAGTTGTTGGTTTTTGGCTTATAGAAGCTAGGGGAAGGTGGTAGTAGTTGGTTTTTTGCTGGTAGAAGCTAGGGGAATGTGGTAGAAGTTGATTTTTAGGTGGTAGAATCTAGGGGGAGGTGGTAGTAGAATCTAGGGGGAAGTGGTAGTAGAAGCTAGGAGGAGGTGGTAGTAGTTGATTTTTTGGTAGTAGAATCTAGGGGGAGGTGGTAGTAGTTGATTTTTTAGTGGTAGAGGCTAAGGGAAGGTGGTGGTAGTTGATTTTTTGGTGTTAGAATCTAGGGGAAGGTGGTAGTATTTAATTTTTTGATGGTAGACTCTAGGGGAGGTGGTAGTAGTTGGTTTTTTGCTGGTAGAAGCTAGGGGAAGGTGGTAGTAGTTAATTTTTTGATGGTAGACTCTAGAGGGAGGTGGTAGTAGTTGGTTTTTGCTGGTAGAAGCTAGGGGAAGGTGGTAGTAGTTGGTTTTTGGCTAATAGAGGCTAGGGGAATGTGGTAGTAGTTGATTTTCTGGTGGTAGAATCTTGGGAGAGGAGGTAGTAGTTGGTTTTTTGGTGGCAGAAGTTAGGGGAAGGTGGTAGTAGTTGATTTTTTGATGGTAGACTCTAGGGGAAGGTGCTAGTAGTTGATTTTTTGATGGTAGACTCTAGGGGAAGGTGGAAGTAGTTAGTTTTTTGCTGGTAGAAGCTAGGGGAAGGTGGTAGTAGTTGGTTTTTGCTGGTAGAAGCTAAGGGAAGGTGGTAGTAGTTGGTTTTTGGCTAATAGAAGCTAGGGGAATGTGGTAGTAGTTGATTTTCTGGTGGTAGAATCTTGGGAGAGGAGGTAGTAGTTGGTTTTTTGGTGGCAGAAGCTAGGGGAAGGTGGTAGTACTTAGTTTTTTGGTGGCAGAAGCTAGGGGAAGGTGGTAGTAGTTGGTTTTTGGCTAATAGAAGCTAGGGGAATGTGGTAGTAGTTGATTTTCTGGTGGTAGAATCTTGGGAGAGGAGGTAGTAGTTGGTTTTTTGTGGCAGAAGTTAGGGGAATGTGATAGTAGTTGATTTTTTGATGGTAGACTCTAGGGGAAGGTGCTAGTAGTTGATTTTTTGATGGTAGACTCTAGGGGAAGGTGGAAGTAGTTGGTTTTTTGCTGGTAGAAGCTAGGGGAAGGTGGTAGTAGTTGGTTTTTTGGTGGTAGAAGCTAGGGGGAGGTGGTAGTAGTTGATTTTTTGGTGGTAGAATCTAGGGGGAGGTGGTAGTAGTTGATTTTTTAGTGGTAGAGGCTAGGGGAAGGTGGTAGTAGTTGGTTTTTTGCTGGCAGAAGCTAGGGGAAGGTGGTAGTAGTTAATTTTTTGATGGTAGACTCTAGGGGGAGGTGGTAGTAGATGGTTTTGTGCTGGTAGAAGCTAGGGGAAGAAGGTAGTAGTTGGTTTTTGGGTGGTAGAAGCTAGGGGAAGATGGTAGTAGTTGGTATTTTGCTGGTAGAAGCTAGGGGGAGGTGGTAGTAGTTGATTTTTTGGTGGTAGAATCTAGAGGGAGGTGGTAGTAGTTGATTTTTGCGTGGTAGAAGCTAGGGGAAGATGGTAGTAGTTGGTTTTTGGCTGGTAGAAGCTAGGGGGAGGTGGTAGTAGTTGATTTTTTGGTGGTAGAATCTAGGGGAAGGTGGTGGTAGTTGGTTTTTTGGTGGCAGAAGCTAGGGGAAGGTGGTAGTAGTTGATTTATTGGTGGTAGAATCTAGGGGGAGGTGGTAGTAGTTGGTTTTTTTCTGTTAGAAACTAGGGGAAGATGGTAGTAGTTGGTTTTTTGCTGGTAGAAGCTAGGGGAATGTGGTAGTAGTTGATTTTCAGGTGGTAGAATCTAGGGGGAGGTGGTAGTAGTTGGTTTTTTGCTGGTAGAAGCTAGGGGAAGGTTAGTTGGTTTTTTGCTAGTAGAAGCTAGGGGGAGGTGGTAGTAGTTGATTTTTTGGTGTTAGAATCAAGGGGGAGGTGGTAGTAGTTGATTTTTTAGTGGTAGAGGCTAAGGAAAGGTGGTAGTAGTTGGTTTTTTGGTGGCAGAAGCTAGGGGAATGTGGTAGTAGTTGATTTTTTGATGGTAGACTCTAGGGGGAGGTGGTAGTAGTTGATTTTTTAGTGGTAGTGGCCAGGGGAAAGTGGTTGTAGCTTTGATTTATTAGTTAGGATTTGTTTCGACCTCAAACAATTCGCTCTGCATCGAAAATGATAAAAAAATTGTTGGTCAGTAAAATTCTGGTCAGTTAAATGGGTACCATTTTTGTGTGAGATCAGGGACCCAATTCTTGAAATAAATCCGTATACGGATTCGGCGAAACGTATACGGATATTCACCATTCGAATTCTTGAAAGCTCGTATACGAGTTTTTCGTTCGGAAATAGAGTCGAGTGGTAAAGTCCACTCGAATCTCAATTTTCGTATACGAATCTGAGTGATCTAACCTAACATTTTTGTTTACTTTAATATATTTTATGGTGTTTGCTTAATTTTTCTTTATTTAAAAAAAACTGGGAGGTCTTGTGAAAAAAGATGCGATTTGGCAATAAAAGGGCTTGAGGACGCAAAGAGGTGGAAGGGGGATAGCCTCTTGTGACATTCAGTTTTTTTTAATTTCTTTTTTTCTTGGAAATGCCTTACGACTGGGGGGGGGGGAGTGAAAAATCCTGAATTTTTGCGTTAATAATTTATGAATGAACGCTCTAAAAAAGAAAAATAATTAAAAAACATTTTCAAGAAAAAATATATAAAAGAGCGTTTTCGGGAGGGACGGGGGGATTAAAAAGTTTTAATAAAAATTTGAGTATTGTGCAATTTTTTTGTCTTATTTGTGTCTCTTTTAACACACTTTATCAACTATTTTGTGGGGCATTGATACCTCTTGATTCCCCCCTGGGTACAATGCCTTATCTTATTTTGCTTAATTTTTGGATAATATAAGGGCCCAACTGCTTCAAGTAGGAAAATCCCCTGCATGTAAATAATAAACTTAATCTTATACTTTACCAGATTCACTATTTTTTCTGACTTTTTCTATGTTGGCCAAAAATAAATATAAAATATAAAAACATTATTTTTCTTTATTTACATTTCAAAGTACATAATAAGTACTTACTGTCAAGTGCATTAAAAAACGCTATACAATATGACTACAGTGTGAGAACAAGCCAGTTGGAATAAACTTGCTAGTCGGTTAAATTTAAGTTTTTTGAAAAAATCCAAACACATGTTAACGGAGATTTTGAACCAGCAATATTTTTTGGACAGACCCCCAGAAAGGGGTCCACTAGCATACAACTTATTTTTTGAGATGGAATAACCCCACTTAAGGCACTTTGTTAGAAAGGGTATCAAATAATTTTTTTAAATTAACAAAAAGAAAATTATTTCTATTTTTTAGTAATTTTTAGAGAATATGTGTCATTTAAAGTAAAACCTATAATTTTATTAAAATATAGGTGGTGGACCCCTGACAAGAGATCCAGTAATACCAAAATTTTTTTGCAACTGGTAGACTCAACTTGTAGCACTTTGTTCAAAAATTAATAAAAAATGTTTTTTTTTAATCTGACAGATTTCCACAAAAAAGTGAACCATAATTTTTCTTTTTCAATAGGCTTTCCAACAAGGTGCCACAAGTTTTATCTTGTTGGACCCCTTTCTGGGGTTCTGTCCAAAAAAATTCATCAAAAATATTGCTCATTAAAAATCTCAGTAGGCATGTATTTGGTTTATTCAAAAAATTTTTAATTTAACCTGCTAGAAAATGTATTCCAACTTGCTCGTTCTCACTGTATAAGCTTTTATGTAAGAAGTTGTATAATCTTTTTTACAATAAAACTACAATAAACTTTATTTTACTTATAATTTATTTAAAAATGTTCTTTAAAAGTTAATAGATTACCAAATGCATGTGAGTATTTCTAGTAGGATCATCATTGCAACAGGACCGCTGGGCAAAAACTGCTTCACACCTCAAAAATGATCTTCATGTCTTCTCTGAGAAACCTGTAACAAAAAGTTTTTTCATTGAGTGTACCACAGCAGACCTCACTGGATCCATATTACTGGCAAGATTTTTATATATGTCCTTGTTTATAACTTTTGAAAAACAAAGACATCTACAAAAATAATGTACATATTCATATCAAATCATACTGATCATATGAGGTTGCTTTAGTCTACAACAGTTTTAAATTTTTTTGCAGTTAATTGACATGTAAAGATATTCAAATTTAAACAAAAAAATGGGTTTTTTGAACAAAGGTCACTGATTTTGTCAACTTTTACTTGAAATGTTTATTATGCTTTTCGGCCTAAAGGGCAAAACTGTTCTACTCAAAAAGAAACTGAGAAAAAACACTGGGAGCAAAAAATTAAATTGTTTCTATACTACAGACAAAATGCAAACTCCAAATGTTTCAGTAAAAACCCCTATGTTACTTAACACTTGTACAATTTTTGTCAAAGCATGAAGTATGCAAGTTCGTCAAACACTGGCCACTCATTACAAACAAAGCCTCAAGTTCAAGACCCCTTTAGAATACTTATGAAGTTTATTTGTTTTCTTTTAAGCAGTCTCAAAATTCAACTGCGAATTTTACCCCCAAATTTCCACACTTCAAAGGCCTAGGCCCCAAATTTCCATTACTATAATTTGGTACTTACCGTTACCAATGATTAAACAATCATTGCCGTTACCAAAATAAAACACAGCTTCTTGTTCTAAAAAAAACACATCGTGAAAATAAATCACTCTTTTAAAAAAAAATTACAAAAACAAAAGATGTAATGTCAATCTACTGTCAACCTTACTTCATCGCGGCAAGTTTAGGCGCACATACCGGCGTTAGTTTGGTCAAAATTATACGAAAGCAGCGTTGCCAAGTAGTGTAGTCGAAAAAAAAGTCGTACACGGAATTGGCGTTCGAGTGGCATTCAAGAATAGCTATTTTTCCAAGCACTCGAAACTACCATTCGAATTTTACTCGTATACGACAAAAAATCCGAGTGATTCAAGAATTGGGTCCCAGCTTCTCCTGACAGTGGTGTTCTGTTCCTGACAGATTTGACATGTGACACGTTGCGAACTTCTCGATTATTATTGTTTTTATGCCTGTTTTATAAACTTTTTACTGTTCCGGTTTAAAAAATTAAAATGGATCAGCACACAAATGCTTATCGTAAGATGATAGCCATGTCTTGTTCTAGTATTCTTTTGGAAATTGGCTGTGATTCTGTTGAAAAAGAATGTTTGGGAAGCCTTACAGAGATGATGCAGGCCTGTAAGTATATTTGTTTGTTAGATTTTCCTTTAATAGGGTAAATGCGCCAGTATAATAGCCGGACCCCAACCGGTACTCGGCCATATTTGTCATTTTTATGAAATAATAAGAAAAATAGTGTAACTAACTACTATGAAGGTAGTGTGGGAAATAGTATTTTTTAGTGAACTGTAAAGCCTCTGAATATTTTTTCACAACCAGTAGGTGGCCCCCTTCAACTACAATATTTTCAGAGCAGACTGACTTCAGGGGTACGTTTAGATTGAAACGTCTGGCGAGACATCTTGCCGAGCGAATGACGTCATGGGTAAATCGCCGGACGTCTTGCCTTTGTGAACGGTATGGATGTCATAAACATAACCTTAAAATATATTTTTTTTCAAAATTATTATTAAATTTGATCAGATTTAAAAATTTTTTACAGTTTATTTAGTAGAGTTAACATAAACACAAATAAGTGTTTTTTTTGTTTTGAAAAATGGAAATAGAGAGTCATTTGGAGTACCCCACTTTTGATGGCTGAAAAAGTTGTGTTTTCTGTAAATTTATTTTCTTTGTTGTACAAGCAATACAGGTTTTAAGTTCCTCTGCTCAACACTTTCAAAGGAAATAAATAAATTTGAAAATTAATAGTTATATGTACATACATGTGCAATATAATATAATAGCATATGACAATGAGAATGCGAAAGAAGACAAATTCTCAAAGTGTTTGCTGGGGCGTTGAGCGATCTTCAATTACTGATGAGAGTTAATTACTGTCCTTAAGATAGATCCAGGTCTAGAGGTTAATAGGTTTAGGACTGAGAGTATTCAAAAGACAATTGAATTTTGCTGATGTTTCGACTATAATAAGGATTAGCTCTGAAGAAGACTTAAAATATTACATTTTATCAAACCTCTTTATATGGTTACATTATCTACTATTAAATAAAGAATACAAATATACATTGTTTAAATGTCTTTTATTTTAATTTGAAAGCACAAAGTAATATCTAGGTATAATATTATTTATATTCCTACAACAATTTGTCCAAATAAAAATCCATTCTCTACATTCTCCTAAGTAGACACTAAACAGTTAAAATGAAATTCTGTAAAGGTCCATTTGCATCTGAAAGAGTGTTTTCCTAATAGGAGTGCTGCTGCAAGAGGATTCATTCTGCTTGAAAAACTGCTTGATACTCTAAAAACAACTCACACTGCCAAGGGTTATTCCGAAGGCAATTGTCTTCATTGCATGGAGCGATGTGAAACCTGTAACCAATACAGTTTTGAGGGTCGATTTACACAGCAACATAACAAAAAATGGAATTTTAGGGTAAATTTTCTTTTTTTCGTTTTTTTTTCTAGCAGCTGATTATGGTAAAATGGAGCTTTAAAACAAGGCATTAACTTTATCCATTGTGCTATGTTACTATGGGTAAATCATCGTGCATACCCTAGCAAAAATCCCACAAAGAAAAATACTCTGTCAATCTATGGGCACCTAAGCTCACACTAGTTACTATAGTTATAGTGTGTGTGTGACCTAATATAACTAAAAACTGAAATATATTACCTTTCATTTGATACCACACAAGCCATGTTTTGACTTAAACTCTAATTTTTGAAATCTACCTTCACCATTTTTTTTTCAAAAAACTAAAATGTAGGTTGTTTAACTCCAGACTTAATTACCTTTTGTTTGATATCACACAATATCACTCCCACCCTTTTATTTGACTTGCGTATGGTGGATTTTGTTCATTTTTAAATGGGACTATCTCGACAGAAAACCCAGCCTAGGTACCAAACTTCATTCAAATCGGGCAAGCGGTTTTTGAGTTATGCGCGTTGGTCGTTACAGACAGACAGACACACGGAGCGACAAAAAAGTTTCAAAAGCATCTGAAACGCAAATATATAAAAAAATTTAAAATCAGAGCAATTTTTTTTCTCGAAAAAATTAGGATCACAATAGCTCACACTACTATAGTATAGTAGTAGTGTGAGCTAATAGGTAACTACATTGAATGTTTTCTATACGGGATATACCTAAAACAAACCCAACCATAACAAATTTGGCTTCTACAATCTTTTGAAAATAGGAACTTTTGTGATGTTTTTATGTTGGTTTCTTGTCAGAGGTAAGGACTTAACCCTTCTAAAGAAACTTAGAACTCACCTGTCAAAAGTCAAACAAGTGTTTTTTGTCTTCAAGAAAAAGTAAAATTTGATTATTTATTTATGGAAAATGCCACTTTTATGTAATATGTTTTCGAAAATATAAAACAAAAAATAAAAAAATTGGGGGTTTATATACCTACTGCGCAAGTCGAGCGTTTGTCACCCACCTCATAGAGAAGGGTGTAAAAGACGATTCGCCCGACGTTATTTTCGGCCAATATGAACAAGATTAACTTTCACCCAGTATTTAATCTGAACGGATTTGAGCGCGCCCGACTACATCCGACGTGCTATCTGAATGTACCCCAGGATTTGTTTGACCAGTGTATAAATTCTTGAATGGGCGAGAAGGAGTACTCCCTCAAACCGCGCATGCGATTTCACTTATTTTCTGCATCTCTATTGGTCCGGACGTGGGGAGATTCTCATTCTCACTCTTACCCGCTTCAAGAATCCATACACAGTTTATACAGATAAAAATAAAAATAAATATTAAAATATAAATAAAATTAAATATTTTTATTTTTGCACATGTGTGAAATCGCATCACATGACCTTTGCTTTAGTTTTGATGTAGAATTTTGTCTTCATAGAAATTTTTCAATCAAAAACTACTTGTTTTCTTTTTGTTTTTTTTTTGGTGTTTTATTACCATTTTAGGCAGTCCAACTAAAGCCACTGGTTTAATCAAAAATTACTTGTTTTCTTTTTCTTTTTTTTGTATTTTATTACCATTTTTAGGCCAGCAGAATTACCATAATTTAAGGCAAAAAAAAAGAAAATTATTAACAGGACTTCGAGCATTGGAAATTGTAGAGCGGCAAAAAAAATAATAAATGCGTGAGCAGGGGCGTTGCGGGTTACGTTCGGGGGGGGGGGGGGTAAAAAGTGGCAGGGAATCGTATTATTGCGATTTCCGGCGAAAGTTGACCTCGGACAAAAAAGTCATATACAGAAAAGTCATAGGCCATGAAAATGGCTAAAACTTTTGTGAATGACATTTTCTACATAAACTCAAAATGTTCGAGAAAAAACCGTAATTTTTTTTTTTTTTATTTTTTATTTTTGAAAAACTAATGTCAGTTTAACAAAACTTGGTAAGAGTAGAGCTCTTTGGGTGCTAAATGTCTACAATATTTTACAAACAAAAAAATTAAGTAGTTTCAAAGATATTTGTTTTTTCCGCTCAAAAACACTTTATTTTTAAATGAAATTTCTCCTTCAGAAAATTATCGTATCCAGTTCTGCTGGTACTCAGTTTTTGGCACTGAGATATACTTTTTGGCGAAATAAAAAAAGATAATATGTGTCATTTAAAAAAATGTCCAAAAAAGGAAAAAGTTAAAAAAAAAATTGTCACAATATTTTTTTTAAGTTACTGTAGTTATTTTATAAGTTTTAAAACATTTTTTAAAGCTGACTATATTACTCAATTTTACACAAGAAAAATGGCTATTATTATGGCTAAAAAAGATTAGGCTACCTGCCTTGCTTTTTGAAAATTAATGTAAATATATATGTTACATGAAAATATCCTGCCTACACTTAGAAGAAACCAGAACGTTCTATGAAACCCGAGAACCTTCCAGATAAGAAGCTTATTCTGCTGCGTTTTCCATGAAATAAATAACACGTGCATTCAAGCCGAATCAGCACTTTATTTCTCAGAACCTTTCAAGATAAGAAGACCATTCTGCTGACTTGCGTCTCTCATGGAATAAACAACACGTGCATTCCTGCCGAATTGCACTTTAGTTCTAAGAAGTTTAAATCTAGAATATTAAGGAATTATTCCATTGCTTAATCAGCACTTTTTCTTTATATAAACTCAAATCATTGTAATGTTAAGTCTTCTCTTTAGAATCGTTCTTAAGTACACGTTCAATTATAACGTTTAAGTCCTATATTGTATTTAATCAAAATAAAGTTTTTTAAAAAGGTAAAAGTAAACTTTAAAGTATAACATTTGGCGCAGTCGTACGGATAGTTTAACACACGCGAAAACACGAGTATTCTAATTCGCGAGTGGTGAAGCTCCAGCTCTTTAAGCTATCAAGAATCTACAGCAACCAAGAAGTTACACAGCAACAAAGAAGTTACACATAGCAACCAAGTAGTTACATAAGCAACCAAGAAGCTAGACAGCAACGAACCAAGCGTCCTCGCAACCAACGGATACGGAAGGAACACCCAGTGAAGCCCATGGTAGCCGAACACGTGGAGACAAATGGTCCAGCTAAAGCTTTTGTGAGTAAGACAATTGAATCATCACGTTTTATTTATTTTTCAAATAAGTTGATATTTTGAAAAATCTGTTCGATTTTCTAACCCTCACTTTTACAATTTTGAATTTTTAAGAAAATTTTTTCATTTAAAAGAAGTCAAAAATAAAATTTAGTTTTAAGAAACAAAACCTAAAAAAAAAGTTTTAATTTAAGTTTTAAAATACGAGAAATCAAAAACCATTAAAAAATGACTGAACCTCGTAATAACCAACCAGCAAACGTACCAGCAAACCAACCTATAGTTGAGGTTGAACCTTATTGTTTATCGGAAATTTTCTCAATAATCCCTGAATACGATGGAGATCAAATATTTTTAGGAACTTTTATCAATGCTTGCGATTGTGCTTATAACATGGCCGTCGGAGATCAACGCGATTTATTGGTCATACATATTAAAAATAAATTAAAAGGAAAAGCCGCACAATTAGTAAACTCTCGAAATCCTCTTTCTTGGATTCAAATTAAACAATTATTAACAACATATTATGGAGGTACGCGAGACCTTTCGTCATTAATTCAAGATCTACAAAGACACGAATCACCTTTAATGTTTTTCAATAGATTACAAGTTATGAATCCAAAAATGCACGCTTGTATTCAAAAATCAAATTTAAATATGCTTCAAAAAGATGCACAAATCCAAATTATAGATTCTATGGCATTCAATACGCTTTTAACAGGATTAGAATCGCGCATAGGTCATATTGTCCGTGCTAGCAATCCTAAAGATTTACTTGAAGCACAAGTAAGAATAAGACGCGAACTACAATTTTCATATTTTGAAACACACAAAACTCCAAACCGACCCAAAGACCAATACAAAATAGACAAAATAATTTTCAATCGCGAAGAATACCCTCTCAACCACAAAAATGTTTTAAATGTAATCGTTTAGGTCATCACGCAAGTGAATGTCGTACTTTTGTTCAGAGACCCCCGGTCTACACAAATAAAAATCAACAATTTAACCAAAATTTTCAAAGACCCAATTTTGCCCAAAATCAACCAAGCACCTCTAGAAATTTTGTATCACAAAACCAACAAAATAATTTTAGACCATCAGTAATTCAAAGAAATCCAAATTACAATTCCCCACAACATAGAGCATCAATAAAAATGCAGACGCTTTATCGCGCATAAAAATCAATCATTTTAAAGACTGTTTAAATCAAACATCAAAATTTTTGCAAATAACGAAAATGACGATCCAGAACCAGTTTTTAACAAGACTACTACTACTATGTCGATTTAGAACGTTTTTCTACGTTGTCCAACGCCTATTCTCCACCTCCTTCGATCCTGACAATCATCTTCTGTCAGATTCTTTTGACTCATTGATATTTGGATTGACTGTTGCCATTCTAGTTTAGGTACCCACAAACTTTTTCTGCGCCCTACTGGTTGCCACTCTAGGACCTGTTTTGGTAATCTTTCGTCGTTCATCCGTTGTACATGACCGTACCATATCAATTGCTTTTTAGTGATGTCATCCGTTATGCTTCCCTCGATTCCCATTCTTTCTTTTATGATCTCATTTCTTATGTGATCTAATCTAGATATTCTCATTGATCTTCTTATTGCACCCATTTCGACGCTTTCCATTTTTGTTTTGTATTTTTCTGTTACGCGACAAGTCTCTATTCCATACAACAGCGTGCTTTTTACCATTGTTTAATATATGTTAAATTTTACATTCTTTCTTATCTCTCTGCTCCATAAAATACTGTTAAGACATCCAATAACCTTTTTTGCTTTTACTATTCTTTTTTCCAATTCTTTACAGTCTGTTCCTGTCTTATCAAATGTGACACCCAAGTGTACATACTCATTGCATGGAGATATTGTTTGTCCATTGTCTAGTTCTAACTCACTGGATTCATTTCCAATACATAAGTACTGTGTCTTGTCCACGTTCACTGTCAGTCCCCACTTTTGGTATTCTTCCGTTAACTTTCTCATCATATACTCCATGTCTTCTTTATCATTAGCTACAATTACTTGGTCGTCAGCAAACTGTAGTGTGTATATAGTAAACCGGTCGTTAAGTTGTATTCCCATGCCGTGCACTTTACGTTTCCAGTTTTTTAGAGCCACTGCGATATATATTTTAATTTCTACTTAGAGTGCTGGTGACTGAAATTCCTCTGTAATTGTTACAATCCAGCTTGTTTCCTTTTTTATGTATTGAGGATATGAATGCAATTTTCCAATCATTAGGTACTGGATGTCCGTTTATGCATTGATTGATAATATATGTGAGATTTTCGAGTAGTTTCTCTGATCCATATTTGAGCATTTCAGCATATACAATGATTACTTCCTCTCCATGTACTTCTATGTCTCTCCTCGGAGAGGCTGTTAGATATTCGGGTCTCGTCTTCTGCAGCAGTCCCTTGTAGTGTTCTGTCCATTGTTCTGGTTTGATGATCTGGATGTTTACTTTTTCTTTTGTTGGGTTTTTTACTGTAGAAATGAATTTCCATACTTCAGAGCTCTGCCTACCTCCTACGTGTGTATTTATATCGTGGCATTTGCGCTCAAACATTTCATTTTTTTTCTGTGCGTATCAAACTTCTTAGCTGTCTTCTGGTTTCCCTGTATATTTCTAGGTCTCTTTGCTCTTTAGTACTGAGCCATTTCAAGTATGTGCGTTTTTTCTCTTTGACCATTTCCTGTATTTTCTCCGTCCACCACATCTTCCTGTTATTTCTATTATCTTGGTATCCAACAGCTTCGTTGCTTGCTTCCTTCAAGCTTTTTATTATGTTTGTATATATGTCTTCAAATGAGCGATTTGTGTTAAGTAATTTTTGATCTAATCGGTTCTGATACAATCTTTGAGTAGTTGTATTTTTGATTGTCTTCGATGCACTCTAGGTTTTCATTTTCTCTAATACTTTCGTCCTTATTTGTTTTTCTTAAAGGGAATAATATTTTTGCTTTTACCAGATGGTGGGCAGATCCACAGGTAACACCACGAAGTGCTCGCACATCATACCACTTTAATTGCGAGTGTTGTCCACCTATAGCATAATCAATGATTAATTTAAAATTTCTTGTTGGCTGAATCCAGGTATATCGATGAATATCCTTATGGTTTAAAAAAACCATTATTTATTTTTAGGTTGTGGGTTTCACACAATTGCATCAATCTTAAGCCATTATCATTTGTTACTTCCTCTCCAAATGGTCCTATCACTTTGCTCTGGGTTTGTCTACCAGTTCGGCTATTAAAATCGCCAAGCATAATTATTTCTCTGGTATTACCGATTTTGGTGATAGTCTCATCCAGTTGGTCAAAGAACATTTGTTTTGTAGCTACTCTTTCGTCATCTGATGGTGCGTAGACTGCTATTATGCTTATATTATGTCCAAGCATCTTCATGTTCACTCGAAGTATGTTTTCACTAATGCAATCGTAGTCTGTAATTTTATTCTTTAGATTTTTCTTTATTAACAAGGATACCCCTCTGGCTGCTCTGCTTTCTTTTGGGACTCCAGTAAATATATGGACAAAATTGCCGACACTATTCGTACCTGTTCCTTTCTTTTTTGTCTCTGTGAGTGCAATAATATCGATCTTACAATTCTGCACTTCAGTTGCAATAATGTCCAACTTTTGATTCAGTCCCTGTACGTTCCATGTAGCTATATTCATAGTCCTTTGTCTTTGCTTTTTTCGTCTTCGAGAGTTTCCATCCATTGCTCCGAGGCTTTGTTTAGGCTTTTTGGTATTTGCTTTGTTTTACAAGTATTAGAGAACCAGTCTAATGCCTCAACCCCTACTTGGAGGGCCAGGAATATTAATCAAGGTTTTCGCCTCTAGCCTTTGACGAGCCAACGCCATACTGTAAGGCAACAGCTGTGGTCTTTTATACTATCCCTAAAAGAAAGGGTTGCCACCTACGCTATGATCACCGTACCACGAGGTCCATTCTCTCCGCCTTTCATATCGATGTGGTCTTCTCCCGTAACCCTGGGAAAGGGACCCTATACAGGTGCTAACTCTCCGGGTCGGAGAGTACCTGGAATCTACGGAGGGCAGGGGTCGATTCATTTCCCCTGATAGACATCTGACGAGGTCTACCCGTACCTAAGGAAGACGATGATCAAAAAATCACAGATGAATTTAACAGATTTGTTGAACTTTACAAGACGCGATCCCTAATTGATTATTCTAAAATCGAAACTTTGAATGATCAATTATTAGATAAATCAAATAAATTAATAGTAACCTTTTTCCGAAAAAATAAAATGGAAGATTTACATTTCAAAATCATTGACGATATCTTTGAAGAAGAGTTCCACCTTGAAGAATTAAAAATTAACATTGTTTCTAGCAAAACAGTTAAAGAACGTACATATTTTATTATAGCCCTACCATTCGATAATGACGATTGTTCACAACACTTATTTTATTGCCTTTTTTTTTTTAAGACCAAAATAAATTTGAAGTTAACAAAACATACTGCATCGAAAACAATCTAGATTTACCAACTTTAGAGATGCTATCTTACATCTTTTCTGATAAAGAAATAAAATTAAAAATTTGCCAAAATATAATAACGACCCCTGACGAAGGTGAAATCCCAATAATTTTAGAAAATTATCACTTAGGAAAAAGCAACCTACACCGTGGAATAAATGAAACAGTTAGACGCATTAGAGAAAAATATAATTGGCGTGGTTTAACAAAAAACGTAGAAGATTTCATAAAAAAATGTGAAACTTGTCAAAAAGTAAAAATTGTTCGTAAACATCTAAGCAGACCCTTCGTTGTAACAGAAACACCACGTACCCCTTTTGAACGAATCAATATCGATATTTTCGAATACCCCACTAGAAATTACGCGTTAACAGTACGGGATGAATTAACAAAATTTACACAAGCTTACGCAATGAGTGATAAAAAAGCAAGTACAGTAGTTAGTACTATTTTACTATTTTTTCAACATTTCGGTGTACCCTTACGAATACATTGCGATTATGGCAAAGAATTCGACAATACCCTTTTAAAAGATTTATGTACCCTATACGATGTTAAGTTAACATTTTCTAGCGTAGCACATCCACAGTCAAACGGTTCACTAGAACGATTTCACGCAACCCTTTGCGAAATGATTAGAATCAATAAACAAGAAAACTTTGAAGTTCATTGTTTTAGCGTTCTTCCATACGCAGTAATTTGCTATAATAATACAAAAAACAAAACACACGGATTTACCCCTTACGAACTCGTTTTCGGACATACATCAAGTAGACCCCCCGAAAAACTTTATAATCAAGAACAATTGATATCTAAATATGTACGCGATTTAAATAATAGAATGGACTATTTTTACAAACTAGCTAGAAATAGAACTGATCAATCGAAACAAAAATCGAAAGAACGATTCGACGAACACGTACGAAAAAATCTCCCTGAATTTAATGTAGGAGACAAAGTTTGGCTTAAAGAATCACAAATCAAATCAAAATCAGAAAATTTATTTAATGGTCCTTTTGAAATTTTAGAAATACATCGTAATTCTGCAATACTTAAATACCCATAAACAAATCAATTAACCAAAGTAAATTTTGATAGGTTAAAACCGTGCTTTGGATAAAATAAAAATCTTTTATTTTAGATTAATGAGAATAATCTCAATCGTTTTCAGTCAATATTCAATATTACCAATAAATAATACACTAGGACTATTTTATCATGAAGAATCCCTTATCAGAATTTATAATAATTAATGGACACTTGTTGTTTACAAAGATCTTTTACCCTTTAAGAAAGCAATTGAGCATAATGACAAAATTTTAGATACCTTTATGGATCACTTTTCAATTAATAATAATCAAATTGCAAATTTCAAATCGCAAATTAAAACGCATGTTAGCCTCTTAAAACAAATTTCTAATTACGTTAATATTAAATTCGAAGAACTTATCTCGGATACAAAAGAAAAATCATATAGGCAAAAACGTGGAATATTTAATGGCATCGGAACTATTTGGAAATCTATTACAGGAAATTTAGATGCATCAGACGGAGAATACTTTAATGATTGTATTAATAAAGTATCGACTGATGAGAAAAATATTGAAAGATTATTGCAAAAACAAATTTCAGTAAGAACCTCTGTTATTAAAAGTTTTAATACGATTTTGCAAAAATTACAAATTGATGAAGAAACGTTTAATCATGAAACTAAATTAATTCAATATTTAGTTACTTCGATTTCTGATAACGCTGCCTATGCAGAAGCACAAATAAAAGCATTAGATTTATGCAAATCGCTTATGGAAAGGTACACCTTTATTAAAGATTCATTAAATGACGCGTTAAACGCAGTAACTTTTGCACGTTTAAAAATATTTCATGGTTCAATAATAAAACCATTGGATTTGGTAGATTCATTGAAAAAGATTTCTCATTCATTACAAAAAAATAATTTGCCTTTACCAATATCAATCTCAACGGTAGCCCAATACATTAATTTAATTGAAGTGCTTTTCAAACTGAATCAAAAATAGTATTTGTTCTTAAAATACCTCTTATAGACCCTTCGACTTATACTTTATATAAACTTTACCCAATACCAATATTAGATAATCGAACAGGTCTTCACCATACTATATCAACAATCAATAAATTTATTGCGCGTGACGATGATTCAATGTTTTTCGTCACCTTCCACAACGTGGACCACTGCAAGATCATCGAAAGAAGAACGAAGCTCTGTTCCAAAGTACTTCCGTATCCCATCGACAGTGATGCTATTTGTGAAGCTCAACTATTGAAACAACAAACTCAGCTGCCGAAAACATGTCAAACAACCACTAGAAGAAAATCAATGGCTAGTTACTACATCAGAACCAGTACCTACCAATATTAAATGCAAGAATCAAGAAATCATTACGAAATTAATTGAAACCAATAGTATAATTCGTTTCAAATCAACATGCAATGCTTTTATTGGAAGTACGAGAATTAATTCTGAAACCATACTTCAAGAAAGTACCTTCGAAGAAATAAATTCACCAATAATCAATATTCCATATACTTGTTGTAAAGATATGCCTGAAATCCCCAAAATTCAAGGCCTAAAACCACTAAAGTTAAGCAAAATAAACGTCGAAGATCTGAATATTGCACAACATAATCTTAACCAATATTCAGCAGAATTAGATAAAATGATCAATCAACCATTCATTCAAAAACACATTGATTGGTTTACTATCATTACAATAACATTGATAGTACTACTAGTAATTCTTTACATTATTAACAAATGTCGAAGACGCCGAAGAACAAGAAATGGTAATAATACCAATAACGATAATGATAATGGTAATGACTTTCCACCATTTCCAAAACCTAATCTACAAAGAATTAGGAATTTATCGAATATCTTACCAAGAAGAAGGCCAAGCATACACATCGAAGATCAAATCGAAGAAGAAATCGAACCCAATCCAAAATTAATGATCAATCAATCATCTTAATAAAAGTTGCCGTATAACGCCAACTTTTTCAAAAAGAGGGAAGCTGTTATATGAAAATATCCTGCCTACACTTAGAAGAAACCAGAACCTTCTATGAAACCCGAGAACCTTCCAGATAAGAAGCTTATTCTGCTGACTTGCGTTTCCCATGAAATAAACACGTGCATTCAAGCCGATTCAGCACTTTATTTCTCAGAACCTTTCAAGATAAGAAGACCATTCTGCTGACTTGCGTCTCTCTTGGAATAAACAACACGTGCATTCCTGCCGAATTGCACTTTAGTTCTAAGAAGTTTAAATCTAGAATATTAAGGAATTATTCCATTGCTTAATCAGCACTTTTTCTTTATATAAACTCAAATCATTGTAATGTTAAGTCATTCTCTTTAGAATCGTTCTTAAGTACACGTTCAATTATAACGTTTAAGTCCTATATTGTATTTAAGCAAAATAAAGTTTTTTAAAAAGTTAAAAGTAAACTTTAAAGTATAACATATACATTATGACAAAAATTTTATTTTTTCTAATAATTTTTTTTATCGCTCTGTATGTTATTTTTAATTTCTTTCTGAGTTTTATCGCCCCCAAAAAGAAAGAAGAACGAAGCTCTGTTCCAAAGTACTTCCGTATCCCATCGACAGTGATGCTATTTGTGAAGCTCAACTATTGAAACAACAAACTCAGCTGCCGAAAACATGTCAAACAACCACTAGAAGAAAATCAATGGCTAGTTACTACATCAGAACCAGTACCTACCAATATTAAATGCAAGAATCAAGAAATCATTACGAAATTAATTGAAACCAATAGTATAATTCGTTTCAAATCAACATGCAATGCTTTTATTGGAAGTACGAGAATTAATTCTGAAACCATACTTCAAGAAAGTACCTTCGAAGAAATAAATTCACCAATAATCAATATTCCATATACTTGTTGTAAAGATATGCCTGAAATCCCCAAAATTCAAGGCCTAAAACCACTAAAGTTAAGCAAAATAAACGTCGAAGATCTGAATATTGCACAACATAATCTTAACCAATATTCAGCAGAATTAGATAAAATGATCAATCAACCATTTATTCAAAAACACATTGATTGGTTTACTATCATTACAATAACATTGATAGTACTACTAGTAATTCTTTACATTATTAACAAATGTCGAAGACGCCGAAGAACAAGAAATGGTAATAATACCGATAATGATAATGGTAATGACTTTCCACCATTTCCAAAACCTAATCTACAAAGAATTAGGAATTTATCGAATATCTTACCAAGAAGAAGGCCAAGCATACACATCGAAGATCAAATCGAAGAAGAAATCGAACCCAATCCAAAATTAATGATCAATCAACTTTTTCAAAAAGAGGGGAGCTGTTATATGAAAATATCCTGCCTACACTTAGAAGAAACCAGAACCTTCTATGAAACCCGAGAACCTTCCAGATAAGAAGCTTATTCTGCTGACTTGCGTTTCCCATGAAATAAACACGTGCATTCAAGCCGAATCAGCACTTTATTTCTCAGAACCTTTCAAGATAAGAAGACCATTCTGCTGACTTGCGTCTCTCTTGGAATAATCAACACGTGCATTCCTGCCGAATTGCACTTTAGTTCTAAGAAGTTTAAATCTAGAATATTAAGGAATTATTCCATTGCTTAATCAGCACTTTTTCTTTATATAAACTCAAATCATTGTAATGTTAAGTCATTCTCTTTAGAATCGTTCTTAAGTACACGTTCAATTATAACGTTTAAGTCCTATATTGTATTTAAGCAAAATAAAGTTTTTTAAAAAGTTAAAAGTAAACTTTAAAGTATAACATATACATTATGACAAAAATTTTATTTTTTCTAATAATTTTTTTTTAGGAGGTTTAGGAATCTTAGGGTCAGAATGTATTTTTGTTTCTAAATGTCAAAATTTGACAGTTTTTTTTTAAATTGAACATCTATACATATAATATATGTGTTGAGATTATTTAGTTTATTAGTTTTGGAGATATAATTATGTGTTTAAAAGTTTTAAAAAATTTAAGTTTCAGCCATGAAAAACACAATCGCATTGACACAAAAAGTGAGCTGTTGCTTTTGTAAGGTATATAATTTACTAATATTTTCCATCTGTGGTGATTCTGCGCAGTAATGTGGGGCGCCGCAAGCCAGTAAAAGCAAAAAATAACACAATTTTTTTTGAAAAATATTAATATCTAAAACTTCATTGATAATTTTCTACATAGCCTCCTTTATTATTTAATTTTGAATAATTCTTATAAATTTTCTGTAAATAGCTTAATAGATGGAGTGCATAGAATTTCCATTGAGATCGACAAATATCTGTTCTATTTTCTCTTGTAGAATTTGAACAGGCTCGAAAACACTTCAAATTCTACAAGAGAATTGTGTTTTTCATGGTTTTGATGTTTTAAAGAGTAACAATTTAATTTTTAAAACTTTTAAACGCATATATCTCAAAAACTAACAAACGAATTAAGCATAACATATATATTTTTGAAATCAGGAAGAAAAGATCCATAAAAATCCAAAATAATATATAGGGTGTTCAATTTAAAAAAAAAACCATCAACCTGTCAAATTTTGACATTTAGAAAAAAAATTACATTCTGACTATAAGATTCCTAAAATTTGTAAAAAATTATAAAACTTTTGTATTTATAGTATTTTGATATCTATTCAAATACACGTTTTAGATATGGTGTAAAAATATACGGGAAAACCCTGTACATAAAGAAATTGCGTTATCTAGGGGGTGACAGGGTGCTTCGCATTAGGCGGCATAAAGAAATTAAAAATAACATACAGAGCGATAAAAAATGTTTATTAGTTTTAAAACTTATAAAATAACTCCAATAACTTAAAAAAATATTGTGATTTTTTTTTTAGTTTTTTCTATTTTTTGGACTCAGTGTCAAAAACTGAGTACCAGCAGAACTGGATACGATGATTTTCTGAAGGAGAAATTTCATTTAAAAATAAAGCGATTTTGAAAGGAAAAAACAAATATCTTAGAAACTTCTTAATTTTTTTGTTTGTAAAATATTGTAGACATTTAGCACCCAAAGAGCTCTACTCTAACCAAGTTTTGTTAAACTGACATTATTTTTGCAAAAATAAAAAACAAAAAATAAAAAAAATTACGGTTTTTTTAAATTTTCTCGAACATTTTGAGGTTATGTAAAAAATGACATTTACAAAAGTTTTAGATATTTTTATGGCCTGTGAGTTTTCTGTATGTCACTTTTTTCGCCGACGTCAGCTTTCGCCGGAAATCGCAATAATACGATTCCCTGCCCCTTTATACCCCCTCAAACCTAACCCGCAACTCCCCTGCTCACGCATTTATTTTTTTTTACTTTTTTTTTTGCCGCTCTACAATTTCCAATGCTTCAAGTCCTGTTAATAATTTTCTTGCTCTCAAAGTGTAATTTGCCTGGTCTATTTAGGCAATCCAACTAAAGCCACTGGTTTAATAAAAAAATGTTACCTGAGATGTTACCTTTTTTAAGATTTTGTAAATTAACTATTTGTTTGTTTAACATTTTTTTTAACATTTGTATAATATTTTAATTCTTTTTAGATTTTTGTAAATAAGTAAGTAAATAAGCAAGTTTGTTACCCACCTATCTACTATAAAATATCTAGACCGACTACTGGTTGAACATTGGCCGACTTTAGATTTTTGGTGGCCGAGTACTGGCATTCTTGTACATTTTAAATAGTTTTCTTTTTAAATTTTTTATCTCTGTAATTAGGCTATTTTTGAGTTTTAGAGAACACAGAGGCATTTTCTAGGAATTGTTATGCAATAACTACGATGGACTGCACCTAAGTATATATTTTATAAAATTAATTTTGTTTGAGAAATACTGTTAGGTGGCTGACTACTGGCGCATTTACCCTAATAGGGTAAAAAAGCAGCACTAGACATTATTATTATCATTTACAAATTGTTATCTTAGTTTAAAAGAGTCAAAAAGCAGTTATGGTCGACTATAGCACACAAAAAGGAGAAACATTTTTCAATTATGATTTCACTGAAAAAACAAAGGTTTAAACATTACAGAAGATGAGCCACAAACTCTACTATCGAAAGTGGAATGGAAGTAGGGTCAATCGGGGTAAATGCTCAATTTATTAAGAAATTTTCAAAAATTACTAAAAATATATAGTTAGGACAATTTATTGTACCACACTGTTTATCACAATTTAATCCTGTAAAAAAAATCATTTGGTTTGGTTCGAGGGGTGAACAGCTCTCACAATCGGTGTACACATTTGTCATAATCTTACCAATATCCTTCACAATCTTTACACAATCCCTCCCAATCACCCACAATCCCTCACAATCACCCACAATCCCTCACAATCTTACCACAGCTCCAGTGGTGTAGAGTGGGGGGTCGCGAGGGGTTCGTCGCCCTCCCGCCCAGAGGGTACTGGCATGGCGCCCCATTGGTGCCTGAAGCACCCTAATCGTTATTAAGTAGCAGGGCCGGTAACGGTAAATTAAGAGGGCGGCAAAGGAAACTATAGACATGATTTGACCTTTTTTTTGTTTTTTTTTTTTTGGTTGCAAGAATTTTTGATGGGCTGTCGGCCCCCAATTTTAAGTGATAAAAAAATATATTGATTTATTTTCTTCAAAGAAATAAAATATATATTTTTTTTTTGGAGAAATGTATGGTGTGATTCATATGTGAGTGGGCCTTGCAGCCCTTCCACTGCGACCACTATTGGGTATATTGTGGCTCAATGTATGGTGTGGGTGTTAAGTAGAAAAATACTTTGCCAATATATGGGCACCTAAGCTCAAACTAGGTACTATATTTATATGTGAGCTAATATAACTAAAAACTGAAATATATTTTATTCAACTCCAGACTAAATTACCTTTCATTTGATACCACACAAGCCATGTTTTGACTTAAACTCAAATTTTTGAAATCTACCCCCCCCCCCCTTAAAAAAACAAAAACTAAAATGTATTTTGTTTAATTCCGAACAAAATTACCTTTCGTTTGATATCACACGCGCCATATTTTCACGTAAACTATTATTTTTAAAATCTACCCCTACCTTTTTTTTAAACTAAAATGTATTTTGTTTAACTCCAGACTCACTTACCTTTCGTTTGATATCACACACGTCATATTTTCACATAAACTCTAATTTTTGAAATCTACCCCTACCCTTTTATTTGGCTTGTGTTCGGTGGATTCCGTTCATTTTTAAATGGGACCATCTCGACCCAAGACCCAGCCTAGGTACCAAATTTCATTAAAATCGGGCCAGCGGTTTTTGAGTTATGCGCGTTGTTCGTTACTTCAAAAAAGTTTTAAAATCATCTGAAACGCAAAGATATATAAAAATGTTTGAAATCGGAGCAACTTTTTTTTTCTTGAAAAAATTAGGATCACAATGGCTCACACTACTATAGTATAGTATATGTGTGAGCTAAAAAATTTCAGGAGCTTAGTTATGCAGGATACGGGGTTAAAATTTAATGTGGGTATAAACAAATTGTTTCCCTATAAAATAAAAATTGCTGGCTGGTTGTGACATATATGGGGTTAAATTAAATTAAAATATGCTTTATTGTCCAAGACTTTTTTTTTGTGGGGCGTAGTCAGTGCATGTACTGAACAAGTGTTCCCCTTGAAAGGTATACGCCACCCAGAACCGTCTCCTTAACATAACATCAAGTGATACAGCAGCCGATTTTAACCCATTGGCGCTACATCTCCCCTCCGCCAGTGGCGATTAGGAGTTTGTGTTATTAGTTTCTTTCTCTTTGTTTGTTAATTTCTTCCCTTATTGTCCATTTTCTCCTTTATTGTCCAAGACTACAACACTCTTATTGACAAAGCTAATACTTACATCTAACCTAAGACAACAAGAAGATTTAATAAAAAAATAGAAAGATAAAATACAAGAATAAATAATAAAATGTCTTTTTAGTTGGTAGATATTTAAAATTTAGGTACTAATATTTTACCACAGACTAATCAATAAAAACAAAAAATCAGTCAACAAATAAAATTTAAATTTTTAGTTAAAAATTACATTTAACAATCCTTATTCTTACACAGTTAAAATAAATAAAAACTCAATACTAGGTTAGGTCTAAACAGTATGTAACAAATCACAGAAAATAAAACAAAAAGTTTAAAAAGGAATCATAAACAACTACAGTAAACAAATTACACAAATTAAGAAGACACTAAGTAGGTAAACTATCTTCCCACTAAACAAATATTTTATAAAATTTATAAAATTGTCATATTGAAAGGTTTTTTTTTAATTGTTGAAAAACAATAACAAATTAAAAAGACAATATATAAACTAAAATAAAACAAAAAAAAAGTAAGTCTAAATTTAACAACAGTCAAATGAAAAGAAACAAAAGTTTGAAAAAGCACAGATAGTCATTGTAGAAGGTACCTAGGCTAGACAAGTTGGACTGATTGCGATTTTTGAATTATAAAGAAGCAATATGTAAAATACAGTTGATAAAAAATATAAAACACATTGAGAATGACTCTGATAGAGGTGGCCGGTAAATTTAGAATAGAAATTATAACAAAGTATTAAAGTGATGTGAACAGAAAAGGAATAGTAGGAAAAGGAAAGCAGTTACAACTCACAAGATAAATTGAGAGAAGCAAAAAGAAGCAAGAAAGACTAATCAAGAAAAATAATATTTAAAAATAATTTAGGCAAGTAGCAAGTTGATTAAAAAGAATAAGAGAGAAATTCATCAATGGTGTAAAAAGATTGCGGGATTAGAATCTTTTTTAATTCATTACGTAATCTTGAAAAGTCTTGGGTGTTTTTGATCTCAGCTGGAAGATGATTGTAAAGTTTAATGGCTGTAAAATTATAGAATTTTGCACAAATGAAGAGTGAGGAATTATATGCATTTTGAATTTTAGAAAATGGGTTTTTGTTGATGAGACTAGCTATAAACCTGACTGCTCCTTTTTGGATTTTAAAAATTGATTGAAAAAGATCATCAGTGCAGCAACCCCAGAAGGAAAGACTGTAGGAAGGGTGTGATTGTATAACAGCATAATATACAGATTTTGCCACAGAAGTATTTAGATTTGTTTCCACTGCCCACACACATTAACAACCAGAAGCAAGTTTTTTATTGAGAGTGATAATGTGAGATTGAAATTTTAGATAAGAATTAAGTTGAAGCCCAAGAAATTTTGTTTCTGTGACAGATTTTATTAAAAAATTATCAAAGTTTATATCGTTGATGTTGCAACGGAATCCCATCACTTGAGTTTTACTAAAGTTAAGTAAAAGTCCATTCATTCTGCAGCAGAATGAAGGTTGACCTTGCTGTACTAACAGAAACGAAGAAGAAAGGAAAAGGATCTGAAAACCTAGGACAGTATGACCATTTCTATAGCGGAGTGGCAAAAGAAAAACATGCGCAACAAGGAGTATCTATTTTGGTCAACAAAAGATTTAGAAAATATATCACCAACTGGGAAGCAGTAAATGAACGGCTAATAAGAATGAATATAACAATAAAAGGAATGAGACTTACGATTTTTGGAATCTATGCGTATAATGACGATGCAAATGTAGCCGTGAAAGACAATTTTTTTGAAGAAATCCACAATGAAATATCAGCAGTAAGTACATCTAGAGAAATTGTAATATTGGGAGATTTAAATAGTAGAACAGGTAACAGAGTAAATGATCTGACAGTTGGCCAATATGGAGAAGATGTTGTTAATGACAATGGAAACCGGCTTATTACAGTATGTGAGCAATTAGACCTAAAAATCCAAAACGGTTTTTTCCAACATAAGAAAATACACAAATATACCTGAACCAAACCCTCACAAAACCTGAAATCCGTCATTGATTATCTTATCACTAAACAAAAGACAAAACTAAAAATTCAAGATGTCAGAACAAAGCGTGGATCAACATGCGGAAGTGATCACTATTTTCTGGAGACCAAAATTCTCTTTCCTTATCAAGGCCGAAGCCTCCATCAACAAAATCTTGATGATACAGTGAATGAGGAAATTGATTACTGTCAATATAATCTACTAAGCCTAGAACATGACAGCGTAAAAAACTTATACAAAAAGAGACTGAACGAAAAACTTAATTCAAGTTCAGGTGAAACCCCAGATGAGGAATACGAATGTATCACATTAAGCATCCATCAAGCTGCAAAAGAAGCACTAGGATTAGTGGAAGAAACTCCTAAAAGAACAAAACCATACTGGTGGGATGCTGAGATTGAAAGTGAAATAGAGGAAAAAAGGAAATTATATCACACGTACTTATCCCAAAAGACAGATAGAAGCAGAGAAGAATACAAAATCGCGCAATCAAAGGTGAGAAGAATGATCAGTGATAAGAAGAATCAATCATGGATGCAAAAGTGCCAGAAAATAGATTCTTACTTAGGAGGTAGGAGAAGTACCGAAAGCTGGAAAACTATAAGATCGATCAAAAAAGAAACATGCAGAGATATTATTTCACCAATACCAGACAAAGAATGGGATGAGCATTTTAAAAAACTTTTAACTGAATATAGAGCAGAATTCAAGGAAGACGAAAGAGACAATATCATTAGAACGATGGGATCTCCAGTACCCCTAACAATATCTGAGGTCAAAAACGTGTGCAAAACCTTAAAAAGCGGTAAATCTGCCGGACCCGGAAATATCCCAGCTGAACTTATTAAATATGGCACTGAAGAATTGTTTTGTAGATTACGGAATCTTTTCCAAAGATATTTAAATGGAGCTGTAGTACCAACTGAGTGGAAAACGTCATATATATCCACAATACACAAAAAAGGAAGGAAAGATATATGTGGCAATTATAGAGGTATATCTGTAACTAGTACGCTAAGCAGAATATATGGCAAAATAATAAGAAATAAAGTGGAGAGCGAATATAAAGATATGGAGGCAGAAGAACAAGCTGGTTTCAGGGCGGGTAGATCGACTTCAGATCATCTCTTTTGTATAACCCAAGTTATTGAAAAGAAAATGGCATACGGACAAGAGCTCCATCTGCTTTACGTAGATTTGCAGAAGGCATATGATAGTATACCACTAAATCTACTTTGGAAAGCGTTGGAAAAGACAAACATAAGTGTACAACTAATTAAGGCCATCAAAGAGTTATACCGGAATAGTAAGGCAAAAGTTAAAATAAAAGCAAAACTAACCAAAGGCTTTCAAGTAAATAAAGGTCTTAAACAAGGTTGCTGTATCTCGCCTACGCTCTTCAAGATATATTTGGAACAGGTCCTTAAAGTCTGGAAGAGAAAATGCCAAAACATGGGAATTCCGTTGAATGAAACCACCTTGTATACTTTATGTTTCGCCGATGATCAGATAGTGGTGGCTCAGGATTATGACGACCTCGAATATATGACACGAAAACTAATAGAAGAGTACAATAAGTGGGGACTAGAGGTTAATATCAATAAGACAGAGTATATGTGTATTGGTGGAACGAAACAGGATCTAATCTTAAATACTGGGCAGCGAATTCAGTCCTGTGATGAGTATAAATACTTGGGTCTAAAAATTACAGCTGACGGAACACTAGACAAAGCTATAAAAGATAGAAACGTACAAGGAAGAAAAGCAATAACTTTATTAAATGGAATAATTTGGGACCAAAGTATATCAAAACATAACAAAAAGCTTATATATAACACCATTGTAAAAAGTATTATTACATACGGCTCAGAAGTATGGCCAATCAAAGATAGAACAGAAAAAATGCTTTCCGCTACGGAGATGGACTATTGGAGAAGAGCAGCAGGGAAATCAAAAAGAGAAAGAGTTACCAATCAAAGAATAAGAGAAATTATGACAGTGGGTGAACGTACTCTAGTGGAGGATATAAGAACAAAACAACTGGTGTGTTACGGACATGTACAAAGAATGGATGATGGAAGACTACCTAAACAAATATTACAATGGAAACCAACTGGCCGAAGAAAACGAGGAAGACCAAGGAGAAGCTGGAGAGAAGGAATAGATAGTGAAATAAGAATAAGAGGCCTAGATGATGAATTATGGGTAAACAGAAACGAGTGGAGATTGGGTATCGGAAGACGTAGAACGTTGTGAAACCGATAAATATATATAAGTAAAAGTCCATTTGAATCACACCACAATTTGATGGCTTTCATGTCGTTGGATATTAGTTGGACTAATTCTTCCGATTTTTTGCTATGTCGGATGACTGTGGCATCATCTGCAAACGTCGTGAAAACCCCAGAGATATCCAAATTTAATGTAAAAGATCCTTAATGTAGATTAAAAACAAGACTGGTCCAAGAACTAAACCTTGTGGAACACCATATTCGATCTTCTGTTCTGAGGATAACACCCATATGACACATACATAGTCCATAGACTTAGATAAGTCACAGAACGCCCCTGCAGTAGCATAACCGTTGTTATAATGCCTAAACAGTTGCTCTATCACACGATAGATTGCATCATGAGTGCCCTTTTTAGGAAGAAACCTATATTGAGCACAGTTCAAAACGTGCTCTATTAAACAATCCATAAGGCGTTTTTTAACCAGTTTTTCTATAACTTTGGAGATAGTTGAAATAAGTGATATCGAACTGTAGTTTGAGGGATTCTTTGTGTCACCGTTTTTGTGAATAGGCATAACAAGTGCCTGTTTCAGGGTATGTGGAAAAGTAACTGTTGTGTATAAAAAGTTGATGGCCTTTGCTAGAACATGGAGGGCTCTATCCGGTAGTTCTTTAAGAATTTTTATTGAAAGGTGCCAGCAGCTGTTTCATTTTTAAAGGATTTAATAATACATCTAACTTTATATGCGTTAGTAGGTAAAAATGAGAAAGAGTCTTGTACCAGCAAATTTTCAACGTAGGTTAAAGGATCGACGTCTGTAGTATTAGTCAAGGTAAGATTGGAAGCAACATTACGGTAAAAACTATTTTTCACTAGTTTTCCCTGTGATCCTTCTGACAATATTTCAGGTTTCTTTGGGTTTGTTCGTCGCATTACTGAAACGGTTTGAGTAGAATTTAAGTTTAGCTGCCCGTAATAGTTTTGTGATCTGGCTAAAGCCTTTGATTGTGTAAATCATTCTATACTTATCAAGAAAATGTACCATTATGGGTTTAGGGGGGTAGTTTTATCATGGTTCAAGTCGTATTTACAAGGAAGGACACAGCGAGTAATTGTTAATGATTAGCCATCAAGACCGGGATTTATTGAATGGGTGGGCCCCAGGGATCAGTCTTGGGACCTCTCCTTTTTATGATATTTTTTAATGATAAGATGAGAACAAAGAAGGCTTAGAATAGCAATATGAGTGATTTAGAGTGTACAAAGTGCAAAAAAGCATGTATATTCAAAAGGCGAACAAAGGAAAATGAACTTTTTACAAGCTGCGATTTGTGTAAAAAAGTATATTGTAAGGAATATGCAGGTTTGGCTACAACTGAGGTTGATACCTTCGTCTTGACTCAGCGTTCCCTTTTGTTTTAGTGCTTAACTTGCAAATCGAATAACGCCTTTCCAGATCAGTCTCAACTAATGGAGGATGTGCGGTCGTGGAAGAAAGCAGCAAGTGATTTTAAGAAAGAAATGAAAAAATTAGAGGAAAACAAAACAAATCTTAAAGAAAAAATAGTCACCCTAGAGACTGAAATAAAAGAACTGCGGGATAAATGTCAAACAGCTGAAAACGACATTCTTGAAAGTCAGACTATAAACAGACAAACAAGAGTAACAATTGAGACGCTGGAAAAAGATAATGAGGTTTTTCAAAATGAAATTAAAAAACTGAAAATCGAAAACTTTGACTTGCTAAACAGGGAGCCAAGACTCACTGCGCATCCAACACTTCCGTCTTCTATGGTACCTGGTGCTGGTAATAATGGTTTTAGTAGGCCTGGACTGCCATCATCTTCTTTGATCAGTAACACGGATAGAATGGCAAATGAAAATGATCCCTCTGAGAAGGTTTTGTCGGAGTTGCTTGAGCGCAGAAGGCATGAGAGAAATGTTATGGTCTCTAATATAATGGAATCTCAGAAATCTTCGCCCTTGGACCGTCGAAACGATGACATAAGTCAGGTAAAAGATCTGTTTAAGGATTTGAATGTGGATATGAGCAGCATCAAGGTGTGAGAGTGGGACAAGCCCAGCAGATAAAAATAGATTGGTTAGAGTCATCTTGAAAGATCGTAATGATGCTGTTAATGTCCTTAGAAACCGAGCTAGCCTCTCGCAGGCGGTTAAGATATTTGGGGATCAGACTAAGAAACAGAGGGATTACAATACAAAATAAAAATACAATACAAAAAGTTTATTTCCAAATTATATACAATATGTAAATTGGATCGTCATCTTAATTACTAAAATAATGCATACATTTATAGGTATATAACTCTATAGGTAGGTATATAACTTATACTTTTTAAATAAAATAATTGTTAAGATATTTTCTACAAAAAACTGTTTAAAAGAGCTGTTTTGTCTGGTAAAATAAAATGTAGAATTTTAAAAATTTTAATAACTTAAGTAAAAAAGTTAAATTTACAGAAGTAAAATAAAATAAAACACTAACATAAAACTTGCACAAACAACCATAAAAACAAAAATATAAACATGACTGAAAACAAAAAATTAACTATTACACCACAAATTCATTATAATTTAAAAACTCATTTATACTATAGGGTTCTATATTGCAATTAATTTGAAGCACTCTTTTTTATAAAGTTGGTAGCTTTGGATACCTTTTAGCCTGTTGGGAAGTGTAATAACAGTTAATTTATGTTTTGGGTATATATACATGTTTTCTTTATTTCTGGTATCAAACTTTCTAGTGCATTAATATTTGCTAAAAAGAAGTGAGTTTTTCTTTAAGTACAGTAGGCACTACAAGACATAGACACCTACAACAGTTAATAGGTTGTTATCGCTAAAATGACCTCTACAAGATGCGTAAGGTTGAATTCCTATCAATAATCGAACAACCCGTTATGGTATTATCAAAACATCATTTATATGACTGCTATGTCCCCAGAGCAGTATGCAATATTTTAATTGTGAGTAAAATATGCCGTAGTAGATAGATTTTATAGAGTTGTGACGCCTCAAAGTTCTACACAATACTCTAATCGCATGCCCCGAAGAGTTTTTTGCATAATTCCCTTATATGTGCAAAGAAGTTTAGATCCTTATCAAGATTCACCCCCAATGCCTTAGCGTTATTTTCAAAATTTAGTTTCTTACCTTCAAAGTTAATGTTTTTAGGAATATAAATGTCAATATTAGAGACAAAAGGGCCGACTCTGTGGACTTCTTGGGAAGAAAACCATGCTGAAAATCATTTAATAGTTTATTTGTTACGAAAAAATTTAATAGCCTTTTATGTATTAATAACTCATAAGTCTGTAATTTGACATGCATTCAGAATCTCCTTTTTTATATACTGGAACAACATTCGCTTTTTTTAAATTTGATGGGAAAAATCCTGAAATTAGGCTTATATTAGAAATATAAACAAACGGTTCGACTATATACTCCAGACATTTTGTTAGAAAATTTGAGGGAACTTTATCATGACCCGCTGAATTTTAGTTTTTTAATTTTTTTCCTACATTCAACAACTCAAACTTATCAGTTGGAAAGAAAAAACAGGACTTTTCATGGATTTTAAAATTCGGTAATGAGTTGGTGTTTGGTTCCAGGGAAATGTTGTTTTTTATGAGAAGATTTGGAGCTGCTTCTATAAGATATGTATAAAATTCGTTAGCCAGCTCTTTGTTTGTTGGTAAAGTATTGGAATATTTTTTGGAATTGGTTAATTCTTTGACGGTTTGCCACGTAGCTTTAGCTTTGTTCTCGCTTGCCTCAATTTTCGATAAGAAAAAATCACCTTTGGCTTTTATTATTGCAGAATCGTATTGCCTTTTATAATTTTTATATATTTCATTATATTTTTTATCTATTTGTGACCTTATGTTGTAAAATTTCTGTAGTAAGCCATGGTGTTTTTTTCTTGCGTTTTTTGTTTTTTTCTTTTATTAATTTTTTTGGAAAACAGGATTCAAATACCATTATCAAAATACTCATGAAAGTCTCCCACAAAATATCAATATCTCGCGTATCCGCTGAGAATAATTCTGACCAGTCAGTAACTTGAATTGTTTCGCAAAAATGCAATATGTTTTTTTCAGTAAAACTTCTAGCATTTCTTGGAAAATTTGGTTTTTCTTAATCTTTATAGTCTATAGAAACAATTTGTGCAGTATGGTCGGATTTACCAGTGTTAAACACCTTAATATTGTACGGAAATTTAGTTATGTTAAACATTATATTGTCTAGACAAGATTGAGTGTTTTCTGTTATTCTAGTTGGCTGATTTATTGAAGGAAACAAGTTAAAAGAATTTATGATATTTACAAAGTCATTTGAATCCTTGTAATCATTTTCAAGGTGAATATTGAAATCACCTGCTAAAAATATTTCTTCTAAAATTGCCATAAAGTTTTCTATTTTATAAATGTTTTTATTAGATCTATAAATACTTTTTTACCAATTTAAAACTCGCCTGCTGCACATTCAAGTGTGCCCACTTCGGAGAGTTTCACTATATCTTCTCTTTGGTTACATTTAATGTCATTCCTTGCATAGATAGCTGTGCCTCCATGTTACTTTGCTTGTCTACAAAATGCTGAAATCAAATTATATCCATGAATTGCTTTCGATGTTATTGATTCCTGAGTCTGCCAGTGTTCGGTAGTGCAGACAATCTCGGGATATTCTTCTTGTTTTATCATCGCTTCCAAATTTTCCAAACTATTTCCTAACGATTGAATATTGTAATGTAATATTCTGTACTTGTTAGTATTTTTTAGATTAGCTGGGCCTCCAATGTTTCCAGTTGTGTGAATTGTGGGTATAAAAAATTACCGGTTTGGTGGAAGTGCTAATTACTTCATTGTCTAGAGCCTTTTGTTGTTGGTTAATATTTACAGTTTCTTGAAAGTTTTGAGATACCGTTAGATTTTCTGGCACGTTATTTTGCTGCAAGGAATCATTGACGAAAAATTTTGCAATATGGTTTGCCACAGCTTTGCACAGATTCCATTTTCCTATTTTCGTAACTGTTCTTTTGTCACTGTAGTAATGTGTTATTCTTAGAATACTGTTGGAGTCCAATACACATTTATTGTTTATCTTTTTTATATGTAGGCTTTGGAAAAGTTTTACGTTTCTAGAATATATTTCTTGGTTTTGACTTCTACTATCATATCGATATGGTTCCGTAAGAATTAGGCCATTTGTGTGTTGGCAATTTTGGATAAAATTGTCAATCAATGAAGGATCTGAATTATTTGGCCACAGAATTATCACCTCGTTTTTTGAGAAATATTTAGAACCGTGTATTGCAGCCTTAATTAGTTCATCATCGTTAGCATGTGGTTTCAAAATAGACATTATTTTTCTACTATCTTTAAAATGTTTGTTCAAATTTGCCATTAATCCTTTGCCTCTTATTCCTGTCACAATAAGTACTTTTGGTTTTGTTAGAAGGGAATTTTCCTTATCTACTCTCTTACATTTTACTTCCGTGGGTTTCAACATCTGGCTATTTGTTAAATTATTATCTGTCTGTGTGGCTTCGTTAATCGTGTTTCGTTCTGGAGTTTGAGTTCTCAGCAACGGTTTTGATTTTTTCTTTGAAATATTTGATTGATTGCTTTTGATTGGTTCTTCTCGTGCAGGTTCTGTTTGGCAAAATTGATTTGAAACATGATTTTTTTTGCGAGCGAGTTGCTCTATTGTTTTTTCATGAGATTTTTTTAAAGCGTTTTTAAGTTTCAGGATGTTTTTTAACTCTTCGATTTCTGTCTCTAAATCGTTATTTTTTATCACTAACTCTTCTAGTTTAGATTCCTTATCCGATAGCTTGTTCCTTAAATTATTAACAATCTGTGTGACTGACTCTATGTTTTCTTCTGAAGACTCGGCGGCGTCATTATGGACAATCGTGATGTAACTGTTATGATGCGACGTACTTGGCAACCCGTTCTTACTTTCTTCTGCACTGGACAAGCGTTTCGCTATATTTTCTAGAGCTTTCATCCTTCTAGTTTGAATTTTGTCTTCCGGGTTTGCTGCTTTTCCACTCACCGACTTGTTCGGCGACATGGTGGTTCCTACTATGCCAAAAAGTAGCCGCCTGCGTACCGTATATAGGAGGAGCGTAGGCGAAGCGCCGTCCTACTTAATATGTCAGTTTGTTATTAAAAATAGAACAAAGGAATTTCATGCTTTCAGTAAATTTGTCAATTTCAGCATTGGCACCAGATTACATAATATTTTGACTATATTTTGCACTTTATTTTAAGATTTTACGGGAGCAAATTAACAGACAGACACTGCCTACTTAAGTTTACCTAATTCCATATACTTATTTCAACAGTGTTAAAATATTACTTCAGGAATTGCATAAATAGGGTGATACTTTGAAAACAATTAAATATATTAATAATAGACCGACAATAGTTGAGAAGGCAAAAACCACATAATTCATCCTAATATACATAAACTTACACTAAATTATCAAATTATCTATGGTAATATTTAGAGTTTCTTAGCGAACAAAAAAAGAATTTATGTCAAGATTTAATTCAATGGTAATATTATTTAGTAAAACACGTACCACCAAAGATATTGAAGGTAGTGAAATTTTGGCTTCCCAACTATAAGTGCTTTCGTTGTGATTCGTCCTTAAGACACGCACATGTGTTTTATTGTTTGTTAGGAATGATTTGCCTTGTTCTCCCTATAAATTGTATATTTTGGATGTCAGTTCAAATAAAAATTATTGGTGCAAAGTGATCAGGGTAACAATAAATAATCAAAAATACTTGATTGGGTGTCTTTATCACTCACCAAGTTCTAGTGATGCTGAGTTCTTAAATGATTTTGAGGAAATGTGTGATGATTTATTTAGCCATGCCAATAAATGTATACTGGTGGGTGATGTCAATCTAAATTACAAAAGTGACGAGTTTCATTGCATAAAAATGAAAAATATGTTAAATATGTATGGCTTTCAACAGTCTGTGACAGAACCTACCAAAATAACAGATAACAGTGAAACACTACTTGATTATGTCATGACCTATTTTGATGTACAATCAAACGTCCATCATACACCAAAGTTTTCTGATCACTCTCTTGTTACAGTAAGTATTTTAAAAAAAAGCAGATTTGACTCAACAAAACTTATAAGGTCATATAGAAATTTTAGCGAAGTTAATATGAAAAGAATTAACCTGGATCTAATCTCATGTAATTTTATGTTGGGTTGCAATGACGTAGATGCAATAATTTTAAGGACTAATGTGCAATAACAGTAAATAATGTTGATCCAGTTACTACTTACACCTTGGTTTGATTTAGAATGCAATATTTTATGTGAACGTAGGGACAAAGCTTATAGAATTTTTTTACTATGTAGAACTGAAGAAAACTGGCAACATTATAGAGTATTACGTAATAACTGTGTCAGTCTGCTTCGAAATAAGGAATCAAATTTTTCCTATAGTAAGATTGATTTGTTTAAAAACAATCCTAGGCAAATGTGAAAAACGTTAAAAAATGTAATACAACCTCAAAAAAATTCCCCCTATGAGAGAAGCATCCAGTTTAAAGTGGGTACGCAAACTATAATAAGCGGGAGTGATGCTGAGACAGCAGAACTTTTCAACAGTTACTTCATTGATAGCGTCGATGATATTGTTGGCTCTGTTGATTGTGATTGTGAGTATGAGAATCTTACTACTTACAACTGTTAGTTTTCAAAATTCAAAAAAATCATAATGTCAGAACTTAATGAGATCATCAAACAGATAGAAAATAAAGGTGGAAGTGAGATTCTCAATGCTAGATTCATAAAAAACATTTGTGGCTCAACTGGACATGTTCTATTACACCTTATTAATAGATCTATGGAGAGTGGTACATTCCCACTTGATTTAAAAACCAGCACCTTGATTCCCATAAAAAAATCAGTGACGCCAGCAGAGCCTGCGAATATCGACCTATTAACATGCTCCCTGGAATCGAAAAATTAAGAGTTAGTAGTCTACAAACAATTAATTGAATATTTAGAAACCAACAATATCTTATTTATTAACCAGTCTGGCTTCCGCAAGGATCACTCCTGTGAATCAGCTCTTCAGCTGACTTTAACGAAGAATCTAGAGAAAGGGCACCACACGTTTGCTATCTTCCTAGACTTAAAAAGGGCATTTGAGACGATTGATTGATCCATTCTTATTAAAAAATAAAAGCAATCGGAATTTGTGGTACTGCATTGGAATCCTTTTTAGGTTACCTAACAGATCGCGCACAAATAACTAAGATAAATTATTGTTTTTCGTCGTCCAAATACACTAAATATGGTGTTCCACAAGGCAGCGTGTTGGGTCCTATTCTCTTCCATATTTGCTTTAATGATATTGACCTGTTTTATAACTTTGACTTCCTAAATCTTTTCTGTGATGACGCTCTTGGTTTAGGCTCTGGTCCAGAGTTAGATATTCTTGTAAATAGGGTTAACATGTCGATGTCATCTATATGTGGATATCTTAACATAAACAAACTCAAACTAAACTTATCAAAAACAAGCAATTTTAAGTTAAAGAATATTAACATTAGTTCCATAGATATAAAAGTAGCTAAATAAAAAATTGAGTTTGTTGAGGAGTTTAAATACTTAGGTTTTATGTTAGACAACTCATTATCCCTCAATGCCCACTTCAACTATATGTATAAAAAAGTTTATTTTTTTTTCCAGAATTTCATCACATCTGTCTATGTTTTCCAAAATTACGTTATTGTACAACTGTATCATTCAACTTCACTTTGATTATTGTGCTTACGTGCTGTATTCCTTTGATAAGAACAAACTGAAAGCTTTACAAAAATTGCAGAACAGAGGAATGAGAACTATTTTAGAGGTAAACAGATATACAAGTATTAATTTTATGTTAGATGCCCTTCAATGGCTCTCTATTTCTCAAAGGTTGTACAAGATGGCTATGGTGTTTATTTATAGTAACTAGAACTAGAATAAACAATGAATTTCATGTTTCAGGGGCCATGCATGCTAGCACTCAAAAGTTACTGTTTTACAAAGGGTTGGATAATTACAATAAATTACCAGTTTAAATCAAAAATGCAACATCTTTTTATAATTTTAAGAACCTATTAAATAAGTATGTGCATAATAATACTCCATAGTAGTTGTTGATTGCGATTCTGTTTTTATTGGCTTGTGAAGTTCATGTTTTTTTTTGTAATTTTTTGAGGTTTTTTAAAAAATTATGAATATTTTTTTATGTAATTTTAATGTCAGATTTCTATGTGAATGTTCTTTTTTTACTTAGTTTTAACTTTTAAATTATGACTGATTTTAGATATAGGATTTATCAGTTGTATATTAGGATGTATCTTACTTACAAGGCTCAATATACATGGAAAATTCACCATTTGCGCTGATGACACTACAATTCTGTGGACTGGTGGTGATGTTAACACTTTAAGAACCATGATTTTAAAGGATTTAGAATTTTTTAAAGAGTGGTTTGATTCAAATCTGTTGACTTTAAATATTGATAAAACTAATATAGTTTGTATAGATGACCTTAAAGTTGGGGGTAATTCTCTAACAGAGCATGGTCACAGCAAATTCTTAGGCTTAACAATTGGCTCTGACTTGAAATTTAAGAATCATATTTGTATATTAAGCAAAAAAATTGCTTCTGGTTGTTTTGCAGTTAAAACAACAGTCAACGAGCTCGGACTCGCTTTTGGAAAAACAGTTTATCATGCTTTGATAGAGTCCCACCTACGTTATGGCATTGCCTTCTGGGGTTCCACCAACAACCAACCAATTCAAATAATTTTTGCTTTGCAAAAGCGGGCAATACGTTTGTGTCATGTTCACTTTAGGGAGTCATGCAGGCCTTTGTTTGTGTCTAAAAAAATACTGACAGTCATATCTTTATATGTTCTAGAATCTGTTTCTCTTATATATACACATCAAAGTGTTTTTCTTCGTCTATCTAGTGGATACAACACAAGATCTATTCAACAGAGAGATTTATTACATCAATTTATTACAGTGGCATAAAAATGTTTAATCATCTGCCTCAAAACATTAAATTGTCACCTAATCTAAAAATGTTTAAAAAAAGGGTTACAACACATTTGTTGATAGGGGCTATTATATCAAGACAGATTTTGACACAGTAATTGGCTTGCTTTGGTTACATATTTGACTATATACCTAAAAAAAAACTAAAAAAGAGAAAGAAACTAAAAAAAAGAACGGTCTGATTCAAACCAGTATTTTTTAAAAGTGTTTGTTTTGTATAAATTTTACATTGCGGTATTAACTTTTAGACTTTTTAATGTTTTTATAATATGTATTTTTTAAAAATTGTTTTTGTATAAATTTTACATTGCAGTGTTTAGACTTTTTAATGTGTTTCTTTTGTGAACGATATGTATCTTAGTATAAGCAAACCTTATGTAATATTTGACTAGTTCTACTTTTTTCGCTTTGTCCACAAAACCAACTGTTTTTTATGACAATAAAGCACATTATCTATCTATCTATCTATCTATACATCTTGCGATAATTTGAAAGGTACTCATGAAGAAACAAATTGTCGACGTAATGTTTTTTAGCACAGCTACGATTTTTGATTTCTAGCAGATATCCTTAAACCCTTTGTGAGCCAGAATTATCGGACTCCTTTTTTCCGAAGGGGCTTTAGCGAAAAAGACTCATCAAGAATTTTGCCCAAGAAAAAATGAAATTCTTCAAAGGGATCAGCTGGTAATAGAATAGGTTGCCAAAGAGTATCGTTGCAGACTTGTTTAAATTTAGAAAAATTATTTTTACTAAAAATTCTGTCTAGTTTTTTAAACGATATTTAGATTTAACTTTTATAGGGAGTAAAGTCAGAACGGCGTGATGGTCGGAGAGGTTAGTATCCACAACATTGCAATCGAGTGTGCAGTTTCAGATTTGAGCATACATAATCAATTATAGTAGAAGTAGAATCAACTATAGGTCGAAGTACAGGGTGGTTTTAATTACGAATTCTAAATTTAAAAAATCTAAAAAGATGGAAAAGTATGTGGATTTGTTAGATGTAATGATATTTAAAAAAAATATATACCAAATAAAAGCTACTTAGTTGTTATTTATATTTTACAAAAAGATAAAAAGAACTAGTTTGAACTTACACATTACATACTAGTACAGCTTTAATTTTTTTAAATAAAACTTTTTGTACAGAGTGTTAAAAGTAACTACACAATAAAGTTTTTTCGTACCTTTTTATTTTAGTGCTGAAAATTTCACCTCTAGATATGTCAAATAAACATCTAATTGAACTCACTGTTTGCCCGCAGTTAGAAAAACGATAACTGCAATGGACTGTATATATTTTATTAAATGAAAGCGCGAACAAACATAAATATATTGATACGAAAGCACGAAATAATTAAGGTCCATAGGTTAATTGCTGGTACCACACAACGGAAATCAGAAACAAAGCACTCACCAGTTTGCAGCCAATTTCTCCACGTTCCAGGGGCCCCTGTCTTGATCTAATGATGGCACCACTTAGCTGAAGGGCTGAAGTTTCCAGTTCTATGCTTCAGTACACCAAAATCGAGCACTTTCAAGTGTAGAAATCTGTAATAGTTGGAGAAAGAAATTAACACGCCATTTTCTCGAGGCGGTAGAAAAGGATCTCACTGATTCTTGGTGCTCATGTCCAATGCGCGGAAAATGTACTCTGTCCGTCATCCAATTGTGTGGTTTTAAAATTTTAAAAACAACCGCGAAATTTAGCGGGAGCTAACATAACTGCCCTCCAAAACACACAATTTTAGAATATCAACCGGACAGATATAGATATAAGAAAAAATGATCGACCGATAAATATAAATGAATGGAAAACAGATAAGTATCGTAAGTTCATTTAGAGATAACGAAAACCAGAAAAAGGCAAAACAAACAAACAAAAAATTCAAAAAAAATAAAAATAAAGAAAAACCTATTGTAATACCCGGTAATAGGTAGAAAAAAAAATTACTTTTAATTCGGCAAGAGGCACAGTTTTACAACTGGTCGCTTGTAAACACCGGTAGCCGTTCGTACCGTCGCTACACGCACTTGACCGTCTCCGTCGGGATGCAATTCGAGAACCCGACCGACTGGCCATTTCAAAGGTGATTGGATGTGATCACTCGTTATGATAACCAAATCATTTAATTTGATATTTGGGGACGAATCAGCCCACTTGTGTCGCAGTTGTGGCGTATGCAAATACTCTACAGAATACCGTTTCCAAAAATCATTATGTAGTTTTTGGATTAGTTGCCATCTCGAGAGCCGATTTAGGGGAACCTCGGACAAATCTGACTCCGGAATTTCTGAATTAAGGGGTTCAAGGGTCAAAAAATGCCCAGGGGTAAGAGGTTGAAGATCGTGTGGGTCTGAAGAGGCAGGAGATAAAGGGCGACTATTAAGTACGGCTTCTATGCGACATGTAAGGGTGGACATTTCCATGATATACAACTTCTGGTCGCCGACTACTCGAACAAAGTGAGTTTTAAAACTTTTGACGCCAGCTTCTGCCAGGCCATTGAAATGTGGACTGAGAGGAGGTCCCAGATGCCAACGAATAGAAAGTCTGGTGGACGCACTTCTTGCGTAATCAAGTAATTGGTTACGAAACCCTATAAAATTACTGCCCTGATCTGACCAGCATTGCATCACGCTTCCACGTATGGAAATGAATCGATGGAATGCACCTACAAACCCTTCGGTGGACAGTTCCATGGTTAATTCCAAATGCACGCAATGTGTGGCCGTACAGACAAACACAAAGACATACGATTTGAAAGCTTTACAACCACGGTAACGATGAGGAATCACAAAGAAAGGTCCACAAAAGTCGATAGCTACACTCGAAAAAGGTTTAAGTTGATTAATTCGATGAGCGGGAAGAGAACTCATTATGGGCGGTCTATAGGGTTTAGGGTTGATTCTAAAACATTGCAAGCACTTGGATATGGTTCTTTGAATTGCCCGTCTGGCAGATAATATCCAAAATTGCTGTAAAAGCAGATTATGTAATGTTTTAAACCCAGGATGAAGGTATTGTCTATGAGTGGACTCGATAAGAAGAGTAGTTAAACGATGGTTACTCGAAAGTAAGACGGGGTGTTTTGCAGAATAAGACAAAAGGTCAGATTTTTGTAATCTGCCACCGACTCTAATGATATTATTTTCATCAAGAAAAGGTGAAAGTTTTCGAAAAGGTTTCGGTATTGGTTTATCCTTAGAAAATGCGGAAAAAAGCTCAGAAAAACAAGAACCTTGAACGCGTTTGATAAGAAAGTATAACGCACTTTGCATCTCACCGGTGGTCGGAAAAATAATATTTTCAAAAATAATTTTTTGGTCCGGTGGATTAGTGGGTTTTTGATAGGAATGGTTTTGAAAAAGGTTAACTATTCGAAGGACATAACAAATGATACGTTGAATTTTTGATATAGATGAATATTTGATAAGAAGCTGATCTAAGAAGTTAACGTCAATTATCGCATTGCAACAGACCTTTGGCTTTTCCTCCAGATTAATATCTCCGAAATCAATCGGCATTTTTGATTTATGAAAATCGGGCCATTCGTTTTCGGGAGACCACAAAAACGACGGTGCGTTCCACCACATGTCATGTGAAATGAGCTGTGAGGGGGTGGCCCCTCGTGACGCAATATCGGCTGCATTTAAAGCAGAAGGAATGTAGCGCCATGAGTTTGAGGGAATGATTTCTTGGATTCTACTGACTCGATTTCCAACAAAGGTTTGCCAGCGATTAGCAGGGGATGAAAGCCAGTGCAATACGACTTGCGAATCGCAGAAAGTAACGATATTTGTAAAAGTTATTTTTCCTTCATAGCTAGATAAGACGAAGTCAATTAATTCGCTTAAAAGAAATGCGCCTAGGAGTTCTAGCCTAGCCAAAGTTTGTGACTTTATAGGCGCGACCCTAGATTTTGCAGATATGCTCTTCTACACGAGAATATACGACGCTTGCGTAACCTCGAATTGAAGCGTCACAGAAGCCGATGATTTGACAGGTATTGGTTTTTGACAGTTTGATTTGTCGGGGTAATTGAAAATTGGAAAGAAGCGGGAATTCAGAACGAAGTTTGTTCCAAGAGTCGATGATAGAAGAATCTGGTTCTTCATCCCAGCCTATTTTCGATATTCACAACTGTTGCAAAATAAATTTTGCTTGTAGCAACAAGGGACAAAGAAAACCTAAGGGATCGAAGATTGTTCCTATGATAGATAAAATAGAACGTTTAGTTGGGGGTTTGTCCTTCATTCGGCATTGATAAGAAAAAATGTCGTTTTTTGGATGCCATTGAAGGCCTAAAACTTTGATAAAGTGTGGTTCATCCTTGTCAAAAGATGCCTCTCTCTTTGACGATCGGATTCTGGTAATGTTGCCAATAACTCAGGACAATTGCTTGCCCATTTTTTAAGTTTAAATCCTCCCGACTTCAACAAATCATTGAGTTCCGTTTGAAGGGAAAGAGCTTCAGAAAGCGAAGGGCTAGTTCCCAAGATCTCGTCAATGTAAATTGACGTTTTTAGAACAGTACTAGGAAAACGTTCCTTTTCTCTCTCTGTCAGCTCATTTAATGTACGCATGGCTAGAAAAGGTGAGCATGTCATGCCAAAAGTGACAGTAGAAAGTTCCCACACTGAAAGTGGGTCCTGTGGAGAAAACCTCCACAATATCCTTTGATAAGGGCGGTGATAAGAATTGATAAGGACTTGACGGAACATCTGTTTGATATCAGCAATGTAGGCAATAGGATTAAGACGAAACGTAAGGAGTAAAGAAGCAATAACCTTTTGAAGTTTCGGTCCAGATAACAACGTGTCATTGAGACTAATATTCTTCGGGGTGACTGCCGAACAATCCCAGACTACCCTTAATTTTGTACTTAAGCTTTCCGGCTTTAGTACGCAATGATGTGCCAAAAAACATGATACGTCGACTTTTGGTTGACTAGGTAAAACTAGACTCATGTGATTAGAATCGATATAGTCTTGCATGAAACTAGAATAGGCAGTGTACAGATCAGGATTTTTGAGTAATCTATTTTCTAGAAGTAAAAATCTACGATAAGCTTGCGGATAAGTATTTCCTAGGTCAGGGTTTATTTTATCTTTAAACGGAAGATCTACCATGAATCTACCGCTCGGTTGTCGTACGACACTCGCAGTAAATATTGATTCCGCTTGTTTTTCCTCCTTTGATAAGATTTGTTTTTTAGGCAAATGTTCGATTTCCTAAAACCTAGGGATAATGACCTCTAAAGCCGAACCGAACCGAACCGAACCGAACCGAATGGCTCGTTAAAAAACAACTGGTTCGTTCCGTAAGACTACCTACTTCGTCCACTTTTCCCATGACGACCCAGCCAAAGATGGTTTCAAGGGCTGAAGGTTGCCCTATTTGTCCAAGAACCCTGCCCTCCTTGAATATCTGTGCGAATAGCTCGCAACCAATAACTAGGTCCACAGGTCTAGATTTGAAATAAGATGGGTCGGCAAGTTTAAGGCTTTCCAAGTGTTTCCACTGATTATCGTTCAAAGTGAATGTAGGCATATTGGAACATAGTTGTGGAACAACAATTGCTTCGAAATTAAGTAAAGGAGTGACCTGTCCTTGTGGCTTAATGTGACATTGAACGAGCCCTTTGGAAGTAAGAGAAGACATTTGATTTAGTCCGAATATTTCAGTGGTGTAACTTCGCCTAGGAAGATTAAGACGCTGAATACACTTTTCACTGATGAATCCTGTCTGTGATCCAGAATCAAGCAGTGCCCTTGCAGGTTGAAAATTTCCGCAACCGTCCATAACATCTATTATGACGGTGCATAAAAGAAAGGTACCTGAAGGTCCTGAGGTATTTAATGACACATGAAGATTATTGACAGGTGGTGTGTGAATGACAGGACTAGTATCTTGGCTTCCAGATTCTTTATTAGTTTCTAAGATATGAGTTAAAGTGTGGTGCCTTTTGCAAGTCCTGCATGAATATTTTGATTTGCACATGTCTACCCCATGCGAGGGATGAAAACACGCTAGACATAATTTTTTCTGCTTGACGAAAGATAGGCGATCGATAGGTAAGAGGTCAAGAAATGTTTGACATTTCGAAAGCACGTGACCTTGATTACACCGGAAACATTTTATTCCCGTACTTGAATTAGTTGAGGTGCCAGCCAGTCCTATAAAAGGCGAATTGGATGATTAGAGGTAGGCTTTTGCCCAAACTGATTTGGCATAGAATTTGATTTTTGATAGGTAGGCACCTTTTTGGGTGCTGTTAATTGAGGAAGTGATTCCAAAACTTTACATCTTTTTTCTAGAAATTGAAAAAGTGACTGAAAAGTGGGAATTTCGGTATTAGTATTGGCGTGACTCATTTCGAAATTTGAACGCGTCGGAATATCCAATTTTTCTAACAGAATGAAAAAAATAGTCCCAACTGTCAACGTCAAAGCTAAGTGATTTTAAAATTTCTAGGGATTCTGAAAAGGTGTCAATTAAATTACGCAATTCTTTAGCTGACTCGTTTTTTAATGTAGAGTTCATAATTGAGCTTAAAGCATCATTTGCGAGGTCTCGCTTGTTTTGATATCTATTGACTAATTTGTCGTAAGCAATTTTATGATTTTGATCAGATAAGCTAATCCCTGATATCAATTTTAAAGGCTCATCCTCGAGATATGAAAATAAATATTGAAGTTTTCGGACGTTACTTAGACTTTGATTTTGAAATAATGTTATTAAAAAGATCGAAAAAGCTTGGCATAATTTTTTATCACCTCGAAATATGGAAATACCTAACTCTTTGAGTTTTGGAGTCTCGTTTTGTCGAACATATGATCCCGAAAAGGATGGGGCCTCAACCGGAAATATTTCAGAGTAAACCCCTTTACACGCATAAAAATATTTACGAGCTTCTGAAAAGATCGCATCCTGCGTTTTAAACTCCTCGTCGTCCGAGTCTTCTATCAACATAATGCCAGCATGCATTTATCGAAGGTTTCATCCAAATCGGAATACCTCACTTGAAACTCGTTTCTCGCTTTTGCGTCCGTTGCCGCGGTTTGTGAATACACATAACACTCGGTGATCGCAGATACAAAACCCTTGCGTTTTGGCACGGCTTTTTTTGATAGACATGATTTTACCTTTGAAATGACGAAATTGTCGGTAAATATACAATTAACGCTAAATTAATGCTTCTGAAATAGAAAAAATGACGAATTGTCGAAAATATGCACTAATATATCGCAATTGATGAAAATTGTTTTAAATATCGAAATGGTATGAAACAAATCTAATCACAGAAATTGTGTTTGTTTGTTTTTATCGATTCTCGATTTTTGTTTACTGAAGTGACCACGGGGTAAACCCTGCGTTACCATAGCAGCGGACCGAAAACAGGTGAACTGCGCCGAAACCGAAGGTCGAACGAAAATCTCTCTCGGTTCAATACGATTGGCAAAATTCAAGGCCGTGTGATCTCGGCGAAAATGTGAAAATGGCCGACTTATTAATACCGTCGTATGGAGTAAATTTAAATAATTCGGGTCGAAGGAACACTTTATGTTTGCCCGCAGTTAGAAAAACGATAACTGCAATGGACTGTATATATTTTATTAAATGAAAGCGCGAACAAACATAAATATATTGATACAAAAGCACGAAATAATTAAGGTCCATAGGTTAATTGTTGGTACACCACAACGGAAATCAGAAACAAAGCACTCACCAGTTTGCAGCCAATTTCTCCACGTTCCAGGGGCCCCTGTCTTGATCTAATGATGGCACCACGTAGCTGAAGGGCTGAAGTTTCCAGTTCTATGCTTCAGTACACCAAAATCGAGCACTTTCAAGTGTAGAAATTTGTAATAGTTGGAGAAAGAAATTAACATGCTATTTTCTCGAGGCGGTAGAAAAGAATCTCACTGATTCTTGGTGCGCATGTCCAATGCGCGGAAAATGTACTCTGTCCGTCATCCAATTGTGTGGTTTTAAAATTTTAAAAACAACCGCGAAATTTAGCGGGAGCTAACACTCGCTATATTCTCCTTTATAAACATTTTATCGGACTCTATTATTGTAATAAACGCTACATCATTACCGTTTTATGAACGTATATACTGCATGCAACAACTACTTAGCTGTAATAATACTGCGTTAATTAGAATTTTGCAATGAAACTTGCCACAATTTGTAGTCTTATTACAGGCTATAACACAAACATTTAAATTTGCGTAATTTTGTGATATGCCATAAGATACAGGGTGGATATTAAAAAACTCATGTAAAAAGTACTCTCAAATTTTTGTTCATACTGGTTATGCAGTTTAAGAGACCTTCTTAATTTTACAACTTGTTATAACAAGAGGAACGTCAGTTTAACGTGGTGTACACTGTGTTACTTAGTTTTGTAATTGTAAGAAAATACAGGGTGTTAATTTTCAATATATAAATTTTTGTAAACACATAAAATTTATATTTTTTTTCTTTGGCACCACTTTAGTGCATTAAGACATAAACAAATTTTAATTGACATAACATTTTTGGAAAAATAGAAAAGTCGAAAAAGGCGTACATGAGTTACAGTAAAAATAAAATGTTATTTTAAACAAAAAATATCCTTGGACTTTTTCTTGTAAAGGCAAAAATACAAAAAATATTAACGATTTAGACAGCTTTCGATGGATTTAAAAAACACAGCCCATGTCCACTTTGATTAAAAAGGTTGGTAATAACTTCGTTTTTTTGGACTTTAAGAGAAAAAGTCATAAAATAACTTTGTTGTCCTATTTAAAAAAAATTTGTTTTTTTATTATTACTCACCTACGCGTCATTTGATTTTCTTTTCGTTCATCAACATCGTAATCAAAGGAAAAAAATACTACGACTTTGTCTATTTAACCGACCCTGTAGCTATATTAACGAAGTTAGTAATTGTGCCGACTTAACTCAGAACACCCTGTATATTAAAATTCAAAAATTCCAGAAATTAGAGTCCACTTTTACTTAAGTTATCAGTTTTATTAAGTTAAGCGTGGTCAGGGGTTTTTAATATTATCTCACGTAGATATCAGAACAGGTCAGTGGTGTATATAAGGGGGGGGGCTTGGGGGGCCCGCCCCCCCCCCCCCCGAAACTAAGATTTTTTTAGATATTTTCCACATATTTCATGAATACAAACATAAAATAGCATAAAATACGGCCTTATGAGATCTCGGTTCCCCCCGAAAATGTCTCGGGCCCCCCCCGAAACTTTTTTCTATATACGCCACTGGAACAGGTACACTTAAGGTATCAGTTTTTGACATATCATGTGGACAGTTTGACGTATTGACTCAATTTATATCTATTTTCGTTTAGAATACTAAATCAGTTTTTAATTTAAAATATAATTTACAGTCGGTATGTTTTTTTTCAATACTTTATGGTAATTTTGGTACCTATTGTGAAAGGCTTTCGCGGCCATCGTCCAATGGTGGGTGTGCTTTCGGGCTGTTCGGCCGTCGTCGTTGGAAATTCGTTCTCGACGTTTCGCCATCTCTGTTTAACGTGGTGTACACTATGTTACTTAGTTTTGTAATTGTAAGAAAAAACAGGGTGTTTCTTTTGTTGATATATAATTTTTTTTTAACCACAGAACTTTCTTGTTTATGAAGATATTACAGTGATTCTTACACAGGGCAATATGGAAAGGATTGAAAAATACTTTATATTCTAATTTTATTTTATACAACCCGAAAAAATTTCCATATCAACAAATAAAACACACATTTTTCAATTATTGATACCCCTATCATCTATACTCATCATTTTAACAGCAGAAAACCGAGTTAAACTATCTCAACCTGTTGACATTTTTGAAAAATATTTTTTATTCTTTTAAGTATTGTCCTAATATCAAATTTTTAAGTTTAAATATTTGCACATTTTTCTTTTAAATAATTCATGATAGTAAAGTAATTTAAGCAAAAAAAGTATAAGTGGGATATCATTTTTCAAAAACAAACAAAAACTGAAAAATTTGATTTTTTTTTTATATTCCTAAATTCTATTTCTGTCAATTTTGACAGTGCAGATCTATTAGGAAAGATTGATCATAAATTTTGCAATTTAAAGAAGTAATTTTACTTTAAACTAACAATTTTATGATGTTTTTTACTCAATTTTATTGCTAAAGCTAAAGCATTATCTGAATCTGAAGGAAAATTAATTTTTTTTTGAGACAACTTAAATTTATAAGAATATTGAAAAAATAAATATGAATAATTAAAGAGTATACCTAGCTTTAAAACGTTTCATATGTAAAACTTAATTTTATTTTAATTTTTCAAAGAAAAAAACTCGAAAATTTACTTCTTAATGACATTTCTATTACTTGGTAATTTTTTAGCATGTATGTATTAAACATTAAAGATTTCTGTAAAATAATTTACTAATTTACCTTTGCCATGCTTTAAGGGGGTACCCAGGGTCGGGGGGCAATTGCCCCCTTTCTTACCAGATTTTTACCTTCCTAGCCCGCGCAGCAATGGCTAGAGAAGGTATTAGTTTTGACGAATTTTTTTTTTTTTTTTTTGAAGTAATGCCGAAAATGTGTTATTTGGGTGTATTTTGACCTATCTTATTAATATCGTCGTGATGTCTGTGTGTGTGTGTATGTGTTTATATTTGTCCGTAACTCGATAGCTCCTAAACCGCTAAACCGATTTTTATAAAATTTTCAGGTAAAATAGCTTTCGACTCTAACGAGCTGATTAGATTTTGGGCAAAATCCATTATTGCTAATGACAGTTTTTTGACAATTAAAAAATTTTAAAGTTGCTAACTTTAACGGAGCATCGCATCAATATGCTGTTTTCGGTTCGGTTCTTAATATAGTAGACTAGATTTTGCTTAATAATTTGTGTAATAAGCAAAAACTTCGTGGGAGCTTTAGTTTCTGAATTTTTCCTCCCTTAAGAAGTCTATGGATTTTAGAAACCTGTCTTTCTTCCATTTTAAGCTAGATACCTTGCCATGCTTTTCAAACATGACCATGTCATTGAAAAACATGGTAATGTCAACGATTTCTTACATGGTAATGAGCATATTACCACATATTACTAAATATCTCAAGAAGGCTGTTAAATAACACAGGGCTCTCAGCACCTTCATATTTTATGAAAATGTTCATATTTTTTTTCAGACTTCATAAAACTTCATATTTTTAGAAAAACCTTTATATTTTTCATATTTTCCCCAATGAAGAAACTTCAGTCATAGAATAAGTGTGGAAATTTTCGATATTTTTCCTAGTCTTGAGTTTTGAGTTCCTTTTAGTTTATTATTAGTTTGTTGCCTCTGAGAAAGTCTGAATAAAGTAGGGCTTTTTTGCCTTTTGTTTTATTATTCTTATGTTTGTTGCATTTCTTATGTTAATTAGTTGTTTTGGTCATCCGTGGTTAGTTCTGAAAAAGTCTAATTGAGGGCTTTTTCATGAATTGTATTCTTTTACTCTGTAATGTTGACTTTTTTTAAATGTTTGAGCTCGGAATAGGTATTTAAAGCATACCAATTATATCATCGAGTATACTTAAGTTTTCTGTGTTACTAGATGTACAGAGTGTTTTGGTATATTTCCACAAAGGTCTACTGCACTTATTTCAAGAGATAGAAAATAGGGTACCTATTTTCAAGAAATGTAGAGTAGGTCCCAAACCGCTAGAAATTGTAGATACTAATATTTTAGCAGTGACCTTATCAAATTGCAGTTTATCATATATTTTTGAGATCAGAAAGAAAATATCTATTTTTTTAAGTTAAATCATTAACATATTAATTTGTAGGATGTTCCGTAAGAGCTTTACAATGTTTGTGTTTTTTTAATAGTTTTTTTTTGATGGTATAGGATAAAGCCTACAACTTTTGCATTTATAATTTTTTTCTATTTCTTTGAATAATTGCAGTAGACCTTGGTTTAAAAATACGGAAACACCTTATACCTTGTTGTAAAATATGCTTTCAAAAATGTGCCTTGTTGTTTGGCCATAGTTGTTTGGATGGGGATCCAGGCCTAATTTAACTTCAAAATATTTGCTAATACTTCTTCTTAATAAATAAAATCAAGAAATATATATTTTTGCTGAGTAAATGAGTTTTCCTAAAAAACAGTTGGGTTTGACATAACAAGCCATTTGGTAGAGGACCCAAAAAAAACTGAAGTTTTTATTCATATTTCCGTCATATTTTGTTTTCTTATATTCATATTTTTCATAATTTTATTAAAAAGTTTCATATTTTTCATATTATTTTGCTGTTTAGCTGTTGAGAGCCCTGATAACAATAAATATTTATTGCCTAAATTGGGAAAGGGAGAGTGACATATATAGGCAAATTTTTTTTCTTGTTTTAAAAACAAATTTATTGTTACAGATTTTTAGGTAATTCTTAGAAATAAAATTTCGGACTTCCATTGTCTTTATTTATTTTAAACACGACGTTTCGGTTAGTAAGTATCTAACCGTTTTCAAGTATAAACTAAACACTCCAGTCTAAAGGCTACTACGTATACTACTTGGTGTGCATTTAGGTGTGACGGCCCGCCCCCTTTTTTTTAAATTCTAAGACGCTTGTTTTTCTTAAGGAGTGGTTTCCATATGTTTGGTATGTCCGTGCTTGGTTGATTGAAAACTTCTGTATTCTGCATTATAAACGCAACGTCAACAAACTTTCGTTTTCGCCATTGTGATTCCTTATGCAAAACGTCAGACCATTGAATCCTGTAATCATTTGACCATGCATGATCCGCTAAACCGGATTTTTCAAGATCCCCCAATTGGGTACTTTTTAGATGTTCATTTACTTTAACCTAAAGAGGGCGTTTCGTTTCACCTACATATGATTACCACACTCACACGGGATTTGGTAAATACATTCCTTATTATTTGAGGGATTTTGGTCTTGTGTTTTCTGAAATCCCTTAAACATATGGAATGTTAGTAACACCCAACGAATTATTATTATTTTGAGAATTTGCTACATTTGGTTTGTTTATAATTTTAGAGATCGTTGAGTTTATTAATTTCTCGGTATAACCATTCTGTTGTAAGTCCTTTTTAATGTTGTAGATTTACTACAAATATTTACGGCTCTTAAATACAACTTTCTTATTGCTCCTTGTTTTGTACCAACACAATCATTAGACTTAAAAATTTAGGCACTGTCCCGTGTGTGCAGATTTACTATATACACGGGTTTGAATGTTTCTGTATATTCGTTTGACAAGAACATCCAAAAAAGGTAAGGCCGAATCCTTTTCATTTTTCATTGTGCATTTGATTGATGGTTGAATACCGTTCATATGGTGTAGAAAATTCTGCAGTTCGTCATCATTTTGTGGCCATATAATAAATGTGTCATCCATGTATCATAGCCATAGTTTTGGTAAACATTCTGTTGAGTTCTTCTACCTGTTCCAATATACGGGTTTACTAATGAAAATTTTGGACAATTAAAAATTTGAAAAATATAAAGTACACATTCTTTTTCGCATACTTTGGGGTTTATTTTTTTATCGCCATTTAAAAATGTAAAATTTAATTAAAATCAGTCGATATCAGAATATTAGTTTCTCATCGGCAACAAATTTTACTGTTATTTTTAAAATATTTATTACTTATATCCATATCTTTTTTTTTAGTTATTTCAGAAGTAGGGGTCCTAAGTAAGAATTATTGTGAACTTTCTGGAAGATGTGAACCTTTGATTGCAGATGTAATTTTGGCATTTACTGAAATGGGTAAGACGTTCTTTATTGGCACTACCTTTTGATCATATTACACAATCCTTTAACAATGATTAACATTGTTACATGTTTATTAATTTCGGTTTCTGTTTAATATGTACTGCTGTGATTATAGTTCCAAAAATGTTGCCTTTAAACGTAGGAAGGGTACTGCATTGTAATAAATTCCAAATTTAACACAACGAACGGCGTCTCAAATACGTCTCAATGCGACCACAGTACACTAAAGGAAATAAATGTTAAAACGGTTGGCAACACAACAATGACTTTGACACAGGGCTAAAGCTTTCTTGATCAAGCTTTACTGGACATCATTTGATCAGGCAACAGCTGATATTAGTTTTGAAATCAAATCAAAGGGTTAAGAAGCTTAATTTTGATCCTGCTTACTTTAAGTTTGATGTACGGGTTTGTTCAGAATCATTTACTACCAATTGGACGCTTGCTTAAGCTAAAGCGGAATTTATAGATAGAAACGTCAATTTGAATGAATTTACGCTCCTTTGAAATTGATGGTAAATGTAGCTTTATTCTCAAAATAAATGAGGATATTGTTTTTGTTTAAAATCTAATATTTTCGGAACCATACCATTTAATATGTTGGTATAATTCTTCATTAAATTTACAAAAAATTTTATTGTCAAATGGTACTTAATGTACAATATTTTTTACCAGTTTGATGAAAAATACCGAAAAATACTATAATTGTAGATGGAATTGTTCTGAAATTAACAAAAAATTATTTGAAACAAAAACAATTTTTACCATCACCACTTGATTTTCACAGAATAGTAAAAAAATATATCCCAGGCACAAAAATACGGTTACGGGTTACAACAACAAAGAAAACGAGTAAATGTCAAAAATAATGTCAATTTATTTCTACAACTCAATGTACAATAACGGCACTTGATTGATCGATTGATTGATTAGTTCCGCCAGCAAGAATAGGTTTTGGGAGTCCCCGACACTGCAGCTATTAAGCTTATTGTATCTCCTGCTAGGTGGTTTTCCCTAGTTTGGGAGGCTTGACGACCTCGCTAAGAGCAGCAGCCCCTTTACTAGGTTTCTCTGACAGTCTGTCTCTCTGGAAGGGTTTTCTTCCATGGGGATTTTTGTTATGCAGAAGGTCAGTGCTGGGCACTCATAATGGCACTTAAACTCACTAATAACTCACTACTCAAATCGGCTTATTAACTTCGTTTTAATATCTCGCGATTTTTACAGCTCGTTATCTCTGACTGACTCGTTCCGCGATGTTCGGCCGCGTTTTCGATCATTCGCAAACTATCTATTCTTTTTCGGCGCTAAAACATTCCCGTATATAAGCGAGCGTGAGTCATAGATAACGCACCTAAAACCTAGACTAATAATACAACCATAAGAGAAACTTACCTAATACTACCATAAACCTAAATAAATTCTAACTATGAAATTAGTAACAATATGTTGTGAGATATTTGATCATAGTTACTTCTCCTCCTTACCTTAATTACGTTATCATTACGCGGGTACATACAGGAAATGTATCAATTACAGGTTAAATAATGGTCTTCTTTTTCAACCGGCATTATAACCCCTGATTTATCACGATTCTGCCCTCTGATACGATTCTTTGCCACCTTCTGATTCCCATATTGTTGATGTCATTTTCGACATTGTCTATCCACCTTTTTCGTGGATTCTCTCTTACTCTCTTACCTACAGGTCTCCAGTTCATTATTTGCCTTAGCATTCTTGTCTTATCCATTCTCTGTGGTAATCTCTTAGAAACTGCTAAAAATAATGTTTTTACAATACGTTTGGTATGAACCGAACCGAACCGAACCGAACCATCGATAAATCAAATTCAACAAATCAATTCTTAGCAATCCCTGGCAACTGCTCTGAATTTATGTTGAATGTAGCTGGAATTTTCTGAAATTTGTGAAAATTTTTCAGTTTTGTAAAGCTAAACCACCGATAAATCAAATTCAACAAATCAATTCTTAGCAATCCCTGGCAACTGCTTTGAATTTATGTTGAATGTAGCTGGAATTTTCTGAAATTTGTGAACATTTTTCAGTTTTGTAAAGCTAAACCACCGATAAATCAAATTCAACAAATCAATTCTTAGCAATCCCTGGCAACTGCTTTGAATTTATGTTGAATGTAGCTAGGAATTTTCTGAAATTTGTGAAAATTTTTCAGTTTTGTAAAGCTAAACCACGATAAATCAAATTCAACAAATAAATTCTTAGCAATCCCTGGCAACTGCTTTGAATTTATGTTGAATGTAGCTGGAATTTTCTGAAATTTGTGAAAATTTTTCAGTTTTGTAAAGCTAAACCACGATAAATCAAATTCAACAAATTAATTCTTAGCAATCCCTGGCAACTACTTTGAATTTATGTTGAATGTAGCTGGAATTTTCTGAAATTTGTGAAAATTTTTCAGTTTTGTAAAGCTAAACCATCGATAAATCAAATTCAACAAATCAATTCTTAGCAATCCGCCAAACTGCTTTGAATTTATGTTAAATGTAGCTAGGAATTTTCTGAAATTTGTGAAAATTTTTCAGTTTTGTAAAGCTAAACCAACGATAAATCAAATTCAACAAATCAATTCTTAGCAATCCCTGGCAACTGCTTTGAATTTATGTTGAATGTAGCTGGAATTTTCTGAAATTTGTGAACATTTTTCAGTTTTGTAAAGCTAAACCACGATAAATCATATTCAACAAATCAATTCTTAGCAATCTACCGAACTGCTTTGAATTTATATTGAATGTAAACTAAGCATTTCCTGGAATTTGTGAAAATTTTTCAGTTTTGTAAAGCTAAACCACGATAAATCAAATTCAACAAATCAATTCTTAGCAATCTACCAAATTGCTTTGAATTTATATTGAATGTAAACTAAGAATTTTCTGGAATTTGTGAAAATTTAATTTAAAAAAATAATTTATGTATCTCCGCCACCACCCTTTTATACTAGGAATTAAAACTTTTATTAAATATATAATTTTATTTTATAAACAATTATTTTATTTTACTACCTTGTTTAAGCTTTTCCCAATAGTTAACTATTTTTAGTATAATGTTTTTATGAATTATTTATAGTAAGTAAATAAGGTTAGTTAATTAAATTTAGTACCAATATATATTAAACTTACACTTAATAGATAGACTATTACTTAAAACATCAAAAGTTTTTATACAATTTATATTAAAGTGTAAAAAGATAGGCTAAATAAGCCAATGGGTTCATACCCCATTTATGTAAATTTTAATTTTACTCCTTTTAATTCTAAAATTTTATAAAATTTTATTTTTTAATAGTTTAATTTTTGGAACTTTACTCTCAATCTCTTCATATTCATGATTTAGAATATGAATAGGATTAGAAATTAATTTATTATCATTTATTCCTTTAATAACTAATTCTAAAAATATATATCCTGCTGAAGCTTCATTAAAATATTTTCTTACCCAAACTTTAGCTTCTAATATCTTATTATTTTCTATTGTTATATTATTGACTCTTAACACTCAATTTAAATTCCAAAGAAGGGAAAATTATGAAGTAATTTTAAATTCTGCTTTATTAATAAAGCTAGGGGCAGCTCCTTTTCATTTTTGATTCCCAGAAATTATTTCTGGATTAAACTGATATATATCATTAATTTTATTAACTTGACAAAAAATTGCCCCTATAATTTTAATCATATATAGAATTAAAATTATAAATTTTTTATCTACGATTATTATTATTTCTTCTATAATTAGATCAATTCAAAATTTTAATCAAACTAACTTACGAAAAATTTTAGCTTATTCTTCAATTAATCACATAAGATGGCTTTTAATAAGTATATTTAATTCATTAACAATTTGAATAATTTATTTTTTATTTTACATTATTGTCACAGTTAATATTATTATAATATTTCAATTTTTAAATATCTATAAAATCAATCAACTTTATATTTGTATAAACCAATTTAAATTATTAAAATTTTTATTTATTTTAAATTTTATTTCCCTTAGAGGGTTGCCACCATTCTTTGGATTTTTACCTAAATGATTAACTTTAAATAATTCAATCTGGTAATTTTTATATATTAAGTATTATTATAGTTATTTTAGTATTACTGAATATATTTATTTATATACGAATTACATTTTCGACTTTAACTATCTATTCAAATGAATCAATTATTTTTAGAAAAAAAAAATTTAGTTTTATTTTATTATTCTTTAATTTTATTTCATTAATAATAATAATACTAATTACAATAATTATCTTATTTTAAAGATTTTTAAAGATTTAAGTTATTTAAAACTATTAACCTTCAAAGTTAAATATAGAAATTTTTCTAATCTTTAAATTAGGAAATTAAAAATTTACCTTTAAATTTGCAATTTAATATCCAATTTAGACTACTTAATTTTGATAAAAGAATATTTTATTCATAAATAAATTTACAATTTATTGCCTACAATTCAGCCATTTTACCGAATAAATGAGTTTACTCTACTAATCATAAAGATATTGGAACACTATATTTTATTTTTGGGATTTGATCAGGATTAATCAGAACATCCTTAAGAATACTAATTCGAGTTGAATTAGGAAATCCAGGGTCATTAATTGGTAATGATCAAATTTATAATGTAATCATTACAGCCCATGCCTTTATTATAATTTTTTTTATAGTTATGCCTATTATAATTGGTGGATTTGGAAATTGATTAGTTCCTTTAATACTAGGAGCACCTGATATAGCTTTCCCTCGTTTAAATAATATAAGATTTTGATTATTACCCCCATCTCTTACTTTATTATTGATAAGAAGTATTGTAGAAAAAGGTGCAGGGACAGGATGAACTGTCTACCCCCCTTTAGCAGCTAATATTGCCCATAGAGGAGCCTCAGTAGACTTAGCAATCTTTAGTTTACACTTAGCTGGTATCTCCTCAATCTTAGGGGCAGTAAATTTTATTTCAACTATAATAAATATACAACCAACTGGTCTTTCTTTAGATCAGTTATCTTTATTTACTTGGGCTGTAAAAATTACGGTAATTTTATTACTTTTATCATTTCCTGTATTAGCTGGAGCTATTACTATATTATTAACTGATCGTAACATTAATACATCTTTTTTTGATCCTGCTGGAGGAGGTGACCCAATTTTATATCAACATTTATTTTGATTTTTTGGACACCCTGAAGTTTGTATTTTAATTCTTCCAGGATTTGGTCTAATTTCTCATATCATTAGACAAGAAAGAAAGAAAAAAGAAGCATTTGGTACACTGGGAATAATTTATGCTATATTAGCTATTGGAATCTTAGGATTTGTAGTTTAAGCCCACCATATATTTACTGTAGGAATAGATGTTGATACACGAGCTTATTTTACTTCTGCTACTATAATTATTGCAATTCCTACTGGAATTAAAATTTTTAGCTGATTAGCCACTTATCATGGAACTCAAATTTTATCTAATCCCTTATCATTTTGAGCCTTAGGATTTATTTTTTATTTTATATTATTTTACATGACACTTATTATGTAGTTGCTCATTTTCATTATGTTTTATCTATAGGAGCAGTATTTGCAATTATGGCCGGAATTATTCAATGATTCCCTTTATTTACAGGATTAACATTTCACAATAAATTCCTAAAAATTCATTTTACTGTGATATTTATTGGGGTAAATTTTACATTTTTTCCTCAACATTTTTTAGTGTTAAGAGGTATGCCTCGACGATACTCTGACTATCCTGATGCATATTTAATATGAAATATTATTTCATCTATTGGGAGATTAATTTCTTTAATAGGAATTCTTTATTTTCTATTTATTATTTGAGAGGCCTTCGCTGTAAAACGATTTAATTTATCCTCATTAAGAATAACTTCTTCAATTGAGTGACTTCAAAAATTTCCGCCAGCTGAACATTCTTTTAATGAAATCCTTATTTTAATTAAATTCTAATATGGCAGAATAGTGCCTTGGATTTAAATCCCAAATATAAAGTTTATACTTTTTTTAGAAATCGCAACCTGAAAAAGAATTCTCCTCCAAGATAGTGCTTCTCCATTCATAGAACAATTAATTTTTTTTCATGATCATACATTAATAATTTTAACTATTATTACTATTTTAGTAGGTCAAATACTAATTGGAATATTATTATTTAATAAATTTACTCATCGATTTTTATTAGATGGACAAATAATTGAAATAATTTGAACAATCCATCCTGCAGTAACCTTAATTTTTATTGCCCTACCTTCTCTTCGATTACTTTATATTTTAGACGAAATTTATAACCCGACATTAACCGTAAAAATTATTGGACATCAATGATATTGATCTTATGAATATTCTGATTTTAAAAACTTTGAATTTGATTCTTATATAACACCTTATAATGAATTAAAATTATTTAATTTTCGACTTTTAGATGTTGATGCTCGAATAGTAATTCCTTATAAAACACAAATTCGTTTATTAATTACTTCTACTGATGTTATTCATTCATGAACAATTCCAGCCCTTCTTGGAATTAAAATTGTTGGAACTCCTGGCCGATTAAACCAAGTTAATTTTATAACTAATTATAGTAGATTATTTTTTGGCCAATGTTCTGAAATTTGTGGAGCAAATCACAGTTTTATACCAATTGTAGTAGAAAGAATTGCTCCTTCATTTTTTATAAGATGAAGAATTAAACAAAATTAACATTAGATGGCTGAAGCAAGCACTGGTCTCTTAAACCAAAAAATAGTAAATTAGCACTTATTTCTAATGAAAATGTTTATTAAAAATTTAGTTTAAAAAAAAAATAACATTAGCTTGTCAAGCTGAAATTATTAAACAAATAATAATTTTTAATTCCACAAATAATACCAATAAATTGACTATTACTATTTAATATTTTTTTATTAACATTTATTTTATTTAATATTTTAAATTATTTTAATTTTTTATACCCCCCAAAGTTTTCTTTTATAAATAAAAAATTAATTCATTTTAATTGAAAATGATAATAAATTTATTTTCATCTTTTGATCCATCAACTAATTTAAATTCATCAATAAATTGATTAAGAACTTTTTTAAGTTTTATTATTATTCCACCTATATTATGATTAATTCCTTCATGTATATCGTTTATTTGAATAAAAATTTCCTTAACCCTTCATAATGAATTTAAGATTTTAATCAAAAATTTTTTAGGTAGAACATTAATTTTTATTTCATTATTTTATTTAATTATATTAAATAATTTCCTTGGACTATTCCCCTATATTTTTACAAGAACTAGCCATTTAATTATAAATTTAACATTAAGATTACCTTTATGAATATCATTTATAATTTATGGCTGATTAAATCATACTCATCTAGTGCCTCAAGGAGCCCCATCAATTTTAATTCCATTTTTAATCATTATTGAATTAATTAGAAATATAATTCGACCAGGAACTTTAGCTATTCGATTAACAGCTAATATAATTGCAGGGCATCTTCTAATTACTTTACTAGGAAACTCTGGTCCTATAATTTCTTCCCTACTTATTAATTTTTTAATTATTGTACAAATTCTTTTATTAACATTAGAATCTGCAGTTTCTATTTTAGCTACACTATACTCTAGAGAAGTAAATTAATGTCAATACATAAAAACCATCCATTTCATCTTGTTGACCCCAGACCCTGACCCTTACTAGGATCATTAAGAGCAATAACTACTATAATAGGTTTAATTAAATGATTTCATTTGTATCAATTAAATTTATTTTTTTTAGGTATATTTATTAACTTTTTAGTTACATATCAATGATGGCGTGATGTTGTTCGAGAAGGTACATTTTAAGGATTACACACTCATAAAGTAACCTTAGGGTTACGATGAGGAATAGTTTTATTTATTACCTCTGAAGTCTTATTTTTCTTTTCTTTTTTTTTGAAGATTTTTTCATAATAGGCTTTCTCCTAGAATTGAATTAGGAATAATTTGACCGCCCAAAGGAATTATTACATTTAATCCACTTGAAATTCCTTTATTAAATACCCTAATTTTATTAACTTCAGGATTGACAGTAACATGAGCCCACCACGGAATAATAGAAAATAATTATAATCAAGCCTTCCAAGGTCTTTTATTAACAATTTTACTAGGGATTTATTTTACTATTATTCAAGGATTTGAATATATGGAAGCACCATTCACTATTGCAGATTCAACTTATGGTTCATCTTTTTTTATAGCAACTGGATTCCATGGCTTACATGTAATTATTGGTTCAACATTTTTAATTGTTTGTTTAATTCGTTTATATAAAAATCATTTTTCATCTATTCATCATTTTGGATTTGAAGCTGCGGCATGATATTGACATTTTGTTGATGTTGTTTGATTATTTCTTTATATTTCTATTTACTGATGAGGTAGATAATTAATTATTAAATTTATATAATATAAAAATTATATTTGATTTCCAATCAAAAAATCTAGCTTATTCTAGTATAAATAATTCAAATGATTTTTTATTACAGAATCGTAATCTTATCAATTATTTTTTTATTATTTTATTAATTAATTTTCTTTTAAAAAAAACTTTTATAGACCGGGAAAAAAGTAGTCATTTTGAATGTGGTTTTGACCCAAAAAATTCTGCTCGTTTACCTTTTTCTTTACACTTCTTTTTAATTGCAGTTATTTTTTTAATTTTTGATGTTATGTTGATTAACATTGATTCTCCCTATAATTTAACAATAAAAATTTCAAATTTAATTTATTATTTTAGAATTTTTACTTTATTTATTATTATTTTAATTATTGGAATTTATCATGAATGAAATCAGGGCGCATTAAATTGAACAATTTAAATTAGGATAATGGTTAATTAATAACATTTAATTTGCATTTAAAAAGTACTGCTTACAGTTTATCTTAAATAACAAGCAATATTTTGCATTTAGTTTCGACCTAAATTTTAGATTTTTTAATCCTTATTTAAATTAATTGAAACCAAAATAGAGGTATATCACTGTTAATGATAAAAATGAAAAAATTTCCAATTAAGGAAATATGTTATTCAAAATTAAGCTTCTAACTTAAATTTTAAGCGATGCAATTTCGTTTTCTATTTCTTATTTATATAGTTTAAAAAAACATTACATTTTCACTGTAAAATTAAATTTTATTTTATAAATATACTTAAAAATATTTTTATTACCTTAACATCTTCAATGTTATGCTCTAATTTAAGCTATTTAAGTAAAATATAAAAATTAATAAAATCATTCAAATAATTATTAATATAAAATAAATTTTTAAGTGATGTTTAAAAAATATTTGTAAAAATTTTGACCTAAAAATAAAAATAAATCTTAAATTTTTTCTTCCATAATATTCAAATCATCCTTGATCAATATTTTTTAAATAAATATTTCCAAATTTTAAAAAATAATAATTTATCCCATAAGTTGATAAAATCGGTATATTTCATATTATAGAAAAAAACTTATAAAAATTTAAATTATTTAAATTAATTTTTCTATTAATATTTAATTTTGCTATTTCATAACCTAATCATATACCTAAAATTACCATAATTAAAACTACATTTTTTATAAATAATGGCAATATAATAAAATAAGGAATAGGGAAAATTATTCATCTTAATATTCTTCCTCTAATTACAACAAAAAAATCAATCCAAATATTCTAATCTTTGTTCATTAATCATATTTAATCTTAAAAAATTAAAATTACCAGTTAACAAATAATAAGTCAACCGTATTGTATATCTTACAGTTAATCCAATAGATAAATAAAATATAAAATAAATAAATAAATTTAAATATTGTATAGATATAACTTCTAATACTAAATCTTTTGAATAAAACCCTGATAAAAAAGGTAACCCACATAAAGAAAAAGTTGATATATTTAAAAAAACTGGTTAATGGTATAAAAGAAATTACTCTACCTATAAAACGAATATCCTGATATTCTAATAAATTGTGAATAATATTTCCTGCACACATAAATAATAAAGCTTTAAATATTGCATGTACTAATAAATGAAAAAAAGATAATTTATAATCGCCTAATGCTAAAATTCTTATTATTAGCCCTAATTGACTTAATGTAGATAAAGCAATAATTTTTCATACTCAAAATTAGCGGCTAATCCTGATATAAATATTGTTAATACAGAAATAAATAATAAAAATATTATCATAAAATTTGAAAAGACAAAATTAAATCGAATTAATAAATAGACACCAGCAGTTACTAATGTAGACGAATGAACTAAAGATGATACTGGGGTTGGAGCAGCCATTGCAGCAGGCAATCAAGAAGAAAAGGGAATTTGAGCTCTTTTTGTTAAAGAAGCCAAAATCACAAATCAGGCAATATATTGTATATCAGAATTTCTTTTTATAAAAATTAAATAATTAATATAATTTCATCTTCCATAATTTAATATTCATGCAATTGCTATTAATAAAGCCACATCTCCAATTCGATTAGTTAAAGCTGTTAATATACCCGCATTAAATGATTTTACATTTTGATAATAAATTACTAAAACATAAGAAACTAAGCCTAACCCATCCCATCCTAAAAGAATAGAAATTAAATTAGGACTTAAAATTAATAAAATTATTGATAAAACAAATAATACTACTAATAAAATAAAACGAATTATATTTAAATCTGAACTTATATATTCTTTTCTATAAAAAATTACTATTGAAGAAATAAATAATACTAGTCTTATAAATATTAATGATATTCAATCCAATAAAAAAGTTAACACAATCGATGTTCTATTTAACTCTAATAATGTATACTCAATTAAAACAGTTAAATCTAAAATTAAAAAATTTATTCTTATAATAAATAAAAAAAATGATAATAAAATAAATATAATTGAGTAAATAATATTAATTCTTAAAATTATCTAAAATAAATTATTATATCTTTAATTCCACAAATTAATATTTTTATTAAACTATTTAGATAAATTCATAAAGTAAAAATTTCTCTTTTTAAAATTATTAAATTTAAAGGTACTCAATGTAAAAATAATAATAAATATTCACGATATCTTCCTATATGAAAATAAATTCTTTGTGAGTAAGCTCCATGTTGAGAAAAAGAATATAAATATAAAGAATATACGGCTCTAAAAAATGATACTAATATTAAAGTTAAAATTCTTAACCCCCTAAAACTGACTAATCTATTAATTAATAAAATTTCCCCAAATAAATTAAATGATGGTGGTGCAGCTATATTAGAAGAAGCTAATAAAAATCACCACATTGATAAATTTGGTAAAATATTTATTAAACCCTTATTCAAATATAATCTTCGTCTACCAGTACGTTCATAAGAAATATTTGCTAAACAAAATAAACCCGATGATCCTAATCCATGAGCTAATATAAGTACTAAAGATCCTCATATTCCAAATAAATTTATTGTTATAATTCCTGCTAAAACTAATCCCATATGAACAACCGATGAATAAGCAATTAATGATTTCAAATCACTTTGACGAATACAAATAAGAGAAGTAAAAATTCTCCCTAATAAAGATATTCTAATAAAAAAAATATTAAAATTATAATTCATATAAAGAAATATTTTTATTACACGAAAAAATCCATACCCTCCTAATTTTAATATAACTCCTGCTAAAATTATTGACCCAGAAATTGGGGCTTCTACATGAGCTTTAGGTAATCATAAATGAACTATAAATATGGGTATTTTAACTAAAAAAACTAGAATTATCCCAATATAAAGAAATACCCCATTTCACTCCTTTAATAAAAAAAATTCTAAAGAATAAAAATTTTTATAAATATAAAAAATTCTAATTAATATTGGCAATGAAGCTATAAATAAAAAAAAATTATAAAAATTTTTATAATTATAAGTTTTTTCACTTGATAAAATTATTAACCTACAAATTCAGAATCTTAAAATTCTAAAAGAATATGATAATAAATCTAATCCTATTCCAAATCCTAAATTAATATATAAATAATTAAAAATAATAAAAATTTTATCATAATAAAGAAAATGTTATAATATAATCATTTCCAAAAGTACGAATCATCAATACTAATATTGATAATCCCAATGCACCTTCACAAACTCTGATAGTTAAATAAACTATTAAAAAATAGTATTCATAGGTTATTAATCTAAAAGTTATCATTATTAATAAAAATAATGATACTACTATAAACTCTAAACTTAACAGTATTAATAATATATGCTTACGTTTTATAGAAAATCTAATTAACCCAGAAATAAATATTAAAATTACAATAAAATAATAAATTAACATTAAAATTAAGTTTTAATAATTTTATAAATATATTGGTCTTGTAAACCAAATTTAAGATTTTATCTTTTAAAACTTCAAAGAAAAGAAACTTCCTCATCATTAATCTCCAAAATTAATATTTTATTTAAACTATTCTTTGATATCACATTTATATTTATAATTATTTTTTTAAGAAGTTTAATTTTCATAACTTTAAATCATCCTCTAACTTTTGGCAGAATTTTATTAATTCAAACTATTTGTGTTTCTTTATTATCTGGTTTAATAAATTTCAATTATTGATTTTCATATATTTTATTTTTAATTATAATTGGAGGAATACTAATTTTATTTATTTATATAACTAGTGTAGCATCAAACGAAAAATTTAAATTTAGATTTAAACTTTTATATTTTAGTATATTTATCTTTTTTATATTTATTTTAATATTTTTATTTTCAGATCATTTTTTCCATAATTTAAATAATTTTAATTATGATATAACTAACCAATTATTTACTTTTTTTAATAAATTATCTATAAATAAATACATAAATATACCCTCAATTTTTATTATAATTATATTAATTATCTAGTTATTTATTACATTAATTGCAATTGTAAAAATTACTGAAATTCAATATGGACCCATACGCAAAAAAATAAATTAATGTCAATGCCTATTCGTAAAACTAATGTATTAATTAAAATTAGAAATAATTCTATTATTGACTTAGCATCCCCTTCTAATATTAGAAGAATATGAAACTTTTGAAGTTTACTTGGTCTTTGTTTAATTATTCAAATTGTAACTGGACTATTTTTAGCGATACATTATTGTCCTAATATTGATTTAGCATTTAATAGAATTTCTCATATTTGTCGAGATGTAAATTGAGGTTGATTAATTCGAACCTTACATGCTAATGGGGCGTCATTCTTTTTTATTTGCTTATATATTCACATTGGACGAGGAATTTATTATAGATCTTATACACTAAAAGAAACATGAATGACTGGAACTACTATTTTTTTTATTGTTATAGCAACAGCTTTTCTTGGTTATGTTTTACCTTGAGGAAAAATATCTTTTTGAGGAGCAACAGTAATTACTAATTTAATTTCTGCTATCCCTTATTTAGGTAATATAATTGTTCAATGAATTTGAGGGGGATTTGCTGTTGATAATGCAACATTAACTCGATTTTTTACTCTTCACTTTCTATGCCCATTTATTATTGTAGCATTAGTAATAATTAATTTATTATTCCTTCATCAAACCGGCTCAAATAACCCTATAGGAACAGAAAGAAACTTAGATAAAATTCCATTTCACCCTTATTTTACCTTTAAAGATTTAGTAGGATTCCTTATTTTATTATTTCTTTTAACATTTTTAACTCTTTCAAACCCTTATTTATTAGGAGATCCAGATAATTTTACTCCAGCTAATCCTCTAATTACACCAATTCACATTCAACCTGAATGATATTTTCTTTTTGCTTACGCAATTTTACGATCAATTCCTAATAAATTAGGAGGCGTACTAGCATTAATTTTTTCTATTGTAATTTTATATATTTTACCATTTTATAATAAAAAAAAATATTAAGAACTCAATTTTATCCAATTAATAAAATTTTATTTTGAACTTTATTATCAATATTATTATTATTCTTTGTTTGAAACTCGTAGACAATGATTGTGTAGAAATAAAATTTCGGACTTCCATTGTCTTTATTTATTTTAAAACACGACGTTTCGGTTAGTAAGTATCTCTAACCGTTATCAAGTGTGAACTAAACAATCTAGTCTCTAGGCTACTACTTATACTACTTGGTGTGCAGTCAGGTGTGACGGCCCGCCCCCTTTTTTAATCCTAAGACGCCTGTTTTCCTTAAGGAGTGGTTTCCATATGTTTGGTATGTCCGTGCTTGGTTGACTGAAAACTTCTTTATTCTGCATTATATACGCAGCTTCAATAAACTTTCGTTTTCGCCAATGCGACTCCTTATGTAAAACTTTAGCTTCTGACCACTGAATCCTGTGATCATTTGACCAAGCATGATCTGCTGCTGGGTACTTTTTTGATGTTCATTTACTCTAACCTGAAGAGGGCGTTTCGTTTCACCTACATATGATTTACCACACTCACACGGGATTTGGTAAATACATTCCTTATTATTTGAGGGATTGTCTGGTTTTGTTTTAGTTACAAAACTTCTTATCGTATTTCCCGAAGAAAATACTGTTTTTACATTATAGTGTTTAGCTATTCGTCTTATGTTTTCTGAAATCCCTTGAACATATGGAATGTTAATGACACCTAACGGATTATTATTTTGAGAATTTGGTACATTTAGTTTGTTTTTAATTTTAAAAATCGTTGAGTTTATTAATTTCTCGGAATAACCATTCTGTTGTAAGTCCTTTTTAATGTTGTTAATTTCTGTGGTTAATTCTTCATTATTACTACAAATATTTACGGCTCTTAAATACAAACTTCTTATAACTCCTTGTTTTGTTGCAACAGAATGATTAGACTTAAAATTTAGGTACTGTCCCGTGTGTGTAGGTTTCCTATATACAGTGGTTTGAATGTTTCTGTCTAATCGTTTGACAAGAACATCCAAAAAAGGTAAGGCCGAATCTTTTTCAATTTCCATGGTGCACTTGATTGTTGGTCGAATACCGTTTAAATGGTGTAGAAATTTTTGTAGTTCGTCATCATTTTCCGGCCATATAATAAATGTGTCATCCATGTATCGTAGCCATAGTTTTGGTTTGACTCTTGCTGTGTTGATCGCATTTTCCTCGAACCACTCCATGTAGATGTTTGCTACCGCTGGCGAAAGAGATGAACCCATTGGGAGTCCATCATTTTGCGCGTAAAACTTATCTTTCACTTGAAAGTAAGAGTTACGGAGACAGAGCTCCAAAAGATCCATCACCCCCTCCACCGATAGCGATGTTCTCTCGTGAAGTGTATCATCAGTTTGTAATTTGTTTTTAATGATACTGAGTGACTCATTTATTGGCACGTTGGTGTAGAGACTTTCTACATCAAAACTTACAAATCTATCGCCGGGATCTAATTCGATACCTTTTAAAACCTCCACAAAATGTTCCGAGTTTTTGACAAAAGATTCGGACTTACCCTGTAGTGGTTGAATTATGTCCAACAAAAACCTCGACAAAGTGCTGGTCGGTGAGTCCCTGGAGCTGGTAATTGGTCGCAGTGGTATATCCTTCTTATGGATCTTTGGTAATCCATAAAAATGTGGTGCCTTACTGTGGTGTGGAGTCAGGCGGGATCTAGCAGCGTCCGGGATATTTTCAGCATACTTCTTCAAAGTCCTGTAGATGCGTCCTTCTATGGTGGTGGTTGGGTCTTTGGGTAGTTGCTTGTAGTCTCCTTTCTCCAGAACTTCTTGGATCTTTTTGTCGTAAGTCTCGATATCCATGACCACCGTTGCGTTTCCTTTGTCGGCCGGTAAAATCTTGATTGATTTGTCAGCCTGCAGGTTCTTGATTACCCGTTGTTCTTGACTGGTGATGTTTGTCTTTTGTTGCTTCTTTCTGTCCAACGTTGTTCTTACTTTATGGCGAAACTCATCAGCTTCGGGTTGAGGTAGACTAACGGTCTCTATTGCTGCAATAATTTCCAGTGTCGGTGTCTGTGCCGGTGCAATGGCGAACTTAAGTCCCTTACTGAGTACCAATTCTTCGTTGGTGCTCAGAGTCCTTTTGGAGATGTTCACTATAGTGCTTGGTGTTGTTGAGTCTGTTCTATCTTGAGTACGTGTCTGTAGTTTCTTGAGTTTTTCTCGGTGAGTTGATCGTATCTTCTGTCGTTCTCTGTTGCACGTACTGTCAATTTTACTCAGTATCGGTTCGTAGTCTTCCTCCCATGTGTGTCGTCTAATTTCGTCAAATCGCTCCTCCATGTCGGCGTTGAAGTTGGCTTTTCTCCATCGATGGTAACTGATTTGGGATCGGATTAGTGCTTGGCTTGTCCTCTCTAAGATCTTCTTCGTTCTCACTCCCGGAAAGTTGGCTTTTAGGCGGAAACCAACCGGAATAACACCACTGTCGCGCGCCTCGCACAAGAATGAAATGTGTTCTTCTTCCTTTATCACTTTAAGTTTGGTCTTCTCGTAGCCTCTGAATAGATTGTTGATTCCGGGTCCGTACCGTTCTTCAACTCTTTGTTTGAAACTCGTAGACAATGATTGGTGTGACACCTGACTGCACACCAAGTAGTATAAGTAGTAGCCTAGAGACTAGATTGTTTAGTTCACACTTGATAACGGTTAGAGATACTTACTAACCGAAACGTCGTGTTTTAAAATAAATAAAGACAATGGAAGTCCGAAATTTTATTTCTACACAATCATTGTCTACGAGTTTCAAACAAAGAGTTGAAGAACGGTAACAATTACTTATTTTTTATTCTATATTTTTAACCCTTTATGTACAAAAAAATGAGATAAATTAATTTTTTATAATAATTAAATTAATATTAAATTTAAAGTTAATGAACTTGTATAAGTATAAAAAAGAAATATTTAATTTTCTATTAACTTATATTGGTACTAAATTTAGTTAACTATAAGTAAAAAATAAATAAAAACAATCTTAAATTAAAAAAATAAAATGATAAATTTAATGAAACAGGTAAAAACCTTTTTCAAGCTAAATATATTAATTTATCATATCGAAATCGCGGTAAAGTTCCACGAACCCAAATTCAACAAAACCTCAAAAATACTAATTTTATTAAAAAAAAATAGAGTAAAAATTTCCACCCAAAAATATTAAAGAACAAATTATTCTTATAAATAAAATTCTTGCATATTCAGATAAATACAAGAATGCAAAACTTCCTCTTCTATACTCAACATTAAACCCAGAAACCAACTCTGACTCCCCTTCTGCAAAATCAAAAGGAGTACGATTAGTTTCTGCTAATCCTGAAATTAATCATATCAAACTTAAAGGAAATAATATAATTTATAAAAAATGATAAATCAAACCTACCAATACAAAATAAAAATGATACCATAATTAAAACAAGACTAACTTCATAAGAAATTGATTGAGCAATAGATCGCAATCTACCTAATATTGCATAATTTGAATTTGAAGATCAACCAGCTAATATAATTCTATATACCCCTAAACTTGATACACTTAAAAAAACAATACAGATAAATTTCAACTAAAATTTATAGAATAAAATGGTACACAAGCTCATAATAAAATTACTACAAATAAATTTATTATAGGTGAAAAATAATATAAATTAAAATTAGATATATGAGGATTTATTTGTTCCGTTACAAATAATTTTACCACATCAGCAAAAGGTTGAACAATTCCTATAAATCCTACTTTATTTGGACCCTTACGAATCTGAATATATCCTAAAACTTTTCGTTCTATTAAAGTTAAAAATGCTACACTAATTATTACTCTTAAAGATAAAATTAATCTTGAAACTATTATTATTATAAAATCTTTTATTATCAAGTATTATTTGTAAAAAATTACATTTATAGATTCTAAATCTATTGCACTATTCTGCCAAAATAACTAATATTTATCATAATTCAAATTATGTAATAATATATATTCGGTCCTTTCGTACTAAAATATATTAACTAATTTGAGATAGAAACCAACCTGGCTCACACCGGTTTAAACTCAGATCATGTAAAATTTTAAAAGTCGAACAGACTCAATAATTTAGCTTCTACACCAAATATTAATTTTAATCCAACATCGAGGTCGCAATCTTTCTTTTTAATTTGAACTCTAAAAAAAATTACGCTGTTATCCCTAAGGTAATTTAATCTTTTAATCTTTTAAAGGATCAATTATTCATTAATTTATGTAATATTAAAAAAAAAGTTTATTTAATTTCTCAATTACCCCAATTAAATAATTTTTTAATTAAAAAAAAATTAATCCTAAACTATTCAAATTTAAAATTATTAAACTCTATAGGGTCTTCTCGTCTTCAAAAAATATTTAAGCTTTTTAACTTAAAAATAAAATTATAAAAAATTTAACTAGAGACAGTTATTTTCTCATTCAACCTTTCATTTCAGCTTTCAATTAAAAAACTAATGATTATGCTACCTTTGCACAGTTAATATACTGCGGCCATTTAAATTATCATTGGGCAGGTTAAACCTTAAATTATTTTCAAAAGGTCATGTTTTTAATAAACAGGTGAAAAATCTATTTGCCGAATTCCTTTACTTAACCTTAAAATTATATTAAATTTACTAAATTATTTTATACTAATTTTATCATTATTACTTTATTTTTTAAATTTTAATAAATATTTTAATAAAAAATATAAAATAAATAATTTTTTTTTTTTAATTTTCAAAAATAGAAAATTTTAATCTTATTTATTTTAAAAAAAATAATATTTATTTATATAATATTATTTTAAAGCTCATCCCTTAAAATATTTAATAATAATAATAATTAATTAAAAATTTAATCAATTATTTCTATTAAAAAAATTTAATTTTTTTCTTAAAAAATTAGATATATTTAAAAACGAATAACATTTCATTACTATAAAAATATTTTTAATATTTATAAAACAATAAAAAATATAAATTTATAACTCTTTTAAATTCGAAAAAAATAAATTTTTACTTATTATTTAATAAACCCTGATACCCAATGTACTAAAAATAAATTATTTTTTTTTAAATATTTATTAATTTTTTCACAATACTAATTTACTATAATTAATCAAATTTTTTCATTTTTATAATAAAACTTAAAATTATTTTATTAAAATAAATAATAAATTATTAAAATTAATAATAATCTTTATTCAAATTATATTGATTCTCACAATAAACTTTTTAATGTAAATAAAATGCTTTGTTACAAGCTCTAATTTGTCATTCTAGGTACACTTTCCAGTACACCTACTATGTTACGACTTGTTTCAATTTATAATGAAAATGACGGGCGATATGTACATATTTTAGAGCTAAAATCATTTTAATTATTTAATTTAAATTACTTTCAAATCCACCTTCAAATAAATTTTTAAATTATCATCCATTTAAATAAATTTATTGTAACCCATCTCTTCTTATTTATAAACTACACCTTGATCTGAATTCCATTCCAAAAAAAAATTTTGAATATTTTATTTTTTTAAAAATATTCAAACTACGACGATATGTAAATTAATAAAATAAGTTATTTAAATTGTGGACTATCAATTATAGGACAGGTTCCTCTGAATAGACTAAAATACCGCCAAATTCTTTAATTTTAAAGAACATAACTTTTACTAATTAGGTAATTTAATTTACATCCATAATAATAGGGTATCTAATCCTAGTTTAATATTGAATTTTTTAACTTCATTAATATTTTAAAAACTTTGTTAAATTTAAAATTTCACCTAATAAATTTAAATTTAAGTTTAAATTTAAAAATTAATTATCACCAAACAATTTATATTGCATTTTCTGTTTAACCGCTACTGCTGGCAAAAAAATTGTTAATACTAAATTTTATTACTAAATCTAATTTTCATTAATTTTTAATTTTTTATACTGCAATTTTCAAATTTTTTAAATTAATAAATTACACTAAAATTTACATTTTAAAAATAATAATTTATATAAATATAAAGCTAGAGAAAAATTAAAAATTTTGACTTTCATTTAAGACATAATATTAATGAAATAAATTATTATTTTTTTTTAAATATTTTCATATTAATTATTTTTATAAAACTTTTTTTAAAGAATTTGTTTTAGTTAACTATTTTTAGTACTTAGGGTCCCTATTTAACTGAGAAAAATCGGAAAATTCCGATATTAATTAACCCTGCACTTAATTCTCTCCCTATAAAATCTAAAAATTAGATTTTACTCTACTAACCTGACAAATATGGTTTTTACCGTAAATATTTTTTTTACGCTAATTTTACAAAATTTAAAATAAGCTGAAATTTCCCGACTGAATCAAAAAAAAATGGTTTTTTTTTTAATTTTTTTTTCAAAATTACTTTTGTAAAATTTTGGCCCATTTGAAAATTTCAACAAAATTTTTCTGCCACAAAAAAATTTTTGCCAAAATGTTTTTTTTTTGCGCAAATTTTGGCCGCCTAGGCAATAAATTTGAAATCTCCAAGATATCGCCGTTTCAAAATCTTGCAAAATTTTGCGCAAAAATTTTGGGGCCCATTTTTAAAGTCAAATGAATCGCCAAGAGTCATTTTTGGACGCCAAAATGAAGCCCCCTTTTTTTTCACTTTTTTTCTCGAAAATTTTTCAATTTATGCCTTATCCAAATTGTCCTAGATAACAAAAAATGTTCGGTTCGGTTCGGTTCGGTTCATGGTTCATCATTATCAGAGTTACTTCCTCCCCCTTTCCTTAATTTCGTCAGCGTTGCACATTGTACCGCAACGGACTCGTTAATTACGAGAAAAATGATGTATCGTTTAGGCACTTTTTATAAAGAAAAATATGGACTGTAAATTCACGAAGTTTTTTATGTTTTTTAAAGTTACCTTTTATCATCGGTCAATCGATCGTGTCTGTCAACCACGTGCAGCCCTGCAGTTCACGTACTTCGAAGAATAATTTTTATAATGAGTTTCCTTATACCAATTTTCACAAAACTCATTTTCTGGCGAAACAATGACTTTGTCAGGTACACTTTCGACTTCTCACAGCCTTTTAATATTAAAATCCAAAGACTCCAAAGTGGAACTACAATGAGCCGGCAAAAACGTATCCTTAACTTGTCTTTTCTTTGAAACTTTTGAATTTCCCAGGGCAACCCAACCAAATATAGTTTCCATAAATGTGGGTCTATCCAAGCCTGGATAATCAATTTTATTAAATTTCATAATAGTACCGAATTCCGACACGCCAATAAGCATATCTATGCTACGGGATTTCCAAAGTTCCCGATCAGCAAGTTCAAGGCCATCGAAATATGACTTACTGAGCGCATAGGTAATGCACAACAAATTTCAGGAAGGTTTTTAGCGTTAACTCAGGTTCAATACTAAATTGAGGTTTTAAAATACATTTTACAAAGCCTTTTATCACCGCGTTTCCACTGTTTCCAATACCAGAGATTTGCATCTCACAGTTTTAGCGGGACAAACCAAGGCTGAGTAACAATGCAGTCCTTTGAACTGTGCGTCAATCCAAAACAGATCAAACACAAATGTTTACTTTTAACAAAAGTAAATCTCGAGTAAGGATTTTTTGGCAAAAATTTTTTACAAGAACTCAAAAAATTGGATTCTCGGCACAACGAGCAAACAATCGCACCAGCAACATTAGCCCCTGAAGGTTTCTTGAAAGTAGAGCGTGGTGGTTTCGAAATATTACCAACCGCCGCCTGAATAGCATTTGAGGTCTGCATGACGCGAAGCTGAGCCTCCAACAATGAGTAAAGTTCCTTATACGAAGGTTGTCCTTTTGAAGCACGGCTTGTGGCACGACTAGCAAATTATAACTCAAATTTATTGCGCGTACTGCTCGGAAGTTTATATAAAAGCAGGTAAAAATTCACAAAATCCCAATGCTTCACTGGATATTGCATGTTTTTTAAAGCCTCTAAATTTTCGGAAAATGTAGATAAAAGTTTACTCAACTCCCCTAGATCATCTTTTAAAGTGGGAAAAAAATAAATTTCATTCTAAAAATTAGTGGCAATCAACCTGTGATTTTCCTATTTTTTAATTAATAAATTATAAACCATTGCATAATTGTCTCCAGTAAGTGGCATGGAACGAACCAAAACCAAAGGCTCTCCCTCCAAATATTTAAGCAAGTACCTAAATTTATCTATATCCGATAATTCTGAGTCTGTATGTATAGCAGAGGTAAAAGTGTCAAAAAAAAGTTCTCCACTCATTATAATCGCCCGAAAAAATCTTTACTCTTGATGGCTCTAACCTAACAGATCTCTTAGGAGCACTCTGGGCCGAAGCAACGGCCGTTGGGGTGAACCCAACAAGCTGAAAATAAATAGCCTTAAACCCATAAAACATCTTTGAAGTCGTGGCCCTAAATTCTTCCTGCTTATTAAACTCTTCATCCCTCAAAACCGATATAAGAATGATGATATTATTGTAAACTTCTTCAAAATTAACTAAATTCTTTCAAAACATTATCATATCTACACTTAAGTTCATGTATTAGGGATACGTCGCTCTTTGCTAGCACAGCTTGCGAGTAAGCCTCCTTAATATTATTCGAAAAGGTAGCTCTTTGCGACGTGTACCTATTTAATTTTTCGGTATTTGTTACCGAAAGTGTAGGCATCTTGAATAAAAAGAAATACCACAAAAAAAAACGACTCAAAAACAATTCAAATTGGCCTTAAACTAAAAACCTATGGGTTTACAAGCTCGAAAAATTCTAAATAAACTAATCCTTTTTACTGGCCTAATATTTCAAATTAGTTTTCCAAAAAGAAAAATGTTTTTCATGAAGATCAAATAAATTGATAAGTTAAATTCTCTGCGAATATATGGGTAAAATGAAAGAAACAAAAACGCATTTAAAATGCTCGAAACAATCCTTTGTATTTCTTATAAAAATTCCATATAAAATTGATAAAAAAAAATTATTTTATTTTTCGCGAAAACAATTTTTTTGCCAATAATGTGAGCACAACCGATCGACGTTTTTTAGCTCACACATATACTATACTATAGTAGTGTGAGCTATGGTGATCCTAATTTTTTCGAGAAAAAAAAAGTTGCTCCGATTTCAATTTTTTTTATATATCTTTGCGTTTTAGATGATTTTGAAACTTTTTTGTTGCGCCGTCTGGTTGTCTGTCTGTCTGTCTGTCTGTAACGACCAACGCGCATAACTCAAAAACCACTTGGCCGATTTTAATGAAATTTGATACCTAGGCTGGGTTTTGGGCCGAGATGGTCCAATTTAAAAATTAACAAAATCCACCGAACACAAACCAAATAAAAGGGTGGGGGTAGATTTCAAAAATTAGAGTTTATGGGAAAATATGGCGTGTGTGATATCAAACAAAAGGTAATTGAGTCTGGAGTTAAACAAAATACATTTTAATTTATTTAAAAAAAGGGTGGGGGTATATTTCAAAAATTATAGTTTAAATGAAAATATGGCGTGTGTGATATCAAACGAAAGGTAATTGAGTCCGGCGTTTAACAAAATACATTTTAGTTTTTGTTTTTTTAAGGGTGGGGGTAGATTTCAAAAATTTGAGTTTAAGTCAAAACATGGCTTGTGTGGTATCAAACAAAAGGTAATTTAGTCTGGAGTTGAATAAAATATATTTTAGATTTTAGTTATATTAGCTCACACGTACACTATAACTATAGTACCTAGTGTGAGCTTAGGGGCCCATATATTGGCAGAGTATTAGCTCACACATATACTATACTATAGTAGTGTGAGCTATGGTGATCCTAATTTTTTCGAGAAAAAAAAAGTTGCTCCGATTTCAAAAATTTTTATATATCTTTGCGTTTCAGATGATTTTGAAACTTTTTTGTTGCGCCGTCTGTCTGTCTGTCTGTCTCTCTGTCTGTATGTCTGTATGTCTGTAACGACAAACGCGCATAACTCAAAAACCGCTTGGCCTATTTTAATGAAATTTGGTACCTAGGCTGGGTCTTGGGTCGAGATGGTCCCATTTAAAAATGAACAAAATCCACCGAACACAAACCAAATAAAAGGGTGGGGGTAGATTTCAAAAATTAGAGTTTATGTTAAAATATGGCGTGTGTGATATCAAACGAAAGGTAATTGAGTCTGGAGTTAAACAAAATACATTTTAATTTATTTAAAAAAAAGGGTGGGGGTAAATTTAAAAAATTAGAGTTTAAGTGAAAATCTGGGTGTGTGATATCAAACGAAAGGTAATTGAGTCCGGAGTTTAACAAAATACATTTTAGTTTTTGTTTTTTTAAGGGTGGGGGTAGATTTTAAAAATTTGAGTACGTCAAAACATGGCATGTGTGGTATCAAACAAAAGGTAATTTAGTCTGGAGTTGAATAAAATATATTTCAGTTTTTAGTTATATTAGCTCACACGTAAACTATAACTATAGTACCTAGTGTAACCTTAGGGGCCCATATATTGGCAGAGTCTTTTATACGTTGACTCGACAAAATCAAATCAATAATTTGAATTTAAATTTAAATTATGAAAAAGGTAAATTGTAGTTTGCTGCAAATTTTTAATTTACTTATGATTAATTGCCCAATTAATTACTTATGGAATTCTTTTCGGTATTCCCACAACAAATCAGGATAAATCCAAGAACATGCGAATATTCCAAAGCTAATGTCCAGAAAGACAAAAGCACAAATGATGGTATCTTTTCATTTTTGGAAAATGTATATTTGGGACTAAATGATGGAGATTACGTTGCAGCAGTGTTCTGTGACTTCTCTAAGCGTTTGATTGCGTAGATCATAGAATACTGCTGCAAAAACTAAACTGTTATGGATTTAGACATATAGAATAACATTGGTCTGAATCCTATCTTTGAGGAAGAACCCAAGCTGTAAGAGGCCAAAATTCTAGCCAATCAAAGATCCAGAATATAACCAGGGGCGTACCTCAAGGGTCAGTGCTTGGCCTTATGTTCTTTCGTTTATATATTGATGATTTAGCTTACTTGGACATAGGGGGAAAGTTTACCATTTTTGTGGATGATACCACCATTCTGTGGAAGGGCCCAAAAGCTTTAATTCAAAATATGATGCAAAATGATATTAAGAAAATCAAGGAATGGTGTGACTGTAATCTGCTCTGCTTTAACATAAGTAAAACTAATATATTATTTTTCCGTTTTTCTATTTCTGAGATAAGCTTGGGTAACCAGAATATTGATGTCAAACCATTTGTTAAGTTTTTGTGTATGATGGTGGATGAAAAATTAAATTTTTATGAACATGTCAACCTCCTAAGTTCAAAATTATCATCAGCGTCCTTTGCTATTGGTGTAGTTAGAAAGGAATTGAGTTTTGAGTCTGCCAGAATGGTGTATTTCTCTCTCTTTGAATCTCGCCTAAGATATGGTTTGGCTTTCTGGGGCCTGTGTTCTGCCACCCTTTTTGAATCTGTTTATTCTTCAAAAACGGGCCATAAGGAGGTTGTTTAATGCTGCGCCTCGCGAACACTGCAGACCCCTTTTCATTACTTCAAACATTTTAACATTGCCATGTCTGTTTATACTGGAAACTGTTAGCCTGGTTCATAAAAAGAAACTCCAACAGCCCAACAAACATTTAAAGTTGTAACGACGAAACCCCAACTAGAAAGAATTTCTTAAAAGTAACCGCAACGTACTCCCGCTACGTCTCAGTATACCATACAGCCACGTTATAATTCCCTAAGTGGGGAACCAATTTCTGGTTATAACTACTTGGCTAAGTGTTTAAAGTCACTGTAGTAACAACTACACTACTACGTCGTAGCCAGGTATCTACTACGTCGTAGAGGCTGTTTTTTTTCCGTATGGCATAAAAGTTGCGATGTAGTTGCAAATAATATAATCGTTTCTTTTTGGTAGAATTGTTACACAATATGGTGGACACAACAGTAAACAGACTCGCTTAGTTTTTTTGTTTGGTTATGGTTATAATATGTACTATGTTATCCAAAAGTGTGAGAATTGACGAGCAAGGATCAAAATTCGAGTGCGACGCAAAGTTTTTTGTATAACATGCATTATATATATTGCAAAAAACCGGTGCGCCCGTAAAATTGAGCCGTTTTCTGGTAGTTGATGGAATTTTTGTGTTGTGATTTTGGAGGTTATGTTTTCATAATCGACAGTTAACTCCAACAAATGGTGCTTAAGAAGAGCATTTTTGGTAAGCTTCAACTAATTTGTTTATAAAATAGTATAGCTCTTTAATATAAGCTCATAAAACGACAACAAAAATATTAAATTTTCTTTCTTACATAAAAACATGGCGTCCCAAACTATATTCCTTGATAGTCGAAAGGGTTACTTGAAAGTGAGCCTAAGTTACGGCAACGTGTCACTTACGACTTTTTAGTTCTAGATAACACACTCGAATTTCTACTCCTTCGTTGCAGAAATGTATTATTAACTAGCTTTCGCCACTAGAAAACGTCTACAGAGTGATAGGAACCACGCGATAAGTATAACTACTACCCTCAAGTTATTGGGGTGTCGCCACTTGTCATTTGCCGTTTCTGTCAACAACAGCACCACTGCTTATAGGTTTTGTACCAGCGTGAATTTGTGGTAGGTTTTAAAACAAAAACAAGATAAATTAAAATCTATTAGAACAATAAATGAAGTGCCAATAAAAAGTGTTTTTTAAAAATGTATGTTGCAGTCGAGAGCATGATCCCTATTCTAGAATTTCTAGGAAGTGTTGGTCAAGGAACTAAAAGAACGTAGTCACATCAATGAAATCAACTTATTGTTACTTTTTTTATTTACACATTGCTCTCACAATTCGTATGTAGTATTTTTTATTGTTTTTAGATATTTTGGCATTGTCAATATTCAGTAATTTTTATTATTATAAGCCCTATAAGTAAAAAAAACAATCTCTGAGACTTGTTAGATCGCTTAGAAATCCGCATGTAACCACGATATATTTAACTTGTTTTTGATGAAGTCTAGCATATCCCAGAGGTTATTTTAGGGGCCGTGCATAAACTAGATATTACCTGGCACAAAACACAGCAGAAATTTAAGTTTATTCACTTCAAACCAAGCTTTAACAACAGCACAAATTTGAAGAAAACCCAAGCTCATCACATAAAATGAATCACAGTGAGACACGACACGTCATCGTCAGCACAAGAGGCATAGATAAACGAATTCGGTTTAGTCCGCACAAGAGGGTTACGATGGCGATAGGGTGGTGCCACAGCACAAACCACGAACGACCGTAAAGACAGTACAAGAATAGAACAGCAACAAGTAGCGTAAAAGATTAAGGATGGAGATTAAGCATGGACCAGGGAATTCTTAAAATCCGTGTGCGGTACTCGATACTTTGGATCAATATTTTGCATTTTGATTGTTTTGCAAAATGGTCAAGCAATGAGCTCGAAAAAATGGACTGCTCAAGGTAGTTAAAAAAATATTTGCAAAACTATTCCTAATATTTCCATATTATAAAAGGAGACACAAAAAGTAGGGTTAAGAATGTGTGCGACCAAGATGCGACTTCAAAAAGTCTACGTTTTCAAAGTAGAAACAGGAAGGAGAGATTACTTTAAAAGATCGACATTAAAAAAAAGTCAAAGTAGTTGCGGCTTTAAAGTTGATCCAAAAAGTTATTTTGTCTACATTGTTACATCAGATGTTACTATGATGACATAAACTTTTGTGGTAAAAATTAAAGTTATAATGTAGTTGTCGGATACACTTGTTTGGGACTCCAATGAAGCTTAACTTTCTAGTGGGAATTAAGTAGGATATAAAAGTCAGGGCGACTACGAAATAACGACTAAAAAGAAAGTAAAACTTTAGCAACGTCCTATTGTGATAGAGAAGACTATCAGAATCGACTATCAAGAAACAATCCTAAGAAGTAGTTTAGAGGGTCGTTTTTACGAAACATCTACTATTTCCTGATACTAAATAGTAGTTAGAACTAAAAAGTAACAAATTTTGGTTGGGATCACCCCATTTCTACTATAAGAAAGTAGCAAAGCCTTTAGAACATGTAGCCGCTACTATAAATGTTAGTTGGGAGTGGGACCAAATCAATTCAAGACATGATAATACTCGGCAATCTGAGATTCTACCACTACCGATACCAAGATTAACATTGACAAATCACTCATTGATCTATGAAAGCATTAAGATTTATAATCATTTGCCCATAGCTATTAGACAAATGCAAACTTTGAAATTATTTAAAAGGGCAGTCCGTAATTGTTTAGAAAAAAAATGTTTTATAGCTGTGATGAGTACTACAGGGAGAATTTAAATTTCATAATAAATTGACCTTTATAAAATAAATGTCCAAACTTATTTTATAGGTGTGCTTGTTGTTTGTTGTGGTTTGTTTCTTTTTTTGTGTTTTCTTTTTACTTTTTATTGTTTTGATCTTTGTTTTGCTTTGACTGTTACACATGTACCTGATATAACATTTTAAAATTTGTATTAATAGAAATACCACTAAAATTGTAGTTATTAGGCATATAACAGATTTTACTTTTTATATTTTTTATACTTTTACTTTTAGACAATAAGATATTTTTTTTGCTTTGTCAATAAGACTAGTTTCTTCCGACAATAAAGCTTGTTTGAAATTGAAAATTGAAAATGAAGCAGTCTTTTGTACAAACACAATGTCCGTAAAAACGGTTTAAACGTTTTCAAATGATCGGCCGCATAAAATCCGAAATAAAAATTCGGCTCGAAGTAAACAAATTTATGTACCGCAACGGACTCGTTAATTACGAGAAAAACGATGTATCGTTTAGGTACTTTTTATAAAAAAAAATATAGACTGTAAATTCACGAAGTTTTTTGTTTTTTAAAGTTACCTTTTATCACGTGCGGCCCTGCAGTTCACTTGCAGGCCGCCCAAGTGGGGGAAATTCGCCGTGCGATCGGCAGAGCCTGGTATTCCAAGGTCTTAACTGGGCAATTTAATTAAAATAAAATAAAAATAAAAGAGGCACTACAATTTACCTTAAGAACTAAATTACCCCAAAATACCAAAAAATATAATAATAATTCGATTAAGATCGAACACACATATACATGTGTTTTAATAAAAACGGAAATGTGTTAATTACGGGTGGAAAGCTCTTCTTCTTTTTCAAGTGGCATTATAACTCCTGATTAACGAGAACCTCTATTCTGCTCTCTCGGTTACGATTCTTTGTATAACCACATTTTTCGTTGCCTCCCTTTTACTCTCCTTCAGGCAGGTCTCCAGTTCATTATATTTCTTAGTGTTCTTGTATCATCCATTTTCTGTGGAAAATTCTTAGAAAAGCTAAAAATATTGTTTTTTCTAATGACGACATTGTAGACAAACGGTATGGATTTTGAAAAATCGGATGGCAACATTGGGTAATATATTACATTATACAAACATTATCCATGCCATGTTTTTCTTGAACATGTTCCCCCACTATTGATTACAAATGGTCACGAGAGGGGCCAGTTCCCCGAAAAATTAAGTTTATGGGGGTAAATAGGTCCCAACATTATGGGAAAATAGTTCTCTTGGCCTTGCAGCGATACGGCTGTGCAGGGAGATGGAAAGCTCTATTTGGATATCTGTGTGGAATAATACGGCAATATTTTTGGTTTGATAGGTTTTTACTTAGCCAGTTTTCCATTTTTGTTAGCCAATAACATCAGCCTAGATAAGCCACAAACGGCCCTAAACTGCTAAAACTAAGTTTTTTGAGATGTGGTCTTGATGAAAGACAAAATAAAGAGAAATAAATTCACAAATTTTACTCGCGGCTGCCTGTTAGTAGTTTTTTTGTGAAACACAGTGAATTAAGCAGATCATAACCAAGTTCAATTTAAACGACTCACAGGTTGATGTTGTTTTGCTACACCCTGTTACTCGCAAAAATAGAGAGAATTGGGTGAAAAAAACTCAAAATCTTATAATCAAACCCTAAAAAATAATTAGAAACATATTTAGTGTTTTTGAATTTTTTAAAAATAATATACCTAAAATTTATATATTGTTTTGGAATCATCCGTTCTAGAAATGCTATAGAAAGATAAAGTCATTTTACCACTTAGATAAAAAAAGCTAAATGTTACAAAAGTATTGTCCGAGATCGTTTTCAATACTTTATAATATTAAAATAGACCTGGGTGGCAAATAGACCTGGGTGGCCCAGTTCCCAGTTACCACGAAATCCGGGGCAAATGGGCTCTGCGGCACCAGAAGGCAAGAATAAAAAATATATATACAGGTTGTCCCAAATAAAAGTAACTACATGGAGATTTCGGGAACGGTAATAGATACAATTTTGGTTTAATAAGAAAAACGTTTCGCTATTTCAGCTGCAATTAGACGCTGTATCGAAATTAAAAATGTGTACAGGGGGTTCTTAAGATATCGACCAAAAACTAAAGGTTGTATTTTTCGAAAAATTGAAATATTTCCGCCATCTTGTAAACAAATTTTATAAAATTTAGCAGTTTTATATTAGTAACTACGGTCAACCGAAAGACCTTAACGAATTTTTTCTATGCCTTCTAGTTTTTTTGTAATCATAACTAACTTTGTTACTTCTTATGGCCGCCATATTGAATTTATACGTCATAAAGCGTAAAAATAATTTTTAAACCATGTATAAAAGCCTATTTTTGGATGAAAACAGAGCTTTTCACTTATTTGGCTATGAAACAAATGCCGTAGTTGTGTTTGTTATAGCTCCGTAACTATCTGTCAAATGTTTGAGTTAAGAGTTTTAAAGTATATCTCTGTTGCTATTTTGAGGGGTAGAGCAGCGGGACTGTAAGCGCTGGCCGTTTTATAAAATCTGGGTGCAAAAATCCTTAAAAGGACGATGTAAAAATACTAATTTCTCCGAGCCACACAAAGACAATATAGAGGATTGGCACTCACCTTTTCAGCTGTTTCCGTCGTCCAGAGGAGCTCCTCTCGCTGGCCCAGTCGTTGCAGTCGATCCACACTAGAATCACTTGTTTGTGTAATGGTTTAGTTTGATTTTCTAAGAATTTTATTGGATTTTTTGGTTAATAGAATTTATCACCATGCTGCGTGGTGATCTCGATAAAATACGACAGACGAATCTTTTTTTGGTTACGCCTTTTTGCGCAGATTCATTTTCCGTAGATGGCGCTGGCGTTTTGCTTGTGCCAATCAAATTGAAATTGTGTGGGTTTTCCGAATACGGGAATTTGGCGCAAAATTTGAATTTAAAATTAAAGTTGCACGAACATTTTCTGCCCACTTAAAACGAAGTTTTACATTGAGATTAATTGAATAAACAAATGGCTATATTTCAAAACCTTAAAGGGTAGGTTATTAAAATCCGTTTTAGGTTTATAGATCAAAAGGAAAAAAAATGAAAAAAAAATATATATATTCTAGATAACGACACACGAAACAAAAGAAGTTGCTTGGGAGTTTAGTGCGCATCTAAAGGTAGTGGGCACAACTTGACCACGGGACGAGTGAAAAGTCCGTGTTGTGTTTTAACAGTAGCAACTCGAATGTGATTATCCCGACCAGGATGTACAGATACTATTCTACCCAGCAACCAGTGTAATGGCGGCCTAGTTTCATCCTTAATTAATACAAGCGTATCTAGCTTGATTTCAACCGAAGGGTCCGACCACTTAGAACGCTGTTGTAAAGTATTTAAGTACTCGAGTTTCCAACGCTTCCAGAAATCGGCATGAATTCGTTGGATAAGTTGCCAACGCTTAAGGGTATTAACTTTAAGGGTAGAAAGGTCAGGATCAGGACACGAATTAAGGGGTTCCATTGTGAGGAAATGACCCGGAGTCAAAGACGTAAGATCGTTTGGGTCAGAGCTTTGCTCACAAAGGGGTCGAGAATTGAGTAATGCCTCTATTTGGGCGAGGAGAGTATAGAGCTCTTCGAAGGTTAGTATCTGGTCACCGATGACCCGATACAAATGTGTTTTTATAGATTTGACTCCTGCTTCTGCTAGACCATTTAGGTGGGGGGCTCCCGGACTATTAAGACACCATTTGATTTTTAAGCTCTCAGAAGCTAATTTCGAAAGATTATGGAGCTCCTTAATAGCCCCAACAAAGTTTGAGCCTCTATCACTTGTGATTTGGACACAAGTGCCACGTCTAGCGACAAAGCGTCGTAAAGCAGCGATGCACGCCTCTGTGGTTAAGTCCGAAACAAGCTCGATATGGATTGCCTTGACAGAAGTATCGACAAAGACTGCGATATATGATTTACCAACTTGTGCTCCACGACGTCTCTGACCTACAAAGGTTTTGATTGGGCCTGCATAGTCTAAGCAAACGTGTGAAAAACATTTTAATTGTGACGTTCTAAAAGAAGGTAAATCCGACATGTACGGAGTGTAAGGTTTTGGTTTTAAGCGAAAGCAGGGAATACATTTTAATAAAACCCTCTGAATAGCTCGACGTGATGACATAATCCAAAACTTTTGACGAATTAAGTATTGGACTGTGTTTATTCCGGGATGTAAATTTTCGTTATGAGTTTGAATAATGATCAGTTGGGTTAATCTATGAGATTTCGGCAATAATAAGGGATGTTTTGCCTCAAAGGAGAGTTGAGAATGCCGTAAGCGTCCGCCCACTCTAAGGAAACCCAATTCGTCCAAAAAGGGCGCGAGCTTACGAAACGGCTTAGGTAATAGCTGAGTATTTTGAATTTTTTGAATGATATCCGAAAAACACTCTTCTTGGACCCTTTTAACTAAAACAAGTAGAGCCTTGTGTAGTTCAAAAGCGGAAAAAACGCCGGATAAAGGGTCAACTGAGGGTTTTCGATTGTGAATAAGTCTTAGAAAATGACAAATGATTTTTTGAATGGTATTTAAATTGGATATTTTATCGATTAATCTATCAAAAAAGTTTTGATTTTGAATTTCTGCCGTCAGCACTACAGAATTTTCCGGTTTTTCCTCTTTGAGAACCTCGTCTGGAACTCCCAAAGAACGTTCATTTATAAACCTTTGAATTTGCCACTCCGTAGTGGGCAAGGTAATCCATGGAGGGCCGTGAAACCAAAGAGGGTGATTTATTAAGTTATTGGGCGACAACCCTCTGCTAGCGCAGTCGGCAGGGTTCTCGAGTGAAGTAATGTGATACCATGGGACTTCGGGGATTGTTTCTTGAATACGACTTACGCGGTTTGCCACAAAGGTCTTCCACTTGTGAGGTGAAGATGTGACCCAATGAAGCGTGACCTGTGAGTCCGAGAACGCAAGAATTTCATCGATTACGAGTAATGATGAATAGGTGTGAATAACTAGTTCGAGTAAATCAGCTAATAGAGTAGCTCCAAGTAGTTCCAAACGTGGGATTGAAATAGTGTGTAAGGGAGCAACCCTTGACTTGCCCATGACTAGAGCAGTTTTGATAATTTTATTTGGTAATTCGACGCGAACGTATACGCAAGAAGCGTATTCTAGCTCGGATGCATCGCAGAAACCTAGCAATTGACATCGTTGAATATTATTCGAAAAAATATGTCTAGGTATACAAAGATTCGAAAGAGTGGTTAATTGATTATTGAATTGATTCCAAAGAGTTTTGATTGGATCGGGGGGTATTTCATCCCAATCAGTTTTGCATAACCAAAGTTTTTGCATAATCACTTTGGCTAAAAATGAAACAGGCGATAAGAAACCTATAGGATCCCAAATTTTAGCGATAGCCGATAAAATATTCCTTTTGGTGCAAGGTTTTTCACAAGGGGTACAAGAATAGGTAAAAGTATCTGTAGAAGGGTGCCATTGAAGGCCCAACACCTTAATCGATGTTGAAGAATCGTCTTCAAAGGTAACAGGGATCTGACAATCAGCGGGCGACAAATGTGAAAGAAGTTTCGGATTATTTGATGCCCATTTTCTTAATTCAAATTTTCCCAATTTAAGCAACGATATTAGATTCTTTTGAAGCGATAAAGCACCTTCTAGAGAGTTAGCTCCACAGCAAATATCGTCCATGAAAATGTTATTCAAAAGGACCTGGGATGCTTCAGGATAATTCTTAGCCTCCAGGATGGCTAGCTCTCTAAGAGTTCTAATAGCTAAATAGGGACTTGAACTAACACCAAACGTCACTGTATTAAGCCTGTATTCCTGCAGGGGTTCATTGGGATCAAATCGCCAAAGTAGCCTTTGGTAGTCCCGATGAATTGGATTGATTTGAATTTGTAAAAAGTGCTGTTTTATATCAGTCAAAAATACGATAGAATAAAATCTGAATTTTAATAGAATTTCGGAAATATCGGCTTGTAATTTTGGTCCTATTAAAAGAGTTTCGTTCATGCTTAGGCCTTTCGAACCCTTAATCGAGGGGTTAAAAACCACCCGGAGTTTAGTCGTTGATTTGTCAAGACGAAGGACTCCGTGATGTGGTAAATAAGAACATAACTGAGGTCTAGGTTCGGATCTTGAAATTAAAGACATGTGCCCGTTTTTGAGATATTCTCTCATAAAATCCGAGTACATACTATAGAAATTTGAATTTTTTATTAAGCGAGATTCGAGAGACAAAAATTGACGGTAGGCCACTGAATATGTGTCTCCTAGGTCAGGAGGGTCAATGTGACGAAAAGGCAAATTTACAGTAAATCGGCCCGAAATATCTCTAGTGGTAGTTTTCTGGAAAATCTCTTCACATCTTTTTTCTTCGGGTGAGAGAAACGTTTTTGACTTAATTGATTCTAGTTCCCAAAATCTGCGAATATTAAAGTCGAGAGACTGCTCACAGGAAGTAAAATAAGAATTGACTTGAGGTGAAATATTTATGTTTTGAGTTTGGCTCATCAAGACCCACCCAAAAACTGTCTCAAAAGCGGAGGGTTGGCCGTGAGGTCCTGGAATTCGTCCTGATTGGACGATTTCTGTGTAAAGTTGTGCACCTAAGAGTAAGTCAATTGGACCAGGGTTGTAAAATTGGTTATCTGCAAGCTTTAGATTTGAAATATGACTCCAATTGGATGAATCTACCTGTATTGAGGGCATATTCGAACAGAGTTTCGGTAAAACGAAGACTTGAATAGAAAAGGCAGGCTCTTGTTGGCCTGGGGCTCGAATAGTGCAAGTAGAAATGCCGTTAGTGGCCGATGAAGATTGATTTAGTCCCAGAACAGGGATCGAAATTTTGTTTCTTGGCAAGCCTAACCTGTTAAGACAAGCTTCGCTTATCAGGTTAGCTTGGCTACCGCTGTCCAGAAGTGCTCGGACAGGTTGGTAGTTACCCCGACTATCCAGTACCTCTAATTTTATAGTCGCTAGAAGCACTGTCGTCCGGGGCGTCAAGGTGGATAACGAAGAGTATTGATTTGTAGATGTATTTGGATTCGAATTGATTTGAATTGAATTTGAACTGGGTTGAACAAAACTAGGGTTCTGTTGGCTAAGACTTGAATTTGAATTCTGATACGATAAGTTTGTGCCTGTGCTAGGCACGGCCACTTGATTTGAATTAAAACTTTGATTTAAGTTCGAATTTTGATTTGAATTTTGGCTTGAATTAACAAAGGATTGACTTGAATTCTGACGGATTGAATCTGTCGTTTGCGATAGATGAATAAGACTATGGTGCCTATGTCGACATACCCTGCAGTTGTAGGTACTACTGCAGTCGATTACTTGATGATTTGAACGTAAACAGTTGATACATAACGATTGTTGTTTTACATAAGTAAAACGATATGAAGGAGATTTGGAAATAAAAACACCACACTGCGAGAGTGGATGAAAAGAATTATTGCATAATTTGCACTTATAGGGTTGTTGGTTTTGTCGAAATTGAATATTGGATTGTTTATTTGCTACTTGTGAGTATGCGCTAAAAAATTTGATGGAGGGCTTGATTTGTACTGATTATTTGAATAAGAATTATATTTTTGGTTACTAGAATTCGAATAATTTGGTTTTTGCTGTTTTGAAGTCGAAGGTTGCATTTGCGTATTTTGGGGAGATAGCTGTACTGTTTCAAGAGCACGGCATTGGTTAATAAGAAACTGAATTAGATTTTGATATGTTGGAATCTCGGTAGTACTATACTTTAATTCGAAAGCGGTTCTTGTGGTTTGATCGATTTTTGATAATAAAATTGAAAATAAACAAAAACACCACGACGTTACTGGAAATTCAAGATTTTCGAGCGCCGCAATATTCTCGGAAAAGGTATCTACCAAGACTCTAAGATCCTTTGCTGACTGGTTTCCCTTTAAAGAATTTGCATAGTAGATTGAGTTCCAGTAGGTACTGGCTAAAAGTCTTTTATTTTGATAGCGATCTGTTAATACCTTCCAGGCGATTGCGTAATTACTTGCCGTTAATTTTATAGAGCTTAAAATATTAAGTGGTTCGCCCTCAAGGAAGGTTAGCAAATGTTGAAATTTCCTTATATCGGAATAATTAGAGTTTTCGTGAACCAAACAAGAATAAACATCGTAAAAGGTTGGCCACTTTTTTACGTTTCCATTAAAGCAAGGTACCTTTAAAGGGCCCAGATCATCGCTACGTGAATAGTGTGAAGTTGCGGGGGTAAAATTTGAATGAACTGAATCGGAACATAAACTCGAAAAAAGAACTTTAGCTTGGTGGTAGAATAGATCCGTATCTTTCCTAATTTTGTCTTGTACTTCGAATTCATCATCGTCGTCGTCTTTCAAGAGACCTATGATGTCATTATGAATGTTTTTAAATTGTTCATAGTGATCATCTAACGATTCGTAAAACGCCTTAAAAATTGGCAAGGAAGAACTATCTGATTTAGCTTTTGTTCCCAAGTTATACGTTTCCGTAATACGAGATATTGAAACTTTGCGTTGATTCTCAAGCTTTTTTAAGGACATATTGTTAATTAAAAAAATAAAAAATATTTAAAAGGAATAAAACTAACACTTGACCCCTATTGACTTTAATCAGTCCAAAAGAGTCCGACAGCATATATTTTATTATCGATTTCTCGAATAAATGCAAAAACTTATCACAGCTGTTATCCTAGGTCGCGATCTTTCTCCCAAAATAAATGCACACAGAACAACTTGTACCTACTACCGCTTCTCTTATTATTTACAGGTAAATACTAATTCTACTAGATGTGTTTGTTTACCTGTTAAATAAGAATAAAGCATTTAACTCACAAGCACTTTTGTTGTTTTGAATAACTATAACATATTATTTAAACAAATAACTATTATTTAAACAAATTTCGATTTTTGAATCAAAACAAACGACGTACGAAGTGCCAATTTCGGCTGCAATGAAATGTGGGTGGAGCCACCGTTAAGCCACGCAAGGGGGGACGGAACCTCCTTTCTAAACCGGACACGGCAACAACGAGCCAAAATGGCGAGACGAAAAGATCTAATATTTTTAGCAAACAAATTTTAAAAACCTATCTGGGTCGTGGGACCAGAAAATGTTGCTATTTTGAGGGGTAGAGCAGCGGGACTGTAAGCGCTGGCCGTTTTATAAAATCTGGGTGCAAAAATCCTTAAAAGGACGATGTAAAAATACTAATTTCTCCGAGCCACACAAAGACAATATAGAGGATTGGCACTCACCTTTTCAGCTGTTTCCGTCGTCCAGAGGAGCTCCTCTCGCTGGCCCAGTCGTTGCAGTCGATCCACACTAGAATCACTTGTTTGTGTAATGGTTTAGTTTGATTTTCTAAGAATTTTATTGGATTTTTTGGTTAATAGAATTTATCACCATGCTGCGTGGTGATCTCGATAAAATACGACAGACGAATCTTTTTTTGGTTACGCCTTTTTGCGCAGATTCATTTTCCGTAGATGGCGCTGGCGTTTTGCTTGTGCCAATCAAATTGAAATTGTGTGGGTTTTCCGAATACGGGAATTTGGCGCAAAATTTGAATTTAAAATTAAAGTTGCACGAACAATCTCAATAAATTTTGATATTTCCTAAGTAGTACTGCCAATTTAATATAATATGAAAAGGTTTCCAAATTGGAAAGAATTGGACTTATGAATTTTTTTTTGTGCCATAAGAACGTATGTACTTTGGTACGACTAATACCTGTGCTGGGTTTGAGCTCCAGTTGATCCCATATGAGATGGTTTTTAGATTTTATACATTTAAACACTTTGTCATCGATTTTTAGTTTTTGTTCTTGTTTTGAGTTTAATTATATATAATGTTTCAATTGATAATAATTTTAGTATCATAAACAAAAGATAAATGTTAAAAAATTGAATTATTTTTTGGCCAAAGGTAAAAAAAGTATAGTCTTTACAGATAAATCAAATAATTGGACGGTGTTATGCAACAACCGTTTAAGCCACAATTGGGAGGTTCGAGATAGATCACTATTTAAAATTTCTTATAGCGGCACTAACGATTTGTGGTTTAGTAATACTAATCATATATGGCGCAATTCTTTGGTTGTAAGTTCATTCATAATTTTTGCGTATCGTTCTATAACTAATTTTGAACGTTTTTTAACAAATAATATAATTTTTTAGGTTGTGGCTTAAACGGTTGTTGCATAACACCGTCCAATTGTATGTCGGTATGATAATAAATACATACACTGTGTCTCATTTAAAAATTTCCACCCGGGATTTCTCGAGATCTGCTGAAAATTTTTAAAACTGCCGAGACACGTCGATTTTGTTTGCGAGGGGGAGACTTTTTGGCTATCTTGAAATTTTTGTGGCACGAACCCCCTTCGAGTGGTATACTTTGCCCCTATATTTTGAATAGGGAAAGTGGGTCTTGTTTTGAAGCTCTCTTGAATATCTTTACAAGCGTGTTTTTCAAAAATCTATCGATTAGTTTTTGAGATATTTGCTTTCAAATTTTCAAATTTAACATGGAATGATAAAATAAGAATTAAATCCGAAAAATATAAAATTCTAATTAAATTTTTATTTTATCAGTCCATGTTAAATTTGAAAGTTTGAAGGCAATTATCTCAAAAACTAATGGATAGATTTTCGAAATTTTTACACGGTTGCAAAGATAAGAGAGCTTCAAAACAAGGTATCACTAGACCCACTTTCCCTATTCAAAATATAGGGGTAAAGTATACCTCTTAAAGGGGTTTTTCGGCATTTTTAAAAATTTTCAGCAGTTCTCGAGAAATCCCGGGTGGAAAGTTTTAAATGAGACACAGTGTATACAACACTTCACAATCAACTAAGCGAAAAACTGTTTTTTTAGTAAATTCACATTTTCTATGATCGAATGTTAGGCGTATTATACATTGTTAAAAAGCTTAATTAACTAAAAGGAAAATTTTGTTAACGTCTTTCAAATGGCTATAGTTGCTAATATAAAACCCAGATACTTCAACACTAATTTTTGTTTTTGCTCGATATTTTGAGAACCCCTGTAGATATTTTTAATTGTGATAAAGCATATAATTGGGCTTGGGATAGCGCAAGCTTTTTCTCATTTAACCAAAATTGTATCTTACCATTTCGGAAAACCCCATGTAGGCACTTTTATCTGGGGCACCCTGTATATGTATATAAAGTTTTTTCTTAAATTGATAAGAGTGTTCAAACAAAAACAACAAACAAACAACAAACATTAAACATATCTTCTTTCGACTCAATTCGAGTACGCCCCTAGTTATAACTAAAAAATTCTGATGCTTATTTGTGCATCGCGTTTTTAGGATTTGACTTTAGTTCATTGGAAAACTATGTGAAATCAGGCAAACATGCCGTTTTGCCCAGCTTGCAGCCACAGCAGCCATCGAAACAACAAAGTATGCTCTCTGCCGGAAAAAAGCATGATTTACCATCCTACATTCCTCAACATTTGCCACCATTTCCGGACCCACATGCGTATGTGAGAACGCCGGTAAGAAAATTAGGTTTTTAAACGATTGTTTAAGAAAATATAGTTTCCACTTTCATATGACATTTTTTAGACATGCATGCATGTGCCCAATCAAACTTGAAAATAATTAATTAGCTAACAAGTGCAAAAAGTAGTCCTTTACAGCACGCGACGACAGTTGCAGGAACGATCCCGTTAAGGGTTTTAAAGGCTTTTTTGCACGTGTAGGTACAAAATTCGTCACTCGAGCAAATAATTTTAGACCAAAGGTGAAAACGATTAAAAAGTAGAAAATATTAGTGTTAAAAACTGTAAATATATTTTTTAAAATTTTTGTGTTGTCATCTAGACCAGACGTTTAATCTAATTCCTGTCATAACAATTTGGACACAAATTATTTACAGCATTGAGTGCGCTAAAGAATTTTTATAGCACTGAGTGCTGTAAAGTGTACTTTACCGCACGCCAGTAGGAAATAGTTATTTTCCTAACTCATGCAGAAGATCGACTTTTCCGCACGCTAATGTCGTTGACAAAACGATGCGTAGCAAGTCCTGTAAAGCATTCAACTGCGAATGAATATGTTTCTGCAATGTTAGGAATAATTGTTTTTCTACAAGCGTCAGAAAAACATAAAATTTTAAGAAAAATAAGCCAGAACATATTCACAAAAATACCTAGTTTTTTAACGAAATGTAACATCTTACCTTTACACCAAAGGTACCAAGGCATTTCATAGGAAATATTATGAAGAGAATCTTCAAATTAGTACAGGTTTATTAAAACTTGACATTTCTATGTGGAAAATGTTTTCAAAAAATTTTCCACACTAGTTTGGCAAAGTAGAATTTTCTGCATTAAAAATAGTGTGGAAAATCACATTTTCTTCACGCTTGTAGAAAATAGTTATTTACCTAACAAGTGCAAAAAATGATATTTTACCGCACGCGACGGTAGTGTACCGGACGACGCGGAGCGGAGTCAAGGGCGGTGCTTCTACTTCTTTGTAATCACCCTAATTAATTAATGAGTAATTATATGTAATTAAACAAATATCTGGAGGCAGAACTCTATTTTCCAGCTAGGTAAGACAATGGTATGCCCGGTGACTTTTGTACAGTGGAGAACGGGGTTTAGAAATAAAGAAAAAATAAGCGCCACATGTGTTTAATACCAATGTCTTACAAAAAGGATCTTAAATGAAATACAGTTCAACTCAAATGTTGTAGCCAAACCATGAAACTCTACCTACTTCCGAGCCTTCCAGATTATTTGTGTAATAAAAAAACAAAAAAACTGACTTATAGCAAGATAACATTTTAAAAGGTTCTAAATGAATCTTTAACCCGGAGTGAAAAATAAACCAAGTCATGAACTATTCATTTTCAACCAGCTGGTTAGAATCTCCAACAGGTATGCACAGTCTACCACAGCGCACTTACATTTGAGTCAGTAGTGGGAGACGCAATTACCTAATTTCCAGTTTAAAAAAGATACACTTCCAAAATCAATCATAGGGGAGACCCGGATCAAATATCCGCTCTTATCATTCTACGTTGGATAGAATGAGACAGACAGCAACCAAGTCCGAGATCTACCCCATGAGGTTAGAAAATGTTATAAAAACACTAAAAACAATAACCTCATTTTTCGTTCACCCTATCTCTCTTTTGTCTCTTCAAAGTTGGTTCAATGGATTGTACAGTCGGGGACTCTTTAAATTGCCGCTGTATTTTTTTTCTATCAAAATTAATCATTTAAAGAAATCAAAAAACGTTAATTTTTAAATATTTATGTATATAGACAGAGATAAGGTTCACAATTTTTTTGTTTTGATTCAAACTACTGTTCCGAATTTCAAATAGGAATATTTTTTATTTTCAAGGGCGGCCATTTAAAAAGTCCCCGACTGTACAAATAATGCAAACTTTTAGTTCATCTTGTTTATTCTAACCCGAGGATGATAGCAGAAAACATGACAATAATCATTTAACAAGTAAGTAAGTAAGTAGTAAGTAAGACGTTTATTATTCTTCTTAACAGTTTTACACATATAGTACATTATATAGAAAAATATTACAAGCTAGAGTTGAGGGAATAATGCTCTGGTTTGCAGCATCTTAACCCAGAACGTCAACCGCTATTGGAGCGCTTAGTTTTTACATTTCTTATAGGCCAATAACACTAAAGATTCTTAACAATAGGGTGAATTAAATGAGAAAACTAAACTAATAATTGCAGAGAAATGTGAGGGGGGGACACGAAAAGAAAAAATAATAATAATAAGAAAAAGAAGAAATGCTAAGCGGGTTGAGCAAATATTAATAAATAATTAATGTTCATTTTTATAGTTGATTTGGCAAAAGGTGACTGGTAATAGCTTTTCTTGCTAATTTTTTAAAGGTAGTGATGGATTGCGTTAGGTCAAAAATGTTTAAATATTGGTTAACGGTAGAAGCGATACCATAAGAAAAACTTTTCTTAAAAAATTTGTTTATTATGCTTTGGTATTTCTAACAGGTTTCTATGGCGAGAGTTGCGATTATGAATTTGATTGCGGCGGATCGCTTTGTTACTAAGATAGGAGGGTTTTTTATTTTTTAGAATTTTAAAGTAAAAACAAAGTGAGTGAAAGGTGCGACGATCGAACATATTTAGCCAGCCGAGGTCAACTAGTTTATGCGAAATTCTCTGTCTACGTCTTATACCGAATATAAATCGAATACAAGAGTTCTGAACTTTCTGGACTCGCTTTTTTGTGATACAATCAAGAAAAGGGCCATAGACCGTATCGGAAAAATTTAAAAAAGATAAGACGAGAGAATCGCACAAGAGTTTTTGGTTTTTTGGCACAAGTAGTGTCTATGAGGATATATAGACTTTAATACAGAGTAGGCTTTCTGAAGGCAAGCATTAATGTGGTGGGTGAATTTTAATTTTTCGTCAAGATCAAACCAAGGTTTCTAGCGGTACTCTTGTATTCGATAGGAGAGTCTCCGATCATAAGCTGAACAGTCTGTTTTAGGTTTTCTCGCACTTCATCAGTACAAAAGACCATGGCTACACTTTTACTTGGGTTTATTTTAAGAAGATGATCATTTGATGCTGACAATATGTTTCTAAGATCGGTATTGATTTTGGCTTGTGTTGTCAGTGCCTGAGACGGTTTAAAAGAAAATTTTAATTGCACGTCGTCACAGTATAAATAACATTTGCAGTGTTCAAGAACTGAACAGAAGGGGATCAAGAATGCTACCCTGGGGACAACCTGAGGTCACATTAACCGGCTCCGGTCTGTTGTCTTCAAGAACCACTCTCTGTTGTCTATCGGTAAAATATGATTTTATAAATTGACATGCGGAGTTATCAAAGCCCACGTATTTCAAGATATCGAGTAGAGTTGTAGGATTTACCATGCCAAAGGCTTTGGAGTAGTCCAGTAAAACGAGAACCGAGGCTTCTCCCTTGTCTAAAGAACTACTAATGTCATCAGTTACATCAGCAAGGGCTGTTGCGCAACTGTAACCAGAGCGGAATCCAGATTGTCTAGCGGGTAAAATGTCGTACTTGTCCAGAAATTGGCGCATCTGTATTGTCATTGTCTTTTCAAGAATTTTAGAGAGAGTGGGTACAATTGAAATTGAACGCAGTTGGCTAAACTCAGTAGGATTTTTAATTTTTGGAATGGGCAAGACATTTGCGAATTTCCAATGACATGGAAAGTAGGATTGACGAATGCAACAGTTTACTATATGCAATATAAATTGAATTACAAAAGGGCAGCATAGCCTAATAAGTGTTATATTTAAATTATCAGTGCCTGTGCATGCAAGTACTGAAAAATAATGGAATTTCCTTCGACAGGTCGCCGGTTTGGCTTTACAAGCACATTTAAAAATAATTGTCGGTATTGACGATTGTAAATGGAAAGTTACGATACATATGGAATTTTATATGAAAAGGCACCTACCTCGGACTTTCTTGCGGCTCCAGTCAACGTTTAAACGTCCAGTTTTTCACCTCAAAAATTCACTTTTTCGGGAACGTGATTTTTCTAGTGTCTTGTTGTGACGGTGATTGTTTGCGCACTCATCGCGGCGCTGCTTGTCCTCCACGTGTGCGGTGCCGTGAAAACCCATATGCATATTTTAGAGCGTGAAAATTTAAATTATTTTAAACGCGCAGAAAAGGAAAAGAAAATGAAAATTAGGAAATTCCTTGCTTGCACCAACATTTTCCGGCCGCCAAAACACGTGTGTTTTTACTTAGATAAGAAAAGGAAAGGAAAAAAAATAAATAATATTCGCCTATTAGCAATTAAACGATACAATTTAACATTAACCCAAATATGCATTAAATTATGCATGTAAATTAAAATTAAAAAAAAAAGAAAAAAATACTTAGAAAAAATTAAGAAAGAAAAAGAAAATTTTGCCTTATGCGTCGGGCATAGGCAAAGGACATAGTTTCACTACTGGTCATGTTTGAAATACTGATTTTCGTTCTTCCAGAATAACCTCGTTTTCCGGAGGGTCTGGACAGCGAAAATCATCGGGCCAGCTCTCTTTTGGTAGCCTAAGAAAACAAGGACCTTCCCAATACAAGTCATGTTTGACAAGTTGATTAGGCATAAGACCGCGCGAAGCACAGTCGGCTGGATTTAGCGCTGATGGAATATATTTCCAGGCCGTAGGAGAAATGGTTTCTTGAATGGGACAGATACGGTTTGCCACAAACGTTTTAAACCTGTGAGGTGAAGCCGCCAACCAGCATAGAACCACTTGGGAATCACACCATGCACAGATTTGGTTGAAGTTAAGAATATCTGAATAAGTGTTTTGAATAAAGGAAATTAGGTCGCAAAGTAAAGTGGCACCAAGAAGCTCCAGTCGCGGAAGACTGACTGTTTTCACTGGTGCGACCTTAGATTTGGCCATTACAAGAAAGGTATGGATTTCTCCGGAAACTGACTCCATTCTGAAATAGACCGTAGCCGCGTAACCTATCATAGAGGCGTCTGAAAAGCCGTGAAGTTCAATGCTACGTGGTTGATCAATGGAAAGGCGTCTAGGTAAATGAATATTTGAAAGATTTGGAAGTTCGGTTCGAAATTGATTCCAAACATTTACGATATGCGGAGGAGGCTGAGAATCCCAGTCCAGCTTCTCTTTCCACAGATCTTGCATGAGATGCTTAGCAAGTAAAGAAACGGGAGAACAGAAACCTAAGGGATCAAAAATTTTCATGATTTGAGATAAGATACCTCGCTTGGTGCATGGTTTATCTTCTGGTACGACCAAGTAGGTAAACGAATCTGAGACAGGATTCCATTGGAGACCTAATATTTTTACAAAATTAGGTTCGGATTTGTCGAAACGAATGGACATTTGTGTTTCTGATTCTGAGAATGAGGAGAGAAGTTTGTTGCTCGCCCATTTTTTAAGTTCAAACCCTCCTAGGCGCAACAGGGAGATTAACTCCGACTGAAGTTCTTTGGCAGAGGCCACAGAATCCTGCCCAGTGAGCACGTCGTCGACGTAAATGTCTTTAAGAAGCACCTTGGAAGCATTAGGATACCTTTCAGACTCAAGTTTAGCTAGTTCTTGTATAGTACGAATAGCTAAGTAAAGTGATGACTTAAGTCCATAAACAACTGTTCTTAAGGAGTAGGTTTGGACAGGATCATCCTCAGAAAATCTCCATAGAATATTTTGATAACGCTTGTGCTCAGGAATAATTAAAATCTGTCGGAACATTTTTACTATGTCAGTAACAAAGGCTACAGCATGAATTCGAAAATTAAGTAGAATTTCACGGACATCATTTTGCAGTTTAGGACCTGCGCACAACGTCTCGTTGAGTGAGACACCTCTGGGACTACGTTGAGACCCATCAAGACCTAAACGATTTAGACATTTTTCTGAAATAAAGTTTGCCTCTGAGGCAGAATCGAGTAAGATACGAACTGGTTGGTAATGTCCCCTTGAGTCTAACATGTCAGCTACAACGGTAGAAAGTAGAAAAGTGGAATTTTTGGAAATCATTGTCGCATGACAGTTTGTGGAATGGCTTCCTGACATAGGGGTGCTATTGGAATTGGAAAGTGGAATATTAACGTTCTCTGGAGGGTATGAATTAACACTCACAGAGGGCGCTACTGGTTGTGGAACGTGAAGAAGACTGTGGTGCCTAGCTCCACACGTAAAGCAGTTGTAGGAGGAGGGGCAATTCACGGTCTGGTGAGCAAAATGTAAGCAATTTTGACATAGATTCACCTGCCGAACATAACCCATCCTTTCCTGTGGACTTTTGTTTTGAAATTCGATACATTTCGATAATGCGTGATTCGAAGAACATAGGTAACATTTTATTTTTGGATTAAAAGTTCTGTTCTGATCATTTTGTATTTGAGGGTTGCTGCGTTGATTGCTATTTTGTAAAGTATTTTGTTGATTTCTTGAATTTGAACTTTGATTTGAAATAGTTGTATTGAAAGCAGAAGGTGAATTAAAATTATTAAAACTGTTTCTCTGAAAACTGTTCTGTTGAGAATTACGCGTAGTTTGAGGTTGTCTAGGGGTTTGATTTTGCCTACTAAAACTGGGCATTTGCACTACAGATTCGAGCGCAATGCAATGATTTTCTATAAACGTGTAAAGATCAGTGTAGGACGGAATTTCTGAATTGTTTTTCTCTCTACTATAGTAAAGTTCGAAATCAGTCCTCATCTTGACTTCAAGTTTTGAGAGCATCATATTAAAAGTAAGAACGTCCCATTCTTTTGTAGGAAAACCAAGCTCATTTAAGATGGCTAGATTCTCAGAAAATGTATCCAACATGGAACGTAATTCTTTCCCAGAACTGGATTTAGTTGAAAGAAAGTTAATAGCATTCAAAGCGGTAGTAGCAATAATTCGTTTATTTTGATACCTCTTTACTAAGGTTTCATACGCAATGTGATAATTGCTATCTGCGAGGGGAATGGTTTTTACTAGAGAAAGGGCTTCATTCAGAACAGAACTCCGCAATTGTTGAAATTTCTCTATATCACTTAAATCAGAATTTTGATGTACCATGACTTTAAATAAGTCAAACCAGTGTTGCCAGTTGTTATAATTACCATCGAAAATTGGCAACCTTGGTTGTGGAAATGATCTTGTATTTGACCTATGAACAATATTTTGTTGGCTAGGGTTGCCTACTTAATTGACAGGGTTGGCCCTAAAAAGGTCGTAGTAAATACCCTTACATTCATAATAAAGGTTGTCAAAGTCTTTTCTAGTTTTATCCTGCTCGTCAAATGAAAGTTTAAACTCTTCGAGAGAGCCAATAATTTGGTTATGAAAATTATAGAATTGAGCATGACATTCTTCGACGTCTTCATATCTGGATTTAAACAAAAAGTGAAACGCTGTATCCGAGTTCGCTTTCAAAGCTACCTCGTGAGCTTCCGCCATTTGGTTGAAGCTCAAAAGCCTTTTGTCGCAAAGTTTTTTCTGTTTTTGCGTAGACATTTTTGTTTTTGAGAGTTAATTTGTTTTTAAAATTACCCAAAAAAAATGCTTAAAATATAGCTTAAAATATAACCCGAATTTTAGCAAAAATTAAACAATTTTATTATTTTAATTTTATTAACTTTTTTCGAAAATTTTGAAATGAAATGTTTGTAAGTTTGTCTGTATGTTATTATTTGAACATATCCTTAAAAAAACTTTTATGTCTCACCAAGGATTGAACCCCGCACCTCTCGATTCCAAGTCGCACACTCTGTGCATACGACTAGCGGTCCTGTTGAAAGTTTTTAAGAAAGTCGGTATTCGAAGAAACGAGCGCGAAACGTGAGACCCACGTCACTATTCAAGCGGGATTACCCTGGTGACGGCGACACTTGCACCTGGGCGTTAACGCGACACCTGTAAAATCGATAATTAAAGGAAGGTAGATGGAAGAACCGCCTTAAAATTTCACTTTCGGCGTATTGACGCCACTTTTACTGAAAATGTAATGAACAAAGCGATCAACTTTGATGAACTAGTAAACTATACGAAATATGTGCATTGGCTATAGCTATTTTTGAACGGTAATAAACACTTCGATCAACTTTGAAGGAACATATCGTAAATCAATATGGTCTGTTTGAAATTGAAATTGGAAATAAATTTTGAAAATATATAGAAATTTGGAATTTTTGTAGGAAATTGCTGAACCACAGGAGTCTAGGTAGTTTGGAAAACTATTAATTTGGAGAGAAGGACCATTAAATGTGCATGCAAGTACTGAAAAATAATGGAATTTCCTTCGACAGGTCGCCGGTTTGGCTTTACAAGCACATTTAAAAATAATTGTCGGTATTGACGATTGTAAATGGAAAGTTACGATACATATGGAATTTTATATGAAAAGGCACCTACCTCGGACTCTCTTGCGGCTCCAGTCAACGTTTAAACGTCCAGTTTTTCACCTCAAAATTCACTTTTTCGGGAACGTGATTTTTCTAGTGTCTTGTTGTGACGGTGGTTGTTTGCGCACTCATCGCGCTGCTGCTTGTCCTCCAGTGTGCGGTGCCGTGAAAACCCATATGCATATTTTAGAGCGCGAAAATTTAAATTATTTTAAACGCGCAGAAAAGGAAAAGAAAATGAAAATTAGGAAATTCCTTGCTTGCACCAACAGTGCCTATAGCTTTACTTTTAGCTTTCAGTATAATGCTAGCAATGAGCTCCTCTGAGACCTCTTCGAATCTAAATTGTTGTTCCGTGTTTAGAGAATTATTATTATAGAAATTTATTAGATTATCAGATGGGATATTATTACTAGCTGCGAGAGAAGAAAAAATTCGGCTCAATTCGTCAACAATTTTCAAATTATCTGGAATAGATTTGTACTGTTTATTAATGATATTCATTTTATTCAACTCTTTCCATTTATCTTTATCGCTACATGTTTAAAATTTGTTATTAAGATAAATTTTCTTCTCTCTCCTGAGGCTGTAGTTGTTAAATTTCGTAGCTTCTTGTAATAATTATAATGCTGCTGACTCTTGGTGCGGCGATATCTGTTTAAGGCCTTATTTCGGAGTTTTTGAAATTGCTTTATGTTATCTGTGATCTATGGCGCATATGGCCTCGTTTTTTTTGTGCAAGTTATTATTGGCGCATGTTTATCAAAAAGGTTAAGTAAGGTTGTATTTAAAAAAAAAACACCTTGTCGTCAATGGAATTTATGGTAAAAACTTACTGCCAGGGGGCATTTTCCAGATCTGACTGAAATTCAACAGTGTTAATTTTATTTAATGCCCCTGAAGGTGCTTTTTTCGATAGGCTCCACATTAAAGCTTAATTTACACCAGACTAAAGAATGATCAGATATATCTAGATGTGTTACACCAGAGTCTACCACCAAGTCGCAGCTGCCACATACAAGATCCAGCAGGCTCTCCGAATTCTGTGTTATTCTCGTGGGCTCGGTAATAAACTGTTTTGAGTTAAAAGCATCTAAAATATTTATTAGTTGTGTAGTGTGTGTAAGGTCTTTTAGCTGATCAATGTTAAAATCACCAAAACAGACAATATTGCTAGAATGGGCATATAGTTGAGGAAGTAAATCCTCGAAATAGCTCAAAAAGTTTTTTTTACTAGCAGATGGCGGACTGCTGCGACACATAAACTAAAAAGAGAAGAAATTAAAAAAAAAACACTCACGCAGACAGGTAGGCTAAATTTCCGTACGATTTAGCTTAAAAACAAAAAATGTGGAAAGCTGAGGGCTTTCTTTTATAGAAAATTTTATTTTTAGCACGCAGCTATAAGTGTTTCTTTAGGAACTATAAAAACAAAGAAATTTACCTAGCATGAAGTGAAAAATAATGGAATGTACATATTTTTGGAAATATATCAGGTAATCATACTTTTACTATATATTATTACCTTGTATTATTGTTTATTTATTCATTTTATTTTTTATTTAATTTAACTTAATGTCCCAAATATATAAATAATATATAAATAATAGGTAAATATTATTGTTCTGTTTAAGCACATATGACCAGACATAATGGATATAAAATCGAGTCAGAGCAAAATAGCAAATTGACTTATAATTTCACAGGAAAATTAACTTAAATATGCCGCAGAACCCTGGTTATGACGTCATACCCACTTTCTTGCGTTTACAAGAAATGCAAAAATTATACTAAAAAGATTATATCTAAATGCTCGCTCCTACCTTGGTCCTTTTATTATTTATTAGTTGATGTTTTTTTTTGTAAACCTGGAAAGTGTTGCTCTTCCAGACATTTCCCTGCTCCTCCGGGTCCTGTTCTGCCTACGCCTCCTTAGTGATTCCTTAGCACATGACGCTAGGGCAGCACATTGTTCGTAATATGCTGGATTACGCCAGATTAATTGTCCGGAGCGTAGAACTAAACAACTCTACATACCTCTCACAGTGCTACAGCTGGATTCAAACCTGGTTCCACCAGCACAAACGTCCAGGTTGATGTTGGAATTGACAGCACTGACGACAAAGGAGATAAACAATATATAGTTTTTATCCAAAACGTGGTTTTAAAAAAAAATATATATATATATAAAAATTTCATACGTCTTTTGTAGAAAAATGACGGTGGCTTACACAACATTAACGAACAATAGTTACAATTTGGGAGGCACTCAGAACTTAATACTGAATCGAATCGAACTTACCCAATTCTTTTCCACGTTGTTAGAAAAAATACAATACTGCAACTCTGCACACACAACGGTACCTAGCTTTACCGTCTTTGGTATAATCTGCAATCACTGAAGTGCCAATAACCAAAAAAAAATGGCGAACCAAAAAACGGCCCCAGCCAATTTTCTTTGGAAAGAAGGAACACACCTGTCCAAAATGTACAAGAAGGAAGTCTTATCTTAATTGGGTGGGGTAATATAGTACCAACGGAATGTTCCTGGTAAAATTCAAATAAAAATACATTATTTATAAAAACACTCCGAACAAAAATTTTGTCCCGTTATGTTTGTTAACCTGCTAAACTAGAAACGGGCCATTAAGGGAGCACATTAGTAATTCAGTAAAGAGACTATGGGGGCAACACTTCCCGAGGAAATAATCCAATTTTGTTTATTGCGCATTGCGGTGTTGTCGGATCTGTTTCTACGGAAAACCAAAAGTGAACGAATACGAAGCAAAAAAAAATGAAAAGTCAAGAAAACACTCACAAAGCAGGTTTCAAGAATACAGCTTTGATCACGATATTGGGGCTCAAGTACTGCTTCCCTATGGCTTTATAAACGAGGATTTCGAGGTGCACAGATCAAAACAAATGTCAAAACGGACCATTGCCAACATAGAAAGTAGGGGAAAAATAACCGGTTAGACTATGGGAAGTTTGGGATTAGAACTATTAACTGCAGAATCAATTACTGGAAAACAGAGCATGCGTCAAACCAAGGAATATCCGAACACTCAACCAATTCCCATACGAGTAGAGCCATACTAAGTGTAGAATTTATTTGCATTTAAGTTATATTTTTAGTCAAAAGTTTTTCTTTGCTCTTTATATATTATTATGTTTTCTATAAGATTCATACATTTTGACACCATTTTTGTAAAATATTTTTACATTAATAAAGTTGTTTTTGAACTTGAACTTGGACATACACATTGAACCACTGCTTAAACTCGGCATGAGGATGCTCAGATGTTAAGTTTTCTTACCACTAGCCAACCCTACATAGCCCTTCAATCAGACCAACTGAGTTAGATATTAACTTTGTTTAACTATGATTATATATTAATTTATATAATATCAAATTACGATTTTGTTTAGTCTTTTAGTCCTGGTCTTATCCCTCGTTTATCCCCCACTTACAAAGTTGCATGATTTTGTATTTATTTGATCTTCTCCTTTGATTAAAGTAGTGAAGATATCAAAGTGTACACGGTAGCAAAACAGCTGTTTGTTTAGTTCGTAAACGTCAACAGAAAAATACAAAACTCTAAAAATGTTTTTATGTGATTTTTCCCAACCAACCTGTGATCTCAAATTCCTATTACAATGCCTAAACAATGCCGCACAGCCCTTACAATAATAGGAGAGAGAGCCTCTTTTTTAAGGTAAATTTTTGAACAATATATAACCTCAAAACACAGCTTTAAGACATGAATAATCTACCCTTAAAGCGTGTATAGAAAAAACGAGTCGAATAGTATTGGTTATTTACAGAAATAAGACAAATATGTAACGTCTGATTTAAGAGTAAAAATGGCACGTTACAGCAGTAACGACACTTTTCGCAAGCCTTAGGTACAAAATTTTACCTTTGAGTACCTTTTCTTTTAAAAAATTAAATGTAATTTATTTCTAAAAAATGTCAAATTAGATGAAATTTAAACGTAAACAAATATTGAAGCTGCTTTATTAATGTGTTGCTAAGGTTTCTATGTTGTAGCGTGCTGTAAAGTAACTTTACCGCACTAAGTACGGTAACATACTACTTTCCGCACGCAAATTAGTGCGGTAAAGTGCACTTTACCGCACGCAAGTAGTTAAAGATTCATAAACGCCAATATGACTACTGCTTTTAACATTTTATATTTTATTTAAAAAAAAATCACTGCACGATATTTTTTGTGTGTAATTGGAAACATATTGTGCAAACGAAAAGTGCTTTTTTCACACAACTGATTTGAGTGTGTTGTTATCTTTAGCATGTTTTTGACATTAACTTATTGAAAACCTGGAGTTTACTACGAGTATTTAAATGTGCGTATATTAAAAAAAAATTTTGGCTCGTTTTCAATTTTACTACTTTAATAAATGGTGATTTTTTTGAATTTGCTAGGGTTTTAATAACTATTAGTTTTTTATTTATCTTGCTGGATAACAGTCGCATATCGTCGCTTTGGTGGTAAACTGTGGCCCTCATAAACAAAAACTTGAGATGGTTCTGTTCTCAGTAGTTCAAGAGAAGATAACATGAGTTTTTTTTTTTATAACCGGTACACACACAAAAAATTACAGAATACCAAGAAGTTTTAAAATGAAGCTAATTCATTTATTTATCAGCTATTAAGAAAAAAAGCATAGATAACCGAACCGAACCGAACCGCTTCCGCGCACTGGCCGCTTCTCGAGCGTGATAGGGATCTCCTTGCGAGTGCGCTTAACCGTAAAAAAAAAACAGACAAGTCCAGTTTATGCATTTTTAAAATTAAAAAACAACCTTTTCATATACAATAAATTATTTTTTATACTAAAGCGACAACTAACTCTTTGGATCCCGCAATCAGTTTTCTCTTTTAATTCCTTTACAGGTTTAAATAAGACCTTAAAAAAATTAATTGTGTGTGCCTCGGCTGTTGTAAATGTTAATTTGAGTGTTGATAACTTTTAAAATTTGTTATGTAATTTTGTTTATTTTTTAGGAAAAGTTAGTATATATAATATTGTATTTTTCTAAGTTTATGACTATTTATTTAAGTGACAATTTTATTGTAAAGTTTAATTGTACACTTTTCCCAAATAAATATATTCTATAAATGTTTTTTAGCACAGTGTATATTTTTAGATAAAATGTCTTAAAAATTCATGGGCTTAGGGGGGCTTAGCGCCCTAGATGAAATAAGTATACATTTCAGTGACAAACTGACCAAGTCCATGTAAATGTCTGACTGCTCTACAAATACTTTTGAAAATAACCAAAACTTTTGCATTTAGTACCAAATTTTTGGCCTTTTCGCCCCTTTTTTCCTTTAAATATTTTTTTTTCAAAAAATTTACTTTGGTGTATTTTTTCAGATATAATAATTTTTCTAAAATTTCCGCTTTTATTTTTTTTTATATCTGCAGCATGATTTTTCCGAAAAAGGCTTAATTTTTCTAAAGTTTTTGTCTGTTACACAATTTTTTAAAAATTTTCCAGTAGTTTTTTAACTTTTGCAAAAATTTTCTTCTGCAGTGGCATTTTTCCAAAAAGTACCTACTTAATTTCTCAAAAATTTTGGCTTGAAATTTTATGTTACCTATATTTTTGTTTTAGACTCATAAGCAACCAATAATTGACTATGAATCCGTTAGGGAGAAAGCAGCAGCCCAAAAAAAAGACGTCGAAAGGGCACTAACAAAATTCTTGGCCAAAACTAGCCCAACGCACAGTCTGTTTGATAGTGACGAATCCACGGTTTTTTCATGCAAGTTCAAACTTTTTTGTTCAAATAAGATTTTTTTTTATATTATGACACTCTCAAAATTGTAAGAGTCACACAAATGGCTACCGAATTCTATATCTATCTATTCTACTGTGGGATATTCCTGTCTTTATTTTGAACCTTTTTATTATCACAAAAATAAACTGTAGCTGATTGTTTTTGTTGAAAACATATGAAGAGCACAGGAAAAAAACGTGCAAAGTCACTCTTAGTTAGTTTAAAGATATAACATTTTAAAAGTTTAATACTGGCACGTTATTTCCTTGGCCAAATGAATTACTAGTAATATCTTGTGACACGGCCTGTTTTTTCCCAGTTTGAATATTCCAGATAATAATGCACATCTTAGACATCATTTGGCATATATAACCCACTTTCTTAGAAAAAATGACTTTGCACGTTTTTTCCCTGTGCTCTTCACATTAAATCAACCCATAAACAAGATATCTTCGAACTGCTTAGGTTTTACTCTTACCTTCATAAGAACCTTAAAGCAACCTAAAATATCGGTTATCCTAATTAAACAGAAACTTTTTAAGTTCTGTTTAATTTTCTTGAAATCGAAGCGGTTTAGCTATCGTGCTACGGACAGACACACACACACACACAGACAGACATCACACAAAACTTTAATTTTTAAGAAAGAGTCAGTGATTATATTATTTGCACAAATAAATATCTTTACCTCTTCTTCTTTTGAGTTCAATAAAACTAAAAGTCAGTTTTAATACTTTTATTAGTGCATATAGTTTTTCAACTAATTACCTTTGTAGCGAATTATTTCTTATACTTATGGTTTCGAACCAACGATCGATTTCCGAACAAAGTGTTTAAGAACATAATTCTGCGATCCGATATGTTTACAAACATCAATCAGCACGCAGCTTCAACAAAAATAGCACACTCCAAGTGAACTCCACGCTATATCAGATTCCGAACCGAATCGCATATTAATGCCATGCTCCGTTAAGAAGTTAACATATTTCACTTTTAAAATATCAAAAAACAGTAATTGTCATTATTGAATTTCAATCAAAATTTAATCAGCTGTTTACAAGATTGTATACTATTGTACCGAAAAATTTCATAAAAATCGGTTTAGCGGTTTAGGGGCTATCATGGTACGGACAGACACACACACACAGACAGACGTCATACAAAACTTTAATTTTTCAGAGAGTCAGCGATTATATTATTAACATACATAAATATCATTACCTTTTTTTCTTTTGAGTTCAATAAAACTAAAAGTCAGTTTTAATACTTTTATTAGTGCATATGGTTTTTTAACTAATTACCTAGCGGATTATTTCTTATAGTTCTGGTTTCAAATCAACGATCGATCTTCGAACAAAGTGTTTAAGAACATAATTCTGCGTTCCGATATGTTTACAAACATCAATTAGCAGGCAGCTTCGACAAAAATAGCACACTCTAAGTCAACTACATGCTATATCAGTCTTGAAAACTGTTTTTATTAATATTAAACGGAAGCTCCTAGAAAGTTTGTAGTTATAACATAAATTATTGAAGAAAATGTGTTCTACAATATTAAGAACCGAACCGCATATTAATGCCATGCTCCGTTAAGAAGTTAGCATATTTCAATTTTTAAACTTTCATTATTGAATATCGGTCAAAATCTAATCAGCTGTTTACAAGATTGTATACTATTGTACCTGAAAATTTCATGAAAATCGGTTTAGCGGTTTGGAGCTATCGTGGTACGGACAGACACACACACACAGACAGACGTCACACAAAAATTTAATTTTTAAGAAAAAGTCAGCGATTATATTATTTACATACATAAATATTTATTTTGTTTTGTTATATTTACACTCTATAGGATCTTGTTTCACTGTTTACTTTGCTTACAGTGTTATTTATTTGATTGTAAGCTTTAAAATGTCTTGAAAATTTAGAAAATTTGATATTTGTTCATGTATATTTTCCGGACCATCGCAACAATACTCTAATTTTTAAACCATAAAAGATACCTGTAAAGTATTCTAGAGCATTATTATTTCCGAAAACAGTTGTAACCAAGAAAGTTGACAGAGCTTAAGTTTTTGCGGTATTCATTGGACAAGAGTTTTTTTATATTGGAGCTAAAGTCATAACATTTTCAACAGTAAGCAGATATTTTTGAAAATCTTGTCAAAATATTTTAGGCTTGTTATGTTGGGCTAAGATTAAGTCAAATATCCCCATCTACATAAATTTAACACTAAATTAAATTTTCTTTTGTTGTTTGTCTATTGATATGTATTATAATATATAATATTTGGTCTATTGCTAAACCCTATAAAAATATGTTTAGTAATATTTTTATTATTTTAGTAATATCTTGCAAGCCTGCGTACCCTCCTTATCTAAGCGCATTAATGCCACAAGATCAAATATTTGATCCCGAGGATTTGGATTTCGATCCGAAAGCACAGATCGTGCAACAACAGAAAGATCACGACAAAGCTAAAAAGAAAAAGGAAAAGGTAAGTAATGGTTAGCTTTTTTGTAGGTGTAGAGAAGGGCACACTTGTAAACGGCATACTTCTAAATATTATTAGATTCGCTGACTAGGTTACTTTTAAAGGTTTTGAAACTGCTCTGGAACCAAGTAAAACAAAAAAAAAACGTGAGATCCAATGTGGGAGCATGGTATCACTACTTAGAGATCAAAGAGAAAGATAGCTCGACATGACATTTTTAAAGAGCAAAAATTTAAACTATAATAAATTTGGAACGGAAGGCCAGACTTCTAAGATGTTAAGAGATGCGTTGTTTTTTAAATCTTTGCCGATGTGTTCATCGGTCTGTGCGCGTATAGTAGAATTCGGCTTACCAGCACCACTTTATCCAAATGTCAACGAATTTAAGGTATTATATACATACAAGGTATGTGTGTTTTGAAGGTATCATGAATATCTACCGATTGTGTAAGAATTTCGAAAATCTAAAGATTTTTTTTTATTGAGGTATTTGCCTCCAAATTTCGAAATTTACCATATCACTGCAAAATATTCCTTTGATAAAAAATTCTATGGAAAATCGTAAATTCCGGTTAAACCGGAAGTGTTCGTGTTTAGTATCAATCGATAGATAATTAAATTAACATGTAAGCCGTTTTTTCATAGTTCTAACCGTTTTCGAAATAGTGCGCCTTGAAATTGGAAATTGTCGTCAATATTTCAAAAATGGTTAGACGGAAGGGCGAAAAAATATCGAAACACAAAATATCGAAAAACAAAATATCGAATTAAAATATCGAAAGTACATAATATCGAAACTACAAAATATCGAAACTACAAGATATCGAAACTACAAAATATTGAATAACAAAATATCGAAACTACAAAATATCGAAAATACAAAATATCGAAACAACAAAATATCGAAACAACACAATATCGAAAATACAAAATATTGAAAACACAAAATATCGAATAACAAATCGAAAATACAAAATATCGAAAATACAAAATATCGAAAACACAAAATATCGAAAATACAATATATCGAAACAACAAAATATCGAAAATCAAAAACAGAAAATTTCGGAACCGACACCTAACCTGACCCTGAGCTAATCTAACAACCTAATCTGATATACCAAAAACCTAACCTAACAAAATCTAATCAAATCTAACCGAACCGAATCAAACCGAACCAAAGCAAACTGAACCAACAATTTTTTTCAAAAAAAAAACTTTCCTGACTTCTTTCCCGGGATCCTAGAAGGTGTGAATTAGAACCGAACCGAACCGAACCGGACCGACTTGAACTGAACTGAACCGAACAGAACCGAATCGAACCTAAACTATCCAAGCCTAACCATACCCAACCAAACCTAATTAGGAGTGTTGTAGTTTAGTTTGATTAGGTTAGGTTTGGTTCAGTTAGGTTCGGTTCGGTTCGGTTCATTCGGATTCCCACCCTCTAGGATCCCGGAAAAGAAGTCAGGAAAGTTTTTTTTTGAAAAAAATTGTTGTTTCAGTTTGCTTTGGTTTGGTTTGTTTTGGCTAGATTTGATTAGGTTTTGTCAGGCTACATTTTTGAAACTTTCTATTTTTATGAGGTTAGGTTAGATTAGGTTTAGTTGGATTAGATTAGGTTACGTCAAGGTCGGGTTAGGTTAAGGTTTCGAAATTTTCTATTTTTGATTTTCGATATTTGTTAATTTCGATATTTTGTATGTTCGATATTTTGTGATTCGATATTTTGTATTTTCGATATTTTTTATTTTCGATATTTTGTGGTTTCGATATTTTGTAGTTTCGATATTTTGTAATTCGATAAAATGTAGTTTCGATATCTTGTGGTTTCAATATTTTGTAGTTTCGATATTTTGTATGTTTTCGATATTTTCTATTTTCGATATTTTGTGTTTCGATATTTTTTTGCCCTTCCCTATACATCTAACATCACTAGCGGCCTTCAACATATCAAAGTCAACACTTATGCAGATAGAAATAAACTTTACACTTGATAACGGTTAGAGATACTTACTAACCGTAACGTCGTGTTTTAAAATAAAGACAATGGAAGTCCGAAATTTCACAATCATTGTCTACGAGTTTCAAACAAAGAAACTTATGCAGATGATACACAATGTTAAAAATCCTTTAATAAAGAACAGCGTTATGTAGCACAATTACAAGTAAATGAAGAACTAGATAGACTGATAAAACACTGAGAAGAACATAATTTTTTACTTATAAATGCTTCCAAATCATGTGTTTTTCTTTTTGGCAAAGAAAAAGATAAAAATTTCGAAATTAAAATAAACAATCAACCATTAGAAATCAAAACAAATGCCAGAAACTTGTAATGAGACCTAGTTTGGTGTTGCCAAATTTTGGTCTTTTACGTTTGGCACTCGTGATTTCACCCTTTCGGACGGAAATCTGGGCGCCAGCTTAGAGTCTCCACCGGCCAGTACGGCTAGCTTTTAAACAGTCGAGAAAAACGGGTTCTAGTTTTGGTTGGGAAATAAAATCCAGGCAATATAACCCAAATGTACCACTTTTATTTGGTAAAATCTAACAAATATCGTAGCTATTTACAAATTAACCCAATAATCACTTTAATCAAAGCATAGGCAGCTTATTATTCTACTAATCTGACACAATGTTATTTATATACGGTTTTCTCAATTTATTCGATAATTTCTATTAAGGAATCCGGCAAAATTCGGTGTTACCTATTTAGTTTGGCCCTTTTCGCAAAGAGGGCTAAAATACGGTTTTGACAAGTTCGTGGGCTATATAGAATTAAATAAAGTCTAACAACAGTTCAAGACGCGGTGCCATCAATCCCTTGAACCGGGAAGAAGTTAAAACCACCCTACGTGACGCGTGCCTGCCTGTTTGGCTACCAAAGACAGGGGTCCGGGAATTAGGGTGATTTGGGGATCCTATGGGGAATCAATCCAGAAAGACGCGTGCCTGTCTGTTTGGCTACCAAAGACAGGGGTCCGGGAGGTCTGGATGATTCGGGGATCAGCCCTTAAGATCGCGTGCCTGTCTGTTTGGCTACCAAAGACAGGGGTCCGGGCTAAGGGCGATCCAATGGAAAGAAAACGGGTTACATAAAGAATCTGCAATTTTCCCTTTTATTACACGAGATTTAAACTCTCACAATGTCGCGAAATTACCTATTCTTTTAACCGGGCATACGTTAAACCAACTCTGTAAGGCGCGTGCCTGCCTGTTTGGCTACCAAAGACAGGGGTCCGGGAATCAGAGTGGTGTGAGCTACCAACGGTGGAACCAACCCTTAAGAACGCGTGCCTGCCTGTTTGGCTACCAAAGACAGGGGTCCGGGAATAAGGGTGGTTCGGGACTAAAGAGCAGGTTCAGGAAATTGTTGCAGTAACGGTTTGAGACAGTCTAAAAACGCGGTCCCGTTAGAACATCATGGTGAATTGCGAATTCCTTCAAACCGGGAATAAGTTAAAATCACCCTACGTGACGCGTGCCTGCCTGTTTGGCTACCAAAGACAGGGGTCCGGGAATTAGGGTGCTTTGGAGTTCTATGGGGAATCATTCCAGAAAGACGCGCGCCTGCCTGTTTGGCTACCAAAGACAGGGGTCCGGGAGGTCTGGATGATTTGGGAATTTACCAATTGTGGGATCAGCCCTTAAGAACGCGTGCCTGCCTGTTTGGCTACCAAAGACAGGGGTCCGGGGCTAAGGGCGATCCAATTAACAGAAAAACGGGTTACATAAAGAAGCTGCAATCTTCCCTCATATTATATGACATTTAAGCACTCACAACGTCGGGAAGTTGCCTGTTCTTTAAACCGAGAATACGTTAAACCAACTCTGTAAGACGCGTGCCTGCCTGTTTGGCTACCGAAGACAGGGGTCCGGGAATAAGGTGGTTCGGGAATAAAACGGGTTTAAAAAGTTACTGCAATTCACCACAATACAACATACGGAAGAATTTGGCAAATAATAATATGTACGGCTTATAATGCGACGGAAAACTGAATCAAATATTTGATGCAATAGCCTGCGTACTTACCAACAAACAGCGGTTATACTCGGTTTTACACACACACACTTTGAACGCGAAGCGCCGGTTTCAATCTTGTGTCACAACGAATTAACGGTCTCGAAATTTCCCGAACAACGCAGCATGCTTAAATATAGTTTTAAATATTGAAAATATACATATAAAAAAAATAATTCCCTTCGCGAAAATAACTTAATGCTAATCTCACCAAAATAACATAGCTTAAACAAAATATTCTGGAACTGCTCCCGTCGGCTCTATTCCTGAGTTCTAGTAGCGGTTAACGAGGCCATAACTAAGTATGTACCCCGGGTACTAAGTACCAAACGGTTAAAGAGGTCTCTTTTAAACTGAGTACCCCTGGTACGTCTCTTCTTAATTTCTGGTAGTAGCTCCAAACGGTTAACGAGGCCATATCGGTTTATGTACCCCGGGTACTAAGTACCGAACGGTTAAAGAGGTCTCTTTTTAAACTGAGTACCCCTGATACGTCTCCTCTTAATTACTGGCAGCCGCTCCAAACGGTTAACGAGGCAATAACTATGTATGTACCCCGGGTACATAGTACCAAACGGTTATAGAGCACCTAACTAGTAGGAACCCCTTTTAAACTGGTTTTAGAAACAAATCTTATTTCTTTAGCCATAATATTTAACATGATTTACAATGACATAATGAGCTCTGGATTTCAGGTATTAAACGGTTAAAAATAAACTAACGAACATGAGCCGGTTTTAAATCTTTAATATGAATATGTTTAATTTTCTTACCTTGCTGATCTTTAAGATCAAAAACAACGGGTGAAATAACTCTGACTACGGTATACGGTCCCGAATATTTCGGTGCAAGTTTTGCTGCGAATCCTTTTACTGCGGAGGATAACGGATGTTCCTTTTTAAATACCTTGTCTCCTACATGGCATCGCCATTCGCGCCTTCGTAAATTATAATAACGACTCTGTGAAGAATACGCTCTATCCAGTCTAAAACGGGTCAATTCGTACAATTCTTTTAGCTTTTGTACACGGTTCGACACTGGGTTCAGGTCGGGTTCTCGGTCAATATCATCCTCTTCAGAGGGTAGTAATCTATGTAAGGCGTTCGGTATTTCTAACTCCCGTCCAAAGTTTAGAAATACTGGGGAAAAACCGGTAGACTCATGTCGGGAAGTATTATACGCAAACTGGAGGTCGGACAAATGTAAATTCCATTTGCGGTGTTCATTTTCGGAAAGTTGTGCGATCATCGTTTTCATGGAACGATTAGTCCGTTCTACAGGGTTATCCTGGGGAGTATACACAGGAGTGAAACGATCGCGAATGCCATAACCCTGTATGATCTCACGAAAAGCTTTACCTTTGTACTGTACACCATTGTCACTTATTACCACTTTTGGGCAACCGAACCTTGCGAGAATTAACTCGTGTAAGGCTTGAGCAACATGGTTGGCGGTAGCTTTACGTAGAGGCCTACACTCTACCCATTTGGTAAACCTATCTTGAAACATCACAACAAACGAATGGCCCTTAGCTGATCTCGGTAACGAGCCAATCAAGTCTGTAGCTACGGTAGTCCACGGGTCTTTATTAAGTGACGGTTGCATCTTTCCTGGAGTTTGTTGTTGCGAGACCTTGTACTGCTGACTTAAAGAACAGGATCGGACATAGGCAGCGATTTCTCGAAACATGCCTGGCCAATAATACCGCAACGCAATCCTTGCAGCGGTTTTAGCTATTCCCATGTGACCAGCAGTGGTAGAGTCATGGTTTTCTTGTAAAACCTGCACTCTTGCAGTCTTCGGTATACACAGTTTCCAAGAGTCTGTAAATTCCTCATCTTTTAGGTCTGACATATCCCAAAAATGTCTATACAATCGCCCTTCTCGTACGCAATAATCTGGAAATGCTTTAGGGGTTGCTTCAACCTCACAGCTTGTTAGCATACCAGTTACATGGAGAACAGTTGGCTAGAACAAATACTGGGCCAGCTTCTGGTTCAGGTTCTCCAGTCTCTAACGGATCTCTAGATAGAGCGTCAGCAATCCGGTTTAAAATTCCTTGACGATACTTTATCTCAAAATCGAATTGCTGCAAAAACATTCGCCAACGGGCCAATCGGCCAGATGGGCTATCTAAAGAAAACAGCCAACGGAGAGACTGGTGATCAGTAACGACGGTAAAGTGGTATAGCTCCAAGTAGGGACGCATTTTCTCTACTCCCCAAACTATGGCAGTGCACTCTTTCTCTGTCACACTCATTTTACGCTCGGTAGATGTAAGAGTTCTACTCGCATAAGCGATTACATGGTCACCATCTTGGTAATGTTGAATTAAGGCAGCGCCTAGTCCGTATTTCGATGCATCAGTCTGTAGGACAAATGGCCTAGAAAAATCTTGACAGGCCAAAACAGGAGCCTCAGTTAGACATTTTTTTAGCTTGTCAAATGCGGTTTGTTGAGTTTCAGTCCAAATAAACGGTTCTCTCTTTTTCAATAGCTTGTTTAACGGTGTTGCTATCTGTGAAAAATTTGCAATAAATCGACGGTACCAAGATGTAACTCCCAAAAATCTTCGTAATGCTCTTTGATTTGCCGGTGGAGGTATCTGTAAAATACTTTCTACTTTTCCTGGATCGGTGCCTATGCCTTCTGGCGTTATCATGTGGCCTAAATATTTTAATTGTCTCCTGCCAAACTGGCATTTTTCTGGGTTAAGTTTCAGATTTGCGTTTTTTAAACGGCGGAAAACTTCTCGTAAATGTTCTAGATGAGAAGCAAAATCCGAACTTATTACGGCTACATCATCAAGATATGGAAAGGCAAACTCTAGCTCTGGCCCTATTACCATTTCCATTAGACTTTGAAACGTTGCAGGCGCTGCGTGCAGGCCAAACGGCATCACTTTAAACTGGAAAAGCCCTCTTCCTGGCACAGTAAAAGCAGTGATTGGTTTACTATCTTCGGTTAATACTATCTGCCAATATCCTTGTTTTAAATCAATCGTGGAAATATAGCGAGCTTTACGTAACTTATCCAAAATGGAGTTTATGAATGTTAAAGGATAAGCATCTTTCTGAGTTACATTGTTTACGTTCTGATAATCTATACAGAAACGAAATTTTCCGTCTTTCTTTCTGACCATAACAACGGGTGAACTCCACGGGCTACATTACGGTTCTATAATGCATTCTTCCAACATTCTGTCTACTTCTTCATTTATAATGGCCTGCATCTTCGGATTCTGAGGACTGTATCGCTGTTTTATCAGTTCTGTGTTAGGTTTTAATTTAATTTTATGTTTTACAAGCGGCGTTGTGCCTACAATTTGTTCAAATTCTGTGAGTTCTTGGTCCAGAAACGCATCTAGGCGTTTTTGCTCAGCTGGAGTCAAAGTCAACGATTCATGGTTCTCTATAACAGATATCAAACCTACGGGATTATTATTACCTGCAGCCAATTGTATGTTTTCGTTCAAAAAATCTAATTGAACTTTATTTCTATTTTAAGTTCTAGAAAGTATGCAGTTTTAATCGGGATAACGGCCCCATCGGCAACTTTTGCATGGGTAACAGGTGAAGATTGAGCTTGAATCTGTCTTTCTTGACAATACTGCGCTAGATTATCTCCACAATAGGACCTTTTAGCTCCAGTGTCTAGTAAAGCGGAATATTTCTTATCAGAAATCATTACGTCAACATGAGGTCGACCATCGGTGCATAAAGATATTTCATCAGTTTTTGAGGCCTGAGTTTCGGGTAGCTGTGTTGGCCTCGGGTTTTGACAGCTCCCATTTAGTTTTCCTGTCTGGAACACAGAAAATCTCTGGAAAGTATTCCATTTTGGCCGCACCTAGAACAAAATAGTTTTGGAGTGCCCTGACATTGATTTCTCATATGGCCTGTTTCTCCACATCTCCAGCAAACAGCTGGAATATAAATTCGTTTGGTAAACGTTCTGCCTTCCCCAACATAAGTTCTCTGGGGAGGGAGTCGGTTTTCGGATCGACGGGGTTGATTTGGTGTCGTCTCTTGTCTGGTATTATAACTTCTTTGATCACGATTATTGTCTCTTCTATTTTGGACAGGTGGCGTCAACGGACGAGTTTGTGCTAAACCAGAGGAAGTAGGTTCCTGAGAAGTATTTACCCGATATGTGGGAAAAGTGGGTGGTCTTAAATCTTGCTGAACCCTTAACTGTTGCCCTGCATTATGTGGCGGCCTAACTGATCTAAAGTTTTCCACATTTGTAGGAGTCTGGTTAATTTCCTCTCTCAGTAACTCGTATTTACGTACCGCTCTGGTAAATGTTGAAATATCCATAAAATCAGATCTTTTAATCTCTCGTCGGTATTCTGGTAATAAATTTCTGTATAACTAGGTAAATTCTTGGTTTAAAGTATAACCTCCATGTCTTCGGAGAAGCGTTTGCAAATCGGTAACGTACACAGAAACAGGTTCATTAGACTTTTGTATTCTCTTAGCTATCTCAGACCCAAGATTTTCAAAATAGTTAATCGGGAAGTAGTGATTACGGAATTCATTAACAAAAGTTTCCCAGTTGGTCCAGTTTCTTACGTTATTGCGACACCAAGCCGCAGCCTCTAACTGAAATAGTTCGGGTAATAACGGTATAAAAGATTCTGGATTAATTTGATGAGCGGTGCATTTCTCTTCTAATTGCTCTAGAAAAGACGTAGGATCGCCACGCCCATTAAAACTGATTCTCCACTGATTTACATTAAAATATTGAGCTGTCTGAATATTTGTCGGCTGTGGTACTTGCGTTGGAGTAGCCACAGGAATATTTTGACTCTTGTCATGGACCTCTGCATTATTACAATATAGTTGGTTTGAAGTAGTTGGGGCGTTTCTAAATCTGGTTGACTCGGTAGTAAAGGTATGATTTGTTAAGGGTATCGTATTTGTTTTAGCGTAATTTGTGGTTGTGGTCGACGGATCTTCATGTTGACATGTGGTACTACGGTATGGTATGGGCAAATTTTGGTAATTTCTTAATGTCTCAGGATTGTACTGTACAGTTTGCTCAGGAATCGTAGACGGTAAAAGGTTGGTAGCATTTGATATAGTGGGATATTGTGGTACCGAAGCGTAGGAAAAGGTCGGGATCATGGGAATTTCATATGGCACAGGTGCGTGCGATACTGGAAGATTGTATGCAACGGATGAAGTAGGTGGTACATATTGACCGACGTTATTACAAACGGATGTGGCGTAGGGATTATTCGGTAGGAAATAAGGCCTTGTTAGGTAAGAAGTTGACGGGGAAGATGGTACAAATGGTACGGAAGTGGTCGTTACGGTGGAGTATTGAAAACTTGTAAGGGTATAGTTTGGAATCGTACTGTTCGGTATTATCGGCGGTGCTGGGTATGTAAATCCGCAGTTGTTGTCTTGTGAACTGGTATTTGGTACTAACTGGGTAATATTAGGTGCTTGGGAAACGGAGTTATTAGTATGGAGTACCACAGGAGGGGAGCTCAAATTCAATCGAAGGGGGTCCTGATTAGGAGCAAATGTAAAAGCAGGGTTTGAAACGGAGGTGATACTTAATGTCGGAATCTGTACAATATTTGTAAAAGAAGGAATGTCACTAGTTGTATATGTTTGATAAGACGAGGTTATGGGCAAAACTAAGGTATTGACAGGGCAAGTAACGGAAGTTTGTTGTGAATTTGCAGTGGTTATAGTGGTATTGGACGCCATGGACTCAATTGGGTTACTGGTAACTACAGGGAGTTCGTGTACAGTCGGTGTCAACCTCGGGGATTTTCGTTCTTCACGAAGATATTCTCTGAGCCAAAACGCATAAGAATTTCGTCCATTTCACTTTTCTTAAGATAATTAACCCAAGCCGATGTCGGCAAAACCTCCAGTTGAGTTCCAATCTCTACTGAATTTTTAGGCATTGTATCGCCGGTTTGTTTTTCCAGCAGGTTTCCAAATAAGGGTTCCATATTTAGATCGGAGGCCGAAACTGAACCGTTGTCACTTTCGTGTAAAGACATTTTTATTAATTTAGTATCTTTTTATACCACTTTAAAGTCCTATTCTAAGCTTTTTAGTTAGTGTGTATTAAACACGTGTTTGTCTAAATAAAATCGGCTAAAGTCGCAAAATTTCGTGATTTTATTAGATGCTATCAAATAGGTTCGGATGAGTTCGGGCTTTATCGGTAAGTATCGTTTTCCGAATGGACTCGGAGAAGACACGTGGCAGGATTCGAGAATAATCGAGAGAGTTCGGGTTTTATCGGTAAAACTGTTCGGGTTTTATCGGTAACTATCGTTTTCCGAACGGACTCGAAGAAAAGACGTGGTAGGACTTGACAATATTCGAGAGACTTTGGGTTTTATCGGTGAAAGAATTCGGGTTTTATCGGTAACTATCGTTTTCCGAATGACTCAAAAAAAACGTGGTAGGAATCGACAATATTCAAGAGATTTCGGGTTTTATTGGTAAAACAGTTCAGGTTTTATCTGTAACTATCGTTTTCTGGCGGAACTTGAAGAAAACACGTGGTAGTAATCGACAATATTCGAGAGATTTCGGATTTTGTCTGTAAAAGAGTTCGTGTTTTATCGGTAACTATTGTTTTCCGAATGAACTTGAAGAAGACACGTGGTAGGGTTCGACAATACTCGAGAGAGTTCGGGTTTTATCGGTAAAACTGTTCGGGTTTTATCGGTAACTATCGTTTTCCGAATGACCTCGAAGAAAACACTTGGTAGGAAGCGACAATATTCGAGAGATTTCGGGTTTTATTGGTAAAACAGTTCGGGTTTTATCGGTAACTATCGTTTTCCGAAGGGACTTGAAGAAAAAAAGTAGTAGCAATCGACAATATTCAAGAGATTTCGGATTTTATCTGTAAAAGAGTTCAGGTTTTATCGGGAACTGTCGTTTTCCGATTGAACTCGAAGAAAATATGTGGTAGAAATCGACTATATTCGAGAGATTTCGGGTTTTATTAGTAAAACAGTTCGGGTTTTATCGGTAACTATCGTTTTTCAAAGGGACTTGAAGAAAACACGCGGTAGCAATCGATAATGTTCGAGAGATTTCGGATTTTATCTGTAAAAGAGTTCGGGTTTTATCGGGTTCTTGGACAGGTAGGGCAGCCTGCAGCCCTTGAAACTATCTTTGGCTGGGTCGTCATGGGAAAGGTTGACGAAGTAGGTAGTCTTACGGAACGAACCAGTTGTTTTTTAACGAGTCATTCGCCTCCTTTAGAGGTCATTCTCCCTAGGTTTTGGGAAATCGAACATTTGCCTAAAAAACAAATCTTATCAAAGGAAGAAAAACAAGCAGAATCAATTTTTACTGCTAGTGTAGTACGGCAACCGAGCGGTAGATTCATGGTAGATCTTCCGTTTAAAGATAAAATATACCCTGACCTAGGAAATACTTATCCGCAAGCTTATCGTAGATTTTTACTTCTAGAAAATAGATTAATCAAAAATCCTGATCTGTACACTGCCTATTCAAGTTTCATGCAAGACTATATCGATTCTAATCATATGAGTTTAGTTTTATCTAGTCAACCAAAGGTCGACCTATCGTGTTTTTAGCACATCATTGCGTACTAAAGCCGGAAAGCTTAAGTACAAAATTAAGGGTAGACTGGGATTGTTCGGCAGTCACCCAAAAAATATTAGTCTCAATGACACATTGTTATCTGGACCGAAACTTCAAAAAGATATTGCTTCTTTACTCCTTACGTTTCGTCTTAATCCTATTGCCTACATTGCTGATATCAAACAGATGTTCCGTCAAGTCCTTATCAATCCTTATCACCGGCCTTATCAAAGGATATTGTGGAGGTTTTCTCCACATGACCCACTTTCAGTGTGGGAACTTTCTACTGTCACTTTTGGCATGACATGCTCACCTTTTCTAGCCATGCGTACCTTAAATGAGCTGGCAGAGAGAGAAAAGGAACGTTTTCCTATGGCTATTACTGTTCTAAAAACGTCAATCTATGTCGACGATATCTTGGGAACTAGCCCTTCGCTTTCTGAAGCTCTCTCCCTTCAAACAGAACTCAATGATTTGTTGAAGTCGGGAGGATTTGAACTTAAAAAATGGGCAAGCAATTGTCCTGAGTTATTGGCAACATTGCCAGAGTCCGATCGTCAAATGCCTCTCTCTTTCGACAAGGAGGAACCCCACTTTATCAAAGTTTTAGGACTTCAATGGCATCCAAAAAACGACATTTTTCTTATCAATGCCGAATGAAGGACAAACCCCCAACCAAACGTGCTATTTTATCTATCATAGGAACAATCTTCGATCCCTTAGGTTTTCTTTGTCCCTTGTTGCTACAAGCAAAATTTATTTTGCAACAGTTGTGGATATCAAAAATAGGCTGGGACGAAGAACCAGATTCTTCTATCATCGACTCTTGGAACAAACTTCGTTCTGAATTCCCGCTTCTTTCCAATTTTCAATTACCCCGACAAATCAAACTGTCAAAAACCAATACCTGTCAAATCATCGGCTTCTGTGACGCGAAGCTACGCAGGCGTCGTATATTTTCGTGTAGAAGAGGAAAATAATATAGCTGTTTCTCTCATATCGGCAAAATCTAGGGTCGCGCCTATAAAGTCACAAACTTTGGCTAGGCTAGAACTCCTAGGCGCATTTCTTTTAAGCGAATTAATTGACTTCGTTTTATCTAGCTATGAAGGAAAAATAACTTTTACAAATATCGTTACTTTCTGCGATTCGCAAGTCGTATTGCACTGGCTTTCATCCCCTCCTAATCGCTGGCAAACCTTTGTTGGAAATCGAGTCAGTAGAATCCAAGAAATCATTCCCTCAAACTCATGGCGCTACATTCCTTTTGCTTTAAATGCAGCCGATATTGCGTCACGAGGGGCCACCCCTTCACAGCTCATGTCACATGACATGTGGTGGAACGCACCGTCGTTTTTGTGGTCTCCCGAAAACGAATGGCCCGATTTTCATAAATCAAAAATTCCGATTGATTTCGGAGATATCAATCTGGAGGAAAAGCCAAAGGTCTGTTGCAATGCGATAATTGACGTTAACTTCTTAGATCAGCTTCTTATCAAATATTCATCTATATCAAAAATTCAACGTATCATTTGTTATGTCCTTCGAATAGTTAACCTTTTTCAAAACCATTCCTATCAAAAACCCACTAAGCCGCCGGACCAAAAAGTTATTTTTGAGAATATTGTTTTTCCTACCACCGGTGAGATGCAAAGTGCGTTATACCTTCTTATCAAACGCGTTCAAGGTTCTTGTTTTTCTGAGCTTTTTTCCGCGTTATCTAAGGATAAACCAATACCGAAACCTTTGCGAAAACTTTCACCTTTTCTTGATGAAAATAATATCATTAGAGTCGGTGGCAGATTACAAAAATCTGACCTTTTGTCTTATTCTGCAAAACACCCCGTCTTACTTTCGAGTAACCATCGTTTAACTACTCTTCTTATCGAGTCCGCTCATCGACAATATCTTCATCCTGGGTTTAAAACATTACATAATCTGCTTTTACAGCAATTTTGGATATTATCTGCCAGACGGGCAATTCAAAGAACCATATCCAAGTGCTTGCAATGTTTTAGAATCAACCCTAAACCCTATAGACCGCCCATAATGAGTTCACTTCCCGCTCATCGAATCAATCAACTTAAACCTTTTTCGAGTGTAGCTATCGACTTTTGTGGACCTTTCTTTGTGATTCCTCATCGTTACCGTGGTTGTAAAGCTTTCAAATCGTATATCTGTGTGTTTGTCTGTACGGCCACACATTGCGTACATTTGGAATTAACCATGGAACTGTCCACCGAAGGGTTTGTAGGTGCATTCCATCGATTCATTTCCAGACGCGGAAGCGTGACGCAATGCTGGTCAGATCAAGGCAGTAATTTTATAGGGTTTCGTAACCAATTACTTGATTACGCAAGAAGTGCTGCCACCAGACTTTCTATTCGTTGGCATCTGGGACCTCCTCTCAGTCCACATTTCAATGGCCTGGCAGAAGCTGGCGTCAAAAGTTTTAAAACTCACTTTGTTCGAGTTGTCGGCGACCAGAAGTTGTCTATCATGGAGATGTCCACCCTTACCTGTCGCATAGAAGCCGTACTTAATAGTCGCCCTTTATTTCCTGCCTCTTCAGACCCACACGATCTTCAACCTCTTACCCCTGGGCATTTTTTGACACTTGAACCCCTTAATTCAGAAATTCCGGAGTCAGATTTGTCCGAGGTTCCCCTAAATCGGCTCTCGAGATGGCAACTAATCCAAAAACTACATAATGATTTTTGGAAACGGTATTCTATAGAGTATTTGCATACGCTACAACAGCGATAACAAGTGATCACATTCAATCACCTTTGAAATGGCCGGTCGGTCATGTCATCGAACTGCATCCCGGCGGGGACGGTCAGGTGCGTGTTGCGACGGTACAAACGGTTACCGGTGTTTATAAGCGGCCAGTTGTAAAACTGTGCCTCTTGCCAAATTAAAAGTAATTTTAATTTTTCTACCTATTACCGGGATTACAATAGGTTTTTCTTTATTTCTATTTCTTTTTTTTTTGAAGTTTTTGTTTGTTTGTTTTGCCTTTTTCGGGATTTCGTTATCTCTAAATAAACTTACGATACTTATCTGTTTTCATTCATTTATATTTATCGGTCGATCATTTTTCTTATATCTATATCTGTCCGGTTGAGATTCTAAAATTGTGTGTTTTGGAGGGCAGTTATGTTAGCTCCCGCTATATTTCGCGGTTGTTTTTAACTTTTTAAAACCACACAATTGGATGAAGGACAGAGCGCATTTCGCACATTTGGACATGCGCACCAACAATCAAAGAGATCCTTTGTCAATCGCCTCGAAAAATGGCGTGTTAATTTCGTTCTCCAACTATTTCAAATTTCTACACCTGAAAGTGCTCGATTTTGGTGTACTGAAGCATAGAACTAGAAACTTCAGCCCTTCAGCTACGTGGTGACGTCATTAGATCCAGGAAGGGGCCCCTTGGAAGTGGATAAATTGGCTGCAAACTGGTGAGTGCCTTTGTTTCTGATTGCCGTTGTGTGACACAACAATTAACCTATGGACGTTTGACTATTTCGTAATTTCATATCAATATATTTATGTTTGTTCGCGCTTCATTTAATTAAAATATTTACAGTCCATTGCAGTTATCGTTTTTTCTAACCGCGAGCTAACAGTAAGTTAGATATTACTACAAGACGCGAATGGGAGATCACAAATAAAAGTGAAAGACCCAAGTATACAGATTTTATGAATTTTCTTAAAAATAGAGTTCAGATTCTAGAAACCATTGAACAAAAATTTACAACAAAAACATTAATACAACTAAAACACCATTTAAACCAAAACCAATAAATCAAACATTTTCAAAAAACACTATTCAGCAAACACAAAAATCATTCTCACATGTAGGCATAGATAACGAACAAATAAAACAGATAGACCATGCAGACTTCTTTTGCTCATTTTGTCGCTTAAACACACATTCTACCTACAAGTGTTTTCGATTGTTGGCTTTACCGATAAAGGTTCGCCAAAGTGAGCTAGAAAAGCGAGGTATTTGCACAAACTGTCTTCCTACACGCCATGAATTAAACTTATGTCCATCAAGAAACTGTAAATTCTGTTCTCAGCGTCATAATTCAATCCTCCATGAGTCTAAATTAAAACCCGCACAAACAGATGCTAATTTTAGAGATACCTGTGCATTTGTACAGGAAAATGAAGAAGTTTCACCAGAAGTACATTGTGAAAATGAAAAACAAACACTGCGGGATAATTCTGACATATATCCTGAAAACAGCCAGACAGCATACTGCGAGATTCATGGCAAAAAAGCGTTTTGTCAACCTCTTCTTGCAACAGCGATCATAGAATTATTAGACAAGGATAGGAAACCTATCAAATGTCGTGCCATGTTAGATTCAGGTAGTATGAATAATCTTTGTACGACTAAACTATACAATAGACTGAACATTAAATCTCAACCAGTTCATATGACAGTTAATGGTATTAACCAAGCACCAATCAAAATCAATAAATCATTTTCGACTGAGCTTCAGTCAACTGATCATTCATTTAAAACGAACATTCATTTGCTAGTTATCGATAAAATCACTTCCAAGTTACCGCAAATTTCTTTTGATCCCAGCTTACTTAAAATTCCATCAAACCTGCAACTAGCAGATCCACAATTCCACGAATGTCAAGAAATTGATATTTTGCTTGGAACCAATTTATTTTTTAATTTGCTTGAAATTCAACAAATCAAACTAGAAGCAAATCAACCTATCATACAGAATTCCAAGCTAGGATGGTTTTTAGCCGGTCCTTTACACACTACACTCAAGCAATCTAGTTCTCAGTTGAATTCTCTATGTCATCTTTCCATCAATTCATTGCATGATACCGTACGCGATTTCTGGTCTATAGAAAACGTACAGCGTGATCAAAATAAGCTTACTACTGAGGAGCTAGAATGCGAAATACACTTTAGACAAAATCTTAAACAAGACAGTACCGGACGTTACGTAGTAAAATTACCATTAAAGGATAATTATCAAAACTTAGGAGATTCTTTTCAAAATGCCAAAAAATGCCTTTTTTCTACAGAAAAACGACTTTCAAAAAACTCAGAACTTCGCAAACAATATTCTAATTTTTTAAAAGAATATGAAGAGATGGGACATATGTCACAAATTAATCCAAATCTTGATCATCAAGACAAGATCTCATTTTATCTTCCTCATCACCCAGTCTTTAAGGGCACTAGTGAAACTACTAAGACCAGAGTAGTATTCAATGGAAGTAGTTCTTCAAGTTCTGGTGTAAGTTTGAATCAGGTTCTAAAAGCAGGTCCCAAAGTACAAAGTGATTTGTTTGACATAGTTTTGCGCATGCGAACTTATCCGATTATTTTAACAGCTGATGTTGAAAAAATGTTTCGCATGGTATTAATCGATAAATCAGATAGATCTTTTCAACGCATACTTTGGCGTGATAATCCATCTCAAGAAATAAAGCACTATGAATTAAACACTATTGTTTATGGTTTAACCGGCAGTTCCTTTCTTGCTACACGTGTTTTAAATGAGATTGGTTTTAAATGTCAGGAAAATAATCCTAAAATTTCACAAATTATCAAAGAAGATTTCTATATGGATGATCTTATCACCGGTTGTAACGACCTTCAATCAGCTATTCAGCTAAAAAATAATATTTCACAAATCTTACATAATTCTGGTTTTAATCTGCGAAAATGGATGTCAAATGATGCAGACTTTTTATCAGCTATCAACGATTCTTCAGAACCTTTTTTAATTAAAGGTGACAGAGAGATCAAAACTTTAGGTATTTATTGGAATCCTAAAGATGATACACTAAGTTATATTTTTCAGATGAACACTGAACCATCTATCATCACAAAAAGAACTGTGTTGGCAGGTGTAGCCCAGTTATTTGACCCTTTAGGATTGGTCAATCCAATCATTGTCCGAGCTAAACTTATTCTACAGGACATCTGGAATAATAAGCTAGATTGGGATGATAATTTACCAGATTTTATTTCCTTAACTTGGCTAGAATTTTTAAAGCAGATAAAGTGTATCAGTGCTATCAAGATTTCAAGATGCGTACTACATTCTACTCTAGCAGATAAGATACAACTTCATGGCTTCTGCGATAGCTTTCAGTTAGCTTACGGAGCAGCTATTTACCTGGTTTTTTGTGACAATAAGGGTAGAATGCATTCAAATCTTATCTGTGCTAAGAGTCGGTTAGCCCCTCTCAATTCTAACTTAACCATTCCGAAGCTCGAATTGTCTGGTGCATATTTATTAGCACAACTAATGGACAGAATAAAACGTACATTACGTGTTAATATTTCTAACATCACTTATTGGACAGATTCTACAATTGTCTTAGCGTGGTTAGAAAAAGAGCCTAGCCATTGGAAAGTTTTTGTTAGTAATCGCGTAGCTGAGATTCAGCGATTAACCGAAAAAAGTCAATGGAGACACGTGACAACTGATCAAAATCCAAGCGACATTTTAAGTCGTGGTTGTAACCCCCAATTTTTAGAAAATTCTTTGCTTTGGTGGCACGGTCTTTCTTTTATTGGTCAACCAAAGGAAAATTGGCCTAAAGCAATAATAACTAAAATTGATACTGTTCGAAGTTACTTTAACTTATACTGCCATACAAAAACCAAACAGTCACAGCTTTATCTTTGTTACTAATCTAAGTTACAGCATTTATTTTAAGATTTTGGAATAACCTAAAAGCCAAAAAACGTAATCAAAGATTGGAGTTATCTAAAACTTTGACTATTCAAGAGCTAGATAAGGCTGGGCGTACCCTTTGTTCTTTAGTTCAACAGGAAAGTTTTAATAAAGATATTAAATGTCTTCACGAAGGGAATAAGATTGAACGGAGCAGTAAACTTATAAGACTAAATCCTACGTTGGATAATGATGGTTTACTCAGGCTTGATGGCAGACTAAGACATTCTCATCTTTGCTTTGATCAAAAATTTCCTATTATCTTACCTCCAAAACATCCATTTACTACTCTATTGATTAGACATTACCACTTAAAATATTTACATGGTGGAACTCAAATTATTTTATCTCAGATTAGAAATAAATTTTGGGTAGTCAATGGTAGAAATGAAATTCGATATTTACTTAGAAAATGTATTACTTGCTTTCGAGTGAGACCTCGTGATATTACTCAGCTTATGGGTTCTTTGCCAGCTTCAAGGGTTACCCCTTCCAGTCCCTTTAGTGTATGTGGAGTGGATTTTGCAGGTCCTTACGCTATCAAAGATGGAAAAACGCGCACTCGGGTAACACTTAAATGCTATATAAGCCTATTCGTATGTTTTTCAACTCGTGCTGTGCATATTGAACTTGTAACTGATTTAACAACTGAAGCATTTTTAAACGCATTTAAAAGATTTGTGTCAAGGCTTGGCTTATGTAGTCACATTTATAACACACATGATAACGCCACAAATTTTAAAGGTTCAAGCAACGAACTTGATAGATTATGCGCGGTAGTTACTGGTTGCGTCAATCAATATCAAACTTTTTTCTCTGACAACAAAATTAATTGGCATTTTATTCCCCCTCGTTCTCCCCATTGTGGTGGTCTTTGGGAAGCCGCGATAAAATCTTTCAATTATCATTTAAAACGAGTCCTGGGAAGTGTGAAGCTTGACTTCGAGAATTTCTACACTGTCCTCACACAGATAGAGGCAATCCTCAACAGTCGACCTTTGACCCCTCTATCCGATGATCCTATGGATTTTCAAGTACTTACGGCTGGTCATTTCCTTATTGGAAGAAGCTTACTTGCCTGTCCACAAGACAATGTGACAGACGTTAATCCAAATCGTCTGAAGTACTTTAAGCAGCTGCAACAAATCGTACAACAGTTTTGGCATGTTTGGAGTACAGACTATATTCACTCCTTGCAGCAGCGCACAAAATGGTGTTCCCCACAGCAAAATATCAAGATGGGAACAATGGTCCTTCTTAAGACAGAAAATGAACCACCTATGAATTGGCCATTAGGACGGGTCGTTGAACTACATCCCGGTCATGATAACCTGGTCAGAGTTGTATCTGTTCAAACGCAATATGGTATTTACATACGTGCTATTACCAAGTTAGCGCCATTACCTATGGAAAAAATTTCAAGTCAAGATTAAATATTTCCTGGTCTAATGTGATAAGGGATGATCCCGAATATGACATCGAAATCCAGAAATTGCCTTTTTGTTTAAAAACAAGGACTGTAAAAGTACAAACTATTCTAGAGTTAACAAAATATTAGATAAGTTAGGTTTAGAGAGTTTAAAATTAACCTTAATTTTATTTGTAAAACTTTTATTGTTGGGTAATTTTATTTATTATTTTTGAAATTTGGACATTTCAACGGGGGCGGCATGTTAAATATCAATAACTTTTTATTGTTGGTTATCATTGAATTGCAATTCTTTTATTTATATCATTGTATCACATTCACCTGTTATAATGACAAAGTCACAATTTGATTAGAGATCGAAAATATATAACATTGTCAAAAACAAATAATTTTTTATTCATAATCAAAAATCAAGATTTCAAATATTCAGAAACAAAAAACAGAATTCAAAATATCCACACCAGCGTCCTATGCGTCCACTGCATACATCTTCACACAACACTCACAACGTCGGGAAGTTGCCTATTCTTTAAACCGTGAATACGTTAAACCAACTCTGTAAGACGCGTGCCTGCCTGTTTGGCTACCAAAGACAGGGGTCCGGGAATCAGAGTGGTATGAGCTACCAACGGTTGAACCAACCCTTAAGAACGCGTGCCTGCCTGTTTGGATACCGAAGACAGGGGTCCGGGAATAAGGTGGTTCAGGAATAAAACGGGTTTAAGAAGTTACTGCAATTCACCACAATACAACATACGGAAGAATTTTGCAAATAATAATAATATGTACGGCTTATAATGCGACGGAAAACTGAATCAAATATTTGATGCAATAGCCTGCGTACTTACCAACAAACAGCGGTTACACTCGGTTTTACACACACACACTTTGAACGCGAAGCGCCGGTTTCAATCTTGTGTCGTTCACAACGAATTAACGGTCTCGAAATTTCCCGCATCGAACACCGCAGCATGCTTAAATGTAGTTCGGTCGGTTATACTCGATGTTTAGTAGGGGGGACCGAAGCGAACCGGGGACTGGCGGTAGATACCGAGAGGGTCTCGACACAAAAATATAAACTGCCAATGCTCTATGAAAATACTAAATAACTTAAAACTAATTAACACAATCTAATTAATGAGAAAATTAGTAACTTTGCTACACACTTAGGTCTCTTAATTGACAACAATTTGAGATTTACAAATCATATAAATAAGTGTATGCAAAGGGCATATTGTAACCTTAAAATGTTATATCCAAGCAGACATGTTTTATCGGAGAAAATTAAACTATCGGATTTATTAATCTTAAGTCAATTCAATTTCTGCGACGTTGTCTACGACCCCTGTTTAGACGCCCAAACTACAGAAAGAATCCAAAAAGTACAAAAAGCTTGTTGAAGATTTATCTATGGAATCAGAAAATTCGACCCTATCAGCCACAAATTGAAGGACACTAAATGGATTAATATGAAACAGCGCAGAGAGCTACACTCTCTATGTGTTTTTCATAAAATAATTAGGAACAAACAACCAAACTATATTTATGATAAAGTTAAATTATTCCGCTCTGAACACTGGCCTCGGCTCTCGCTTGCGGGGTAGGATTGTAACCCCTCCCTGTTCATCGCAGCACATTTTTTGAGAGGTCTTTTCAATATAACATATCGCTGTCCCGGCAAAACAATGACGCAAATGCAAAAAAATGATTTTTACAGGAGAGGCGAAAAACGAAATTCCTTATTATTACGTTTAAATAAAGTGAAGAAAATGCATTGGGATCATTGACTTCTATACCCTACGGGTAGACCCGGCATGGGCCTTAATTGCCATTATATACAAGTAAGAATTTAATGAGCAAGACAGGGATGAAAATAGAATGTCGGTTTGGTAAGTCCGAATACATCGCAAAAATATTATATTTGCTTGTCTTGGATAAAAAAGGGCAGTGGTGGCGCAAAATAAAAATTTTGAATTCCACTCGAATTTTTTTATCAACAATTTTCTGTTTGAATAATAAATAATTCATAAATACTTACTTGTGTATACTTTGTTTACAAAATTCCCTTCAGTAAAAAAAAGAGTAAAAAGAATTTCTAAGCATGCTAAGTGCAGTGGATGTATTAAAATTATTGTTTTCATCTTAGAACTTTACAAATGTTGTACCTTCCAGGTAAAATATTTTCTTTCTTTGAACAAGGTTCTTCAACTCTTCTCTTCTTGGGTGGACTAGAAGTTATGCTCGAGTCAGATGAAATTTCGGAACTAAAAATTTCAATTCGGAATGGGACAACTGGGCGCCGGCCAACTCGGCGCCGCCAACGTGGCGCCATGCCGGGCCTAATGGGCGCCGGGCCAACTCAGCGCCGGACTATTTTATTATGTTGTATGTGTATGTTATTTATACAAAAATTTCAACATCTATTAAGTCGGGTGTTGAAATTTGGTAGGTGTCATTTTCTGCGACTTGAAACACCGCCAAGTTCCATATTCGATACATATCGATGCATAAATAAGAAAGTCCGCCATTTTGGATCCGCCATTTTAATTTTTTTAAGTTTGTTTTTCATCTGCACATTTTATCAAGAAAAAATATTTTAGACCGGCGCCCAGCTGGCTCGGCGTCCAGTTGGCCCGGCGCCCAGTTGGCCTGACGCCCAGTTGGCCCGCCGCCCAGTTGGCCCGCCGCCCAGTTGGTGGCGCCCAGTTGTCCTAGACTGCAACACATTTCAGGGGTCTGGTACGTTTTACCACCTTTCTTAAAACTACGAAGTTTTTTGAAACATGATAATTTTAAAGTGATTTCTAAAAAAAATGCGGAAAATCGTATATTTTGTTAAAAAAATTGAAATTGAAAAATTCTTAAAACCCCATTAAAACCCATACAAATTGCTACAAAGGAAGCATTTTCTCATTTCAAACTGAAACAAAACGGTCCCTGACGTCTATCAGCTGTTAACAAAAACTTGAAATAACTAAGGTCACTGATCGAAATCGGGTCAGTTTTTTTGGTCCTTTAATGAAAATGCACAATTTTTAAAGAAGCATGAAATTCAAAACAAAATCAAGAAAATTATGATTCCTACATTTTTACAATTAAAAATTCGTTTAATTGAACATTATATCAATTTTTATTCCTTAAAACACTAAAAATTAATAATTATCTACTTTTTTTAAATTTATCGAAGGTCTAACCGAACAAAACCAAACTGAACCGATCCGTATCGAAATTAACCAAATCAAACCGAATCTCACGGTTCGGTTTGGTTCGGTTCGATTTGGTTAAACTAAACCGTACCTAACTGAATGTAGCTAAACCTAACCGAAACAAACTGAACCTAGCGGAACCTAACCAAACATAATCAAACTGAACCAAACCTAGCCGACGAAAACTGAACCTAACCGAACCGAATCGAAACGAACCGAACCGAACCAGACCGAATCTGGCTGAACCTAACCAAAACAAATTAAACCTAGCCGAATCTAACCAAACATAATCAAACTGAATCAAACCTACCCGAACCAAACCGAACCGAACCGAGTCGAACCAACCAAACCAAACCGAACCGTTAGATTCGGTTTGGTTCGGTTCGATTTGGTTAAACTAAACCGAACCTAACCGAATGTAGCTAAACCTAACCTAAAGAATCCTAGCGGAACCTAACCGAACATAATCAAACTGAACCAACCTAACCCAACCCAACCTAACCCAACCTAACCCAACCCAACCTAACCCAACCTAACCCAACCTAACCCAACCTAACCCAACCTAACCTAACCCAACCTAACCCAACCTAACCCAACCTAACCCAACCTAACCTAACCCAACCTAACCCAACCTAACCCAACCTAACCCAACCTAACCCAACCTAACCCAACCTAACCGAACCTAACCCAACCTAACCCAACCTAACCCAACCTAACCCAACCTAACCCAACCTAACCCAACCTAACCCAACCTAACCCAACCTAACCCAACCTAACCCAACCTAACCCAACCTAACCCAACCTAACCCAACCTAACCCAACCTAACCCAACCTAACCCAACCTAACCTAACCCAACCTAACCCAACCTAACCCAACCTAACATAACCTAACCCAACCTAACCCAACCTAACCCAACCTAACCCAACCTAACCCAACCTAACCCAACCTAACCCAACCTAACCCAACCAAACCCAACCTAACCCAACCTAACCCAACCTAACCCAACCTAACTCAACCTAACACAACCTAACCCAACCTAACCCAACATAACCCAACCTAACCCAACCTAACCCAACCCAACCTAACCCAACCTAAGCCAACCTAACCCAACCTAACCCAACCTAACTCAACCTAACCCAACCTAACCTAACCTAACCCAACCTAACCCAACCTAACCAAACCTAACCTACCTAGTTGTTAATAAATAAGGTAAAATTTGTTAGGTTTATGTCCAGGGGGTAACCATTGTCCATAATCGTCGGAAATCGAGTTAGGATTAGTGTATGCGACCATAAACATTGAGTGGCGCGTGAGTGTTTGGTCTTAAAATTTTTTTAGAGAAATTTTTCAAAATCTTTTTTTCCGCACTCTGGGCACCCTAATAAACCGTAATCTGGTTACCCTAATCCATCGCAATCAAAGAAAATCGGTAATCGAAGTGTCACAAATTTTTTGTTGGTTTCTATTCTTCTTTTATATTATGTAGGACTAAATTATTAATTAAACTAAGTGACCTTATTAAGTAAGACAGCATGATGGTCAAATGACATTAGAATGACATACACATATCATACCGGCCTGTAGACCGGTCGCGGTGGCGTCATATAATAATAAAAATATACTTTCGCGATGAAAGACCAAAATTTAACTTAAAATTACTGTAAAGTCCGCAAAAAACATAAAATTTATCGAAATTTATAAAAACATAGATCAGTGTGTGTAACAATTCATCAAGATGTATGAAACTCGACCGTGACATGTCAAAAGTTTGGTTCGAAAAAACAAAAACAGCTGGATAAAAACCGGTATGTAAGCATTTAAAAAAAAATCATTTTTAAGAAAATCAAATACTTTTTGTTAATTTTCATGCAATGCAAAAAAACCTTGTTGTAATAAGTTTTGAGTAGGGTGGTAAAACGTACCAGAACCCATTTCAGGACAAATTATTATTAAAAAATAATCTTATAAGTGCGGGGAAGTGACACTTTCTGAATCAAAATGTGTGAGGGTAAAATCGCACGGTCGCAGAAAAAACTATCTATCGTGACGCTACTGAACTTTCTCGTGTTTTAGCAAAAACTATCCGTCAAGACGACTTACCCATGAAATGTTGTTTTTTTTATGGATTTTTTTCTTCTTTTGCACAAAAAACAATTTCGGACCATGTTTGAACTCAAATAGTTACTTCTAAACTTGTTTTTAAACGTTTTAAGATTTCTTTTTGTAATATTCCCGCACAAAATTCAAAAAAATTCATTTCCGTACTTAGACAACATTGTCTATCAGTTTTCCCTGTATAATCCGACTAGCAGGTAGAATCACTCAAAATACGGCAGGTGGATTAAAGGTAGCCAGCTGCTTTTCTGTCGCACTTATGCCGTCAGTGTGAAAGAGATAAAAGTACCCATATATTATCTAGGGTATTATTAGCATGCAAAATCAGCCTATCTTTGTCCGTTTCACATGTTCATTAATGTCTATCTCTGTTTTTATTGTAAAAGAAATACCTGCCCTTAGAAACCAAATTGGATAGGGTCAATAAAAAATGCCTTGTCTTTCCGTCTCTAAAGCCCTTTCAGGGCTTTATACAACTCAATGATTGGGATGAAAGTAGTGGGATTATTAACTAAATATAGATAGTTTTAGCGTATAGGGGGATTATTTTGAAACTAATGACATAATTAAGTCAAAATGTCAAAATTTTGCAGTTGCGTCATTGTTTTGCCGGGACGGCGATATGCAAATTATACAGCTTAATCCCAAAAAAAAGCAAGATCACTAAGTTAATTATCGTTTAAAAGATTTATTAAACAAGAGCTATTACAGCGATAACTTTTTTTTCTTTTGCATACTTGTTTGTTTTTGTGAATTTTTGTTAACTTTTTTTTAATATTCCTAATTTGATAAGTGACCAAACTTCTTCCTTATAGTTAAACTTCTTCTTTATAGTTGAACATTTTTATATATAGTTTTTTTTAATGGTCAGGTAGGTAATTAAAATTAAATTTATAAGTTTTTTATGCGTGTAACAATTAAAAAAGCAAGGGGTCGAACTTTGATCAGCTTCTACTCCTTTTTGCAACTTTTTCTTTTATTTATTTTATTTAAATTATCAATATAAATGTATTGTATAGTTTTGTTGCAAATAAATGTATTTATTATTATTATTATTAGGTAGGCATTGTACATGAATTATGTCTGGAAGTTTCTGAAAAATAAATAATATACAGGGGGTTGCATTTAAAATACCAAAGGTGGTATTGGCCACTGTCACATGACACACCCTATATATTTTTTTTTCTTTGAAAAAAATGAGCATTTAAAAATACAAATCGGCGTGTCCAAGCGTTTTTCCCAAAACGCCACATTTATTCATTATCAAATATATTGCATTTGGCTGCGTTTGGCTGCATAAACATTTTAAATGTAGGAGCTACATACGTAGATCAGTTAAATTTGCTTTAAAATGTTTTTAGTATAATTAAATATGTTTGATTACATACTTTTGCAATTTTGATCTTTTTATAAAATAGTAATACTCGTTAACCTTGTTATTCTAGTAGATATATTATTATTATTTGTCCGGATAACTACGAATTTTTTAAAAAAGTCAGCAATTTTTTTTTTATTGTTTACTATGAAGCCTTTACCTGTCTAATATACCTCAAATTTAGAATTATTCTTCTCACCCAACAATATCATATGTCTTAAATGAATATAATGCAAAATATCGGTACGTGCTACCTGTTCATTTATAAGTGTGGTTGTTCTTCGCAATGAATAAGTTGATTGTGAGAGTCGATCACCTAATTTTGAAATATTGGGGCCCCATGTAAGGCTGAATCCATGTGCACTCCCAATAACCTGGAAGGAGGCTGGTCATTTTCTGATCCTCTACGAGGTTCAAAATCTGTTACTCAAAAGTGGTCTTTTCAATTTAAATTTCTAAACTTGACATTGACATTTATATCATATGATAAAAATAAACAGCAAAACAAAATTTTAAAGAAGTAGTTAAAGAAATTTCCTTGTCGTCACTTATAAACTCTGAGATCACTATTTCACAACCAACTTTATTTGACATAATTAAAAATAGAAATGTCCACTACTAACTTGTTGGCAGTAGAAATTCTGTATGGGCGATAGATTTGGCAGTAAGCCAATCTATCAATTTAAGCCAATCGATCAATTTCATAAAGCAGAATTTGTGACCTTTGTTTATAAGAATTTGACAATTGTCATGATTGTAATATTTTAGTTTATTATTAATTTAATAATTTTTTTTTTGCAATTTAGTTACCTTAAGGTTTGTTACTTGTCATAAGTAATGACAAGAAAATTTAAGATTGAGTGGACAACAATTTAGCCTAAATTGCTTAAAATTAAATATCTTCTTGCTGTTTTTTTGTTCTTTAATGAATAACAAAGTAGGTCAATTTTAATGTAGATTTTTATACACGACCAACTGATATGATATCAAAAGTGGTCATTTCAATTTAAATTTCTAAACTTGATCTTGTGTTACAGTTAAGTAGAGGAAGTTAAGCTCTAAAAGTTATGCATTAAAACTTTTCTCTAAAATCGCTGGTTTTCAAAATATTTGAGGGTCCTGATATTTTTCGGAGACACTGTATATTGCTTACTAAAAATGTTATTGTATTTTGTCAGTTTGTTATCAAAACAAACTTCAATTACATTAATATCACTTTTGCGCAATTGATGCATTTGAGAAAATTATAAAGATAAGCTTTTGTCATTACTATAAGAATACGGCGACCTATATTTACAAAAAGTTAAGTTAATAAAAACGTGTATATATTCCTTACAAATACAAGATAATACAAAACCAGTTTACGTTCGTGCTGGACCAGTACATTTTGTCCTTAAAGAACACGTAGAAGAAGAAATCCGTGGTTTGGAAAATTCTGGAATAATCGAAAAAGTTACATTTCTGCATGGGGAACTCTAGTAGGACCAAAAATGGAAACCTTCGCCTATGTGCAGATTATAAGGCTACATACACTAAGTACATACATAAGTATTTACAAAATGACAATTACCCAACTCCACAAATTGAAGATATCTTCTCCTTCTTACATATGCCGGTTAATGAGGAGAGCAGTATGATCAGCACGTCTAAAGGAACATATAGGGTAAAACGTTTGATATTTAAAATGAAAGTTACACCAAATGCATGGAAACGTTTCTTGAATTAAATACTACAAGATTTACAAGGAGTAGGTTGTTTTTTTGATGATGATGATTGTGATTCAGGAAAGTACACCTTCTGAAATGCTTCCAAGGTTGCATAATATTGTAATCCGTTTACGTAACAGTGGTCTTGATCTTAATCAAGAGAAATGTCAGTTTTTTAAAAGTTCTATATCTTAGAAATATAATTTCGGACTTCCATTGTCTTTATTTATTTTAAACACGACGTTTCGGTTAGTAAGTATCTCTAACCGTTATCAAGTGTAAACTAAACAATCTAGTCTCTAGGCTACTACTTATACTACTTGGTGTGCAGCCAGGTGTGACGGCCCGCCCCCTTTTTAATCCTAAGAAGCCTGTTTTCCTTAAGGAGTGGTTTCCATATGTTTGGTATGTCCGTGCTTGGTAGACTGAAAACTTCTTTATTCTGCATTATAAACGCAAGTTCAATAAACTTTCGTTTTCGCCAATGCGACTCCTTATGCAAAACTTTAGCTTCTGACCACTGAATCGTGTGATCATTTGACATGATCCGCTAAACCGGATTTTTCAATATCCCCTAATTGGGTACTTTTTAGATGTTCATTTACTCTAACCTGAAGAGGGCGTTTCGTTTCACCTACATACGATTTACCACACTCACACGGGATTTGGTAAATACATTCCTTATTATTTGAGGATTGTCTGGTTTTGTTTTAGTTACAAAACTTCTTATCGTATTTCCCGAAGAAAATACTGTTTCTATATTATAGTGTTTAGCTATTCGTCTTATGTTTTCTGAAATCCCTTGAACATATGGAATGTTAATAACACCTAACGGATTATTATTTTGAGAATTTGGTACATTTAGTTTATTTTTAATTTAGGTTTATTACTGATACTGATAATACGCAAATATTCAGACTAAAATACATATATGATTAAATATATATACAGCCAAAATCAAGACAGGTTTTGAACAAAAATGGACTTATCTCCTTTTTCCCCGGCAATACGGAATTTACTTGTTACCTCTGTCTTACAACTTGTAAATTATGCAAACTACTTATCTGGATTCAATTACATTATTAGAATTATATCTACAACAGCATATGAAAATGCAGACTACCTATCAAGATTTGGCTCATAAGTTGAATCTACACTGGAGGAAGTAGATGTATATGGGGCATGTTTTTTTTAACCAAATTAATGTTGTTTCAGTTACACAAACCGAAATAAAAATTGAAACAATAAATGATGCGGAATGTCAATAGCTTTGTAACAATATTAAATCCGGTGAAGGTAATAAAAGTTGATTAAATGAATATTCACTAGAAAATAAATGTATTCTCTTCTACAATAGAATCATTATACCAAAAACTTTACGCAAACGTATACTTAAAAAACTACATGGAAACACATATAGTTCGGGGCCTAAGAGGGAAATTTTGGGGTTTGTCTGCATTTTCGCGTACCGTAATGAAATTTGGCACAGAGGTAGTAGACACCTAGAGATGCAATTTTAGAAGTGGTGCTCCGATAGAACCCAGTGCAGGGCCCAGATACAGGGGCGTACTTGAGGTGGGGCAGAAAAAATGTATAAATTAAATATGAAACTCATTTCGCGTACAGTTTTTTGTTTGTTTTCCTTTATAGCTTGTAAATCCACAAAATTTAGAAAAAATAAAGTTGAGGAAACGGTTTTTTTTGAGGGGGGGAACAAAAGGAAGGAGGACATACATTGTTAAAATCCTATTTCATCTAAAGTGGTCGTGTGGGGTATCGATTTCTAAATAATTTCGTATTCTAAACGAAAATAGATAAAAATTAAGTCAATACGTCAAACTGTTCACATGATATATCAAAAATTGACAGCTTAAATATACCTGTTCTGAGATCTACGCCAGAGAATATTAAAAACACCTAACCAAGCCTAACTTAATAAAATTTGATAAATTAAGTAAAAGTGGAGTTCCTAGAATTTTTGAATTTTAATATGCAGGGTGTTCAAAGTTAAGTCGGCACTATTACTTACTTCGTTAATATTAGAGATACAGGGTCGGTTAAATAGACAAAATTGTGGTATTATTTCCTGATTACGATGGTGATGAACGAAAGGAAATCAAATGACGAGTAGGTATATATTTAAGCCAATAGAAAGAACATTTGGCTTTAAACAAAAGTTATTTTATGATTTTTTCTCTTAAAGTCAAAATTAACGAAGTTATTAGCAACTTTCCTAATCATAGGGGATATAGGCTGTGGTATTTAAATCTATCGAAAGCTGTCTTTATTTAGAAAATCGTTAATATTTTTGCATTTTTACCTTTAGGAGAAAAAGTCCAAGCACAACTTTTGTTTAAAATTTAATTTTCTATCGATTGAAGGTACTATGTAACGGTACTATGTGTTAAAGCGAAAAAAAAATCTTTAAAATTTAACTTTTTACTGTAACTCATGTACGCGTTTTTCGACTTTTCTTTTGTTTCCAAAATTTTATGTCTTAGTGGAATCAAATTTTTTTCATGTCTTAGTGCACTTAAATGGTGCCAAAGAAGAAAAATTATAAATTTTACGTGTTTAATTTTTTTTATATATTGACAAGAGAAACACCCTGTATTTTCGTACAGTGACAAAACTAAGTAAAACAGTATACACCAAATTAAAAAGGCGTTCCTCTAGTTATAATAAGTAGTAAAATTAAGAAGGTGTCTTAAACTGCGTAACCGGTATGAACAAAAGTTTGAGACTACTATTTTTCACATGATTTTTTTAATATCACCCTGTGTTTTTCAGCATATTACAAAATTACACAAATCTAAATTTTTTTGTTACAGCCTGTAATAAACCGACAAATTGAGCCTAGTTTTGTTGTAAAATTCCTATTAACGCAGTAGCTACAATAAATAATGTAAAAAAAACACTAATGATATCTGATAGCAAAGTATTTGATGCCCAGTATATACGTTCAGAAAACGGCAATAATGTAGCGCTTATTACGAAAATAGAGTGCGATAAATGGTTTATAAAGGACAATATAGTAATTTCAACTTGACATATCTAGAGCTATTTGAATTTTTAGCACTAACCTAAAAAATTACGAAAAAACTTTAATCTGTAGTTACTTTTTAACACTTTGTACAAAATTTTTTATTTAAAAAAATAAAAGCTTGTTGTATTGTGCTGACTTTGAGTTTTCTATAGGAATTTGTAACGTCGCCATAAAAAAATTACTTAAAATGGTCATAAAATTTTTAATTATTTTTAAACAGTTCAAACCTATTAGCTCACACTACTACTATACTATAGTAGTGTGAGCTATAGTGATCCTAATTTTTTTGAGAGAAAAAAAGTTGCTCTGATTTCAAAAATTTTTATATATCTTTGCGTTTCAGATGATTTTGAAACTTTTTTCTTGCGCCGTCTGTCTGTCTGTCTGTCTGTATGTCTGTCTGTTTGTAACGACCAACGCGCATAACTCAAAAACCGCTTGTCCGATATTAATGAAATTTGGTATCTTGGCTGGATCTTGCGTCGAGATGGTCCCATTTAAAAAGCCAAATAAGAGGGTGGGGGTAGATTAAAAAAATTGGAGTTTATGTGAAAATATGGCGTGTGTGATATCAAACGAAAGGTAATTAAGTCTGGAGTTAAACAAAATTAATTTTAGTTTAAAAAAAAGGGTGGGGGTAGATTTAAAAAAAAATAGAATTTAACTTAAAACATGGCTTGTGTGGTATCAAACGATAGGGAATTGAGTTTGGAGTTAAATAAAATGTATTTAAGTTTTTAGTTATATTAGCTCACCCGTACTCTACATCTATAGAACCTAGTGTGAGCTTAGGTGCCCATATATTGGCAGAGTATTTTTTTTTTCGTTTCATAAAATATTACTAGAAGCTAAGTATCTTTTATTTGGTATATATTTTTGTAAAATATCCTTACGTCTAAGAAATTCACATACTTTTTCATCTATTAAGATTTTTTTAATTATATATATATATATATTTATCGGTTTCACAACGTTCTACGTCTTCCGATATCCAATCTTCATTCGTTTCTGTTTGCCCATAATTCATCATCTAGGCCTCTTATTCTTATTTCACTGTCTATTCCTTGTCTCCAGCTTCTCCTTGGCCGTCCTCGTTTTCTGCGGCCAGTTGGTTTCCATTGTAGTATTTGTTTAGGTAGTCTTTCATCATTCATTCTTTGTACATGTCCGTACCACACCAGTTGCTTTGTTCTTATATCATCCACTAAAGTACGTTCCCCCACTGTCATAATTTCTCTTATTCTTTGATTTGTAACTCTTTCTCTTTTTGATTTCCCTGCTGCTCTTCTCCAATAGTCCATCTCCGTAGCGGAAATCATTTTTTCTGTTCTATCCTTGATTGGCCATACTTCTGAGCCGTATGTAATAATACTTTTTACAATGGTGTTATATATAAGCTTTTTGTTATGTTTTGATATACTTTGGTCCCAAATTATTCCATGTAATAAAGTTATTGCTTTGCTTCCTTGTACGTTTCGATCTTTTATAGCTCTGTCTAGTGTTCCGTCAGCTGTAATTTTTAGACCTAAGTATTTATACTCATCACAGGACTGAATTCGCTGCCCGGTATTTAAGATTAGATCCTGTTTCATTCCACCGATACACATATACTCTGTCTTATTGAAACATTGCTAGTCCCCACTTATTTTACTCTTCTATTAGTTTTCGTGTCATATATTCGAGGTCGTCATAATCCTGAGCCACTGCTATCTGATCATCGGCGAAACATAAAGTATACAAGGTGGTTTCGTCCAACGGAATTCCCATGTTTTGGCATTTTCTCTTCCATACTTTAAGGACTTGTTCCAAGTATATCTTGAAGAGAGTAGGCGAGATACAGCAACCTTGTTTAAGACCTTTATTTACTTGAAAGCCTTTGGTTAGTTTTGCTTTTATTTTAACTTTTGCCTTACTATTGCGGTATAACTCTTTGATGGCCTTAGTTAGTTGTACGCTTATGTTTGTGTTTTCCAACGCTTTCCAAAGTAGATTTAGTGGTATACTAACATATGCCTTCTGCCAATCGACGTAAAGCAGATGCAGCTCTTGTCCGTATGCCATTTTCTTTTCAATAACTTGGGTTGTACAAAAGAGATGATCTGAAGTTGATCTACCCGCCCTGAAACCAGCTTGTTCTTCTGCCTCCATGTCTCTATATTCGCTCTCCACTTTATTTCTTATTATTTTACCGTATATTCTGCTTAGCGTACTAGTCACAGATATACCTCTATAATTGTCACATATATTTTTCCTTCCTTTTTTGTGTATTGTGGATATATATGACGTTTTCCACTCAGTTGGTACTACAGTTCCATTTAAATATTTTTGGAAAAGATTCCGTAATCTCCAAAACAGTTCTTCAGTGCCATATTTAATAAGTTCGGCTGGGATATTTCCGGGTCCGGCAGATTTACCGCTTTTTAAGGTTGTGCACACGTTTTTGACCTCAGAGATTGTGAGGGGTACTGGAGATCCCATCGTTCTAATTATATTGTCTCTTGCGTCTTCCTTGAATTCTGCTCTATCTTCAGTTAAAAGTTTTTTAACATGCTCATCCCATTCTTTGTCTGGAATTGGTGAAATGATATCTCTGCATGTTTCTTTTTTAGTCGATCTTATAGTTTTCCAGCTTTCGGTACTTCTCCTACCTCCTAAGTAAGAATCTATTTTCTGGCACTTTTGCGTCCACGAATGATTTTTCTTATCACTGATCATTCTTCTCACCTTTGATTGGGCGATTTTGTATTCTTGTCTGCGTCTATCTGTCTTTTGGGATAAGTAGGTGTGATATAATTTCCTTTTTTCCTCTATTTCTCTTTCAATCTCAGCATCCCACCAGTATGGTTTTCTTCTTTTAGAAGTTTCTTCCATTAATCCTAGTGCTTCTTTTGCAGCTTGGTGGATGCTTAGTGTAATACATTCGTATTCCTCATCTGGAGTTTCACCTGAACTTGTATTAAGTTTTTCAGTCTCTTTTTGTATAAGTTTTTTACGCTGTCATGTTCTAGGCTTAGTAGATTATATTTACAGTGATCAATTTCTTCAATTCGGCCTTGATAAGGAAAGAGAATTTTGGACTCCAGAAAATAGTGATCACTTCCGCATGTTGATCCACGCTTTGTTCTGACATCTTGAATTTTTAGTTTTGTCTTTTGTTTAGTGATAAGATAATAATGACGGATTTCAGGTTTTGTGAGGGTTTGGTCCAGGTATATTTGTGTATTTCCTTATGCTAGATTTTTTTAATTTAGAATTAATAATTAAAACCCCCCTGTACTCCGACCCTGTATACGTCACAACCATCCAGCAATTTTTATTTTAAAAATAAACAATCTGTTTATGACCACATTAAATTTTAATGTCGTATAACGAAGCTTCTAGATTTTTTTTTCTACCCAACGCCCACAAGATAAATTTATCAAAAAAAAATAATTTCTTGTTTCTTGGAAGAAATTAAATAAATATATTTTTTTAGCGCTTAAAATAAAAGTGTATATGTCCTTATAATTGGTGCAAAGTTTCATTGCTCTAGCTTTACATTTGAATTTTATACAGAATTTTAACGAGAGAGATGCAACACCCTGTATCTTTGCTCTGCACTGGGTTCGAGATGAGCACCACTTCGTAAAATAATACTATAGTGTTGTACTATAATCGTGCCAAGTTTCATTACGGTACGCAAAAATGCAGACAAAAGTGGCTTATGCTCCGGACTAATACTGAAATTGTCAAAATGAAGGCCATTGCCAGAAGTTACGCCAGGTGGTGTGGAATCGACAAGAATATTGAAGAAATTGCAAAATCCAGTAGAAGTTGCTGTTTGGTTTAAAACAATCCACATATAGTTCCCAGACACCATGGGGAATATCCTTTCTTCTAAATATGCAGATCATTTTCTTGGTCAGAATCTTTTAATTTTTGTTGATGCTTATACTAAATGGTTTTAAGCGATTCCTACACAAACGACAACAATTAAAGCTACAATTAATAAACTAAGAGAAATATAGGCAAGATTTGGATTACCTGTCATTGTTTACATCCATGGAAGTCGTAAACAAGCCAAAAGACATGTTCAGATTTTAAAGAAAAAATACATTTTACTGCTGTGGTACTTTTTTCTTTATTGTTTTCCTGCAAGACTTGCCAGTTAGAGTAATAGGTGAAAAATCGCTTATCTTTCAATTTTTCATAAGCATTAACAGATTTTCAACCTAGAAGAGGATCAGAAACCGAACCGAACCGAACCAGTGTCCTCCCAGATTCGTGAAGGTGCACATGGATTTAGCCTTAACTTGTATATTTTGCCATATTTCATTCAATCACACAACAAACTGGAAAAGGTTTTCCTCAAACAAAAGTGTGCAGAACAAATAGTGTCGGAATAGTGTCGGGGCTACAAAAGGAGGCGAATCATGTATACCGCTGTTTAAAATGCGTAGAGTGTTAACTCTGTTTGCAGAGATAATCCTTAATAAACTCTGCAGAGTTAAAAAAAGAAACATGGTCATCTACACCAACATGATATACACAACAACAACACATGCAATAAATAAAAAATTGTTGTCCAAAATATAGAATAAGTGTCAGTAAAAATTTTACATTTTAAAAATGTCATATTTGTTACGCCCGCGCGTAATATTTTTCTATTTTTTCTTCACAGATATTTTTATTTAATTTTAAAGTTTGTAAACAACAAAACCGATTGGTGTTGATCGTGGTAAAATGCCATATTTCGGGTATTTTATATAATATAATTTTATAACAAAAGCAGATAGGGGGAGGTGAAGTTTGTAAAGGGGGGTAAATTCATAACTTTGCGGTTTTTAGATTTATAATTTGTTCTGGTGACAATATAATTTTATGAACAAAAAACGGGGGTAGGGGGTGGGTAAGAGTTGTAAAAGGGGTAAATTTATAACTTTAGAATCAAAACAAACAGATTTATGATTTAATCTGGTGATAATGCAATTAGCAAAAACCGGTAGCAAAGGGTGAGTGAGGAGTGTTAAAGGGGTAAATTATGAACTTTGAAATCCAAACAGATACGAATATGCGATTTTCAGATTTAGGATTTGTTATAAATAATAATTACACATCCTGCATTTTTTTCTTTTTAATTAAGACTAAAAGTAAAAAATAAAATCAATATTTTTTTTGAGATAATTTTAACAGATTTGTTTTACTACAGTCTAGATTTAACAATAGTGCTTATGTTACATTATATATTTTAAGTTCGTTATAAAAACGTGGCGCGTAGACATTTCGATTTGATGAATTGAAAAATATATAACGTGTCATTAACGCTATTCTTAAATCTAGACTGTAGTAAAAAAAATCTGTTTATGTTTACTTTTTAGTGCAATTTTTTTTTTCAATCGTTTAACTTAAACAAAATAATTATTTTATTTTTTCGTTTTTATTTTTTCAATAATTCAAAGGTTTTTTCAAAGAATTTTTTTTTTAGTTTATATAAATAAAAGACGTTTTGTGATGTGTGAGGATTTTTGCATTATCCTGTTCTATAGAGTTAACAGTTTTCTCACATTTCAAAAAAGTATATTTAAGATCTAAAACCGTAGTAACGCCCCCCCCCCCCCAAGTAACTACTACGCCTTATGTACAAAATTATTTTAAAAAATGAACCTACCTGACTTTAGTGGTCTACCTGACTTAAAAATGATACAATTCAACTGAGTCACAAAGTAAATGTTTTTAAGTACTTAATGTGTAGTCAACTTATTACATTTAACGGAATTTTTATATTTGAAGGGCTTGGAGGAAGAGGCACAAGTCATAAAATCTCGGTAATATACAAATTTGTGATTGCAATAAAGGTAACAAGCCATATCCACATCCCTGTTTTTACGCAAATCTGTCGTCTTGCCAAATGTTAACAGAGTAAATTTTGTGTCGCACTTACCCTAACTGACCTTAGTTTTGCAGTGAAAAATTAAAGATTAAGACTTCTATATTCTTGACTAAAACTCACAACAAATATGACCATTTTGTTTTATTTTAATGTTTATACTAAGCAGGAAGAAATAAAAGAAGAGTCAATGGAAGAGGGCGAAGCCGAAGCCGAGGCTGAAGGAGAGTTGAATGACGTCAAACTTGAGGAAGAAACAAAACCAGTGGAGGAGACCAGCGTCATTGACAATCCGTATTTAGCTGCGACTAAGTTGCCTACTAAAGAATCACCCATTGATGTTTGTTGAATCAAAAAAACGGTATACGCAAGATAATTTTAATGGTAAGTGAACTTTGTTATATAAATCTGTGTAAAAATGTGTTTCTGTTTTTTTAAACAGATTGTATTTACAAATTTTATACTTTTAGTTATAAATTTACCTACTTAGGTATAAGTATGTTAACCTTCCATTCCAAACAAAATGTTACATGTGGTGTTATTATAGGCATACTGATTTACGATAATACATAAATTTTCTTGGTTAATGCTTTTTATGTATGGTAAAAAACGTTTTATTTAACAAAAAAAAAGATTAAAGTTATTTCATAGCACAAATTGCCAAACATATTTCTTAAAGATTTTTATGCTAATATCCTATCAAAGCCAAATTAATAAACCATTTTGTCCAAGTCAGGCATGGTTCAAAATTAAACTTAAACGCTCATATTAAAAAAAGTATACAGTGTATAATGTATGTATAATTTTTATGGATTTGTGGAAAAATTTTTGTAGCACATAAACTTTACCCCTATAACTTGAATAAAGAAAGTCGATCAAGTGATAGCTTGTTCATACATATGCTTTGCATAGGTTTTATATGCAAATATAATATCAAATTATTTTAATGCTATGCACGCGCCTTAAGTAGGATTAAATGAAAAGTTCTTGCACTCGACTTTTTTCTTCTGTTTATGATTTTAGGTTGTGTCCTGATTATTTTAAAGCAAAAACAAAAATAATCGGTAGAGGGCTTTTTTCAAAATGTCAGTTTTAGTACATATAAACCATAAATATAAAGTGTTTTAGAATTTACATTTATATGCTCGCATTAAACACCGATTTTGAACAATAATTCTACTGTAACCCATAATTTGATTAAATCAGTTAATCGCTTTTTGAAATAGCATATAAATATTTCACAGTAGCTGTTGCCATAACAACCGATATACAAGTGACTGTTACTTTGTTATCGGCAGGGGAGAAGTGTGTACCTCGGGACACTTTGTTATCGGTAGGGAAGAAGTGTACCGAACCGAACCGAACCAAACCGAACTTCGGGACACGGTGTACTTTGGGACACCTCGACTAAACCCAAGCGCGTTTCAAATTTGATCTAAACGCGGGTCCTGTTTATACATTTTCACCCTAGGTAGCAGCCTATATAATGTCATGTCATTTGGCGTATGCACCTGCACCGAAGAAGGCGTACAGTGGTTTTCATGGTCCAAAGTAAAAATAAATCTAGAAACATCGGTTAATTGTATTTTTTATATTCTTAATTATAATCATGCAGTTTTAAAAAAAACAAATGCTTTTTTTCTGGTACTGACTTTATGTGTTGGGACAACAACACAAGTGTACCTTGGAACTGTCCCAAGGTACACATTAAGACAGACATACAGAAATACAAAATTGTTGGGGCAAAATTCGTAGAAAGAGAGAAGACTGTATGAATTACAGAAGTCAGATGTTGTAATGTTATTACTTCCCCCTACAGTATTAGGAGGAACCGCAAGAAGAAGTAACCAAATGCAATTTAGTGTTGACTTGTCTGGTTTTAATGTAAGGTAGTTTTAATTTCATTGTCCCAAGGTATACACTTTTCTCGCCTACATATGTTAATAGGTACTTATTTTTATTCTTAAGTTATTTGGTTAAATAAAATGCAGAACTAAGCTTGCACATCTGGAGAAAATCGCAATAATGTTTTCTATGTTTTCTAAAACAAAAATTATTTATTTTAATTTTATAGAAAAATAGTTGATGGCAGTAATTTCCGGCAGCCAAACATCATTCCGCCCCCTAAATTGCATCTTTTGCTTGGAGTTGTGAATACAGTTAACTCTTATATGGTAAAAGAATTTTAAACGGAAAATTTTGCATTGGTTAATTCCTGTTATGCTCAGCGCGAAATGACAAATGACTCTTAAAGCACGTTATTTTCTACGCAGCGTTTAAAATCTGGGCGTGTAATATATAAAGGTTTTTTGACGAGTCGTTAAATACCGAGATGAATTCCATCAAAGGAGCATGCGCCAAAATTAACGTCAAAATGTCTAATTTAAATTATTGGCGCGAATACCGTGATTGGTGCGAGATCGAAGAGCTTAACGTATAATAAAAAATTCAAGGTATAAAATAATGGTCAATTCTAATTTTTAGGTATGATTTTATGTCGGTACCGGGTGGTTTTTTATAACTGGAGCACTCAGCAACTTTATCATTGAAAATAAATTGAGATTTTTTTGGTTAATTATGACAACTTTAAAAGCAAACATATTTTTTTTCTATCCGTCACCATGTACATAGTGACCCAAATTCGATGTTTTGGGGGGTTTCGGGTATTTCTAGAGGGGCTAAAAAAACTGATCCCCCTTTGCGACATTCAAATTTTAAAAGAAGCTTAAAGGTGAAAATCGCATTTTGATATAGCAAGCCGTTTTTAAACTACGGGGTGTTTTTAAAAAGTCTGCATTTTGGGAAGGGGTCTATAACTTGTTTATTTATTAATATTTTTTATTTCTGTGAAAACATTCTTAAGACAGTTTTTTAAGAGGAATTCAACTGTTAAATTAAATTTCATTTGTCACGTTTAGTTTTTGAGATATCACATAAAATTAATTTTTCTTTATGGGAGGATCCCTTTATTTCTTTATATTTTTGTATTTTTTTTATGTTTACCACATATTTTAGTTTGCTTAATGGGTTTAAAATATTTTAATATTATAAAATTATAACAACAAATAAACAAAAGACAAAACTAAAAATTCAAGATGTCAGAACAAAGCGTGGATCAACATGCGGAAGTGATCACTATTTTCTGGATACCAAAATTCTCTTTCCTTATCAAGGCCGAAGCCTCCATCAACAAAATCTTGATGATACAGTGAATGAGGAAATTGATTACTGTCAATATAATCTACTAAGCCTAGAACATGACAGCGTAAAAAAACTTATACAAAAAGAGACTGAACGAAAAACTTAATTCAAGTTCAGGTGAAACCCCAGATGAGGAATACGAATGTATCACATTAAGCATCCATCAAGCTGCAAAAGAAGCACTAGGATTAGTGGAAGAAACTCCTAAAAGAACAAAACCATACTGGTGGGATGCTGAGATTGAAAGTGAAATAGAGGAAAAAAGGAAATTATATCACACATACTTATCCCAAAAGACAGATAGAACCAGAGAAGAATACAAAATCGCGCAATCAAAGGTAAGAAGAATGATCAGTGATAAGAAAAATCAATCATGGATGCAAAAGTGCCAGAAAGTAGATCCTTACTTAGGAGGTAGGAGAAGTACCGAAAGCTGGAAAACTATAAGATCGATCAAAAAAGAAACATGCAGAGATATTATTTCACCAATACCAGACAAAGAATGGGATGAGCATTTTAAAAAACTTTTAACTGAAGATAGAGCAGAATTCAAGGAAGACGAAAGAGACAATATCATTAGAACCAGTACCCCTCACAATATCTGAGGTCAAGAACGTGTGCAAAACCTTAAAAAGCGGTAAATCTGCCGGACCCGGAAATATCCCAGCTGAACTTATTAAATATGGCACTGAAGAATTGTTTTGGAGATTACGGAATCTTTTCCAAAGATATTTAAATGGAGCTGTAGTACCAACTAAGTGGAAAACGTCATATATATCCACAATACACAAAAAAGGAAGGAAAGATATATGTGACAATTATAGAGGTATATCGGTAACTAGTACGCTAAGCAGAATATATGGCAAAATAATAAGAAATACAGTGGAGAGCGAATATAAAGATATGGAGGCAGAAGAACAAGCTGGTTTCAGGGCGGGTAGATCGACTTCAGATCACCTCTTTTGTATAACCCAAGTTATTGAAAAGAAAATGGCATACGGACAAGAGCTCCATCTGCTTTACGTAGATTTGCAGAAGGCATATGATAGTATACCACTAAATCTACTTTGGAAAGCGTTGGAAAAGACAAACATAAGCGTACAACTAATTAAGGCCAACAAAGAGTTATACCGCAATAGTAAGGCAAGAGTTAAAATAAAAGCAAAACTAACCAAAGGCTTTCAAGTAAATAAAGGTCTTAAACAAGGTTGCTGTATCTCGCCTATGCCTTTCAAGATATATTTGGAACAGGTCCTTATAGTCTGGAAGAGAAAATGCCAAAACATGGGAATTCCGTTGGATGAAACCACCTTGTATACTTTATGTTTCGCCGATGATCAGATAGTGGTGGCTCAGGATTATGACGACCTCGAATATATGACACGAAAACTAATAGAAGAGTACAATAAGTGGGGACTAGAGGTTAATATCAATAAGACAGAGTATATGTGTATTGGTGGAACGAAACACGATCTAATCTTAAATACTGGGCAGCGAATTCAGTCCTCCCAGATGAGTATAAATAGGTACTTGGGTCTAAAAATTACAGCTGACGGAACACTAGACAAAGCTATAAAAGATAGAAACGTACAAGGAAGAAAAGCAATAACTTTATTAAATGGAATAATTTGGGACCAGAGTATATCAAAACATAACAAAAAGCTTATATATAACACCATTGTTAAAAGTATTATTACATACGGCTCAGAAGTATGGCCAATCAAAGATAGAACAGAAAAAATGCTTTCCGCTACGGAGATGGACTATTGGAGAAGAGCAGCAGGGAAATAAAAAAGAGAAAGAGTTACCAATCAAAGAATAGGAGAAATTATGACAGTGGGTGAACGTACTCTAGTGGATGATATAAGAACAAAACAACTGGTGTGGTACGGACATGTACAAAGAATGGATGATGGAAGACTACCTAAACAAATATTACAATGGAAACCAACTGGCCGAAGAAAACGAGGAAGGCCGAGGAGAAGCTGGAGAGAAGGAATAGATAGTGAAATAAGAATAAGAGGCCTAGATGATGAATTATGGGCAAACAGAAACGAGTGGAGATTGGGTATCGGAAGACGTAGAACGTTGTGAAACCGATAAATATATATATATATATATATATATATATATATATATATATATAAAATTATAAAAATAAAAAATAATAGAGGTGATTCAAAAATAAAAATAAAGAAAACAATAAAAAAATAAAATATTGAGTGTGATACATCATTTTAAAGGAAATTTTAAGCTGATTTTAAAAATCGAATAGAAAGAGAGTTATTCTGTAAGAAAAATAACAACTTTATGCAATATTTTAAAAACCAAAACAGATAAATAAAAACCGTTTACATCTGTCAATTCTTCAAGAAAAGATCTATAAGAATGCTATTTACACAAAAGCAAAATGCAGACAAAAACACTCCATACCTTAAAAACGGCTTGCTATATCTAAATGTGGTTTTCACCTTTAGGCTTCTCTTAAAATTTAAGCGTCGCAAAGGGGGCTCAGTTTTTTTCTATTTCCCCTAGAAATACCCGACACCACAAAAAAACAACGAATTTGGGACACCCTGTAGAGGGTGTGACAATGAAGTCGATTTTTTGAGAGGGAACACCCTGTATATTTTTGCATTTTAAGACTCGTCTTTTCTTTTTGATTTCAAAAATTTACAATATCTATGTGCTGCGATTAATATTTTTTGAGGTATATGCAGTATTTCTTCTATATTGCATTTCACGTTTATTTTGTTTTGCCATGGGAGTATTGACAAATTTAAATGCGCTAAATCTTAAAAAATGTTTATCGTAGCATAGACATACAGTAGAACCCCGATGACAGTGTTTATTCAAATTAAATTGGGCACTAAATAATTTGTCACACAACTTGCACGTCACCGGCATTTTCACAGCACAAAAACGACGAATTTTCATCAAAAAGAACTGGGAATTATTAAAGTTTTGCTGTATAAAACCATACTGAAATATCTCTCAGTTGATTGGTTGGCAGAAGTGACAGATCAACGCTTGCGCACGTCTTGGAATTCATCTCGGTATTTAACGACTCGTGTTTTTTGTGACTTTAATTTGAAATTGATCTAAATTCTATGATTTAAAAAAAGTTATATATGGACTTCCAAGTCGGCATTACCCCCAAAATACACACCGTATATTTTCACACAGACACGGTGTAGGACTGAGGTTCTTTAGCGAGCAGGCTATAAATTCTATGCATTTTGATTTTAAGGCTTACTGGATATGAACAAAGTGACGCAAAATCATCCAGATTACGCAAAAAAGCTTTTGTGCTTGGTATGCCACTACAACAACAGTTCCCTATTTTTACCCAACTGCCGCACGGCGAAAGGAAGCGTAAAAAGGCGTCCTTGAATTGCTATTGATCCCGAAGGTGCTATAGGCTATAATTTTTTAAACAGGAATTAACATGGCGGTCGTCAGACACCATTTTGTCACATGATGTAGGCTTTAAAGCATACAAATTACCTAAATTTCAGATGATTTTAATGAAATTCCTGTGATCACCCATTTCAAATTACCTTCAATTTGCTGTAATTACTTTGTAGTTTTCCCTGCTTCCGCACATCTCCCCTCCTGTATATTTCCCCTTCTCTCACCCCTTTTTATTTATTTATTTTTTATTGATATCAGAACTGTAGTTAGATTTACGTTACTAGACCGAAAACGTGAACTTTACAGGTCAACTCAGGAAATTAAGTTAATTAATTTAATTTCCGGTCGTGTATCGTACGTATTTTTTTTAAACGGACGTACATCTCCAAAAACATTTCCATATGTAATACATTTTTTAAAGCGAGATAAAATGCTACAAACATACTTTTTATGTAAATATAAAGGTACTTACCTAAAAGCTAGTATATTTATAACTATTCGAAAAACCGTTATAATTGGCTTAGGAGGAGCGACCTTCAGAAACGAGAAGATGCTTAAAGAATATACTCCCTGAAAACTGTACTTTTTGCAACATAGAAAATTGTTATTAAGTTGATTGGAACTAAAAGTTTTGTTTAAACCATTGACTTCTATACTCTATACCCTCGGATAAACTTTTGACAGGAGCTGTCAAGTAATTTACCCACTTCAAAACAATTTTTGACGTTGAAATTCGTCTTTTTGATTGGTTCAAATTGACAGGTGGATAATCATCTAAAAACATCAAAATATAAAAAACAGTTACAAACCCTTTAAATTATATGATAGTTAAGATGATGTTAAGCAAGACTCTAATCTTAAAATATTAACTTTTGTGGCACTACATTGCTATGACAAAAAAGATATAAAATAATTATTTTATTACACCAAACTAAGCCTATTTTTTATTATAATTGTTAACAATAAATATTTTAATTTGTGGCCAAGTTTTATTATTAAATATTGTGGGATATCTTTTTTCAAATCCTCGCACTCCTTTTTCTTCGGTGGAATTTTTGATTTTAAATGTCTTTTAAAATATTCCACTGCATATTTTTTTCGTTCATTGCTCCATTTAATAAGAGTTCGGAAACGGCCAATTTTTTTAACCTAAAAAATTAAAAGTAGGATACATTGTATTTTTTATACAGACTTCCATTAACCAATCTTTATTTATCTTTGAATACGTAAGTTTATTTATGTAAAGATAAGTAACGATGTCTTTACTTCCTTAGCTAGAGGGGAGCATTTTATTGTCCAAAAAAACGCATTAGCAAATTTCTGTCTGTCTGTCTGCCTGTCGCTCTATCACGTTTTTTGTAAGTCGCATAACTTAAAAATGCTTTAGGTGATTTTAATAAATTTTGTACACATATTTCTTTCATTGAGGATTAGAGCTGATAAGCTTTTCAGCCTTGCTGGATTACTCCTTAAGGGGATATCTTCAAAAGGAATTATTTCCAATGAAGTTAATAACTTGAAAACGCATTAACCTATTTGAACCAAATTTTGCACACTTATTGCTCCTGTCAAGGATAAGTGCCTGAGGTTTTTCAGATTTTTTTTATTGACTCCTTAAGGAGATACCTTCAAAAAGAGTTATTTTGGATCATATATGTACAGTTGGTTTCATAAAAAACGCTTATATGCTTTTTTCCTTTATCACACTTTTAGGCTTTTTGTTACTGTATACTTATTGTGCATTTTTGACTTAAATTATTATTGTCAATATTAGTTTGACCTAAAACGTCATTAATTTTAAAGTCCATCACACACAAAAATGCATAAGCGCATAGCATGGCAAATAGTGGTGCTTAAGCCAATCAGCGATCGAATAGCAGCGGTCATATTGGATTTAGGTAAGAAAAGTCCATAAGTCTCAAATACCAAAAACTAGAAACAATAAGTGAAATTAAAGAAAGAAAAATAAGAAAAAAGTTTTTTTTTGTGTCGTGCGCTATGCATTTTTGTGTGTGATGGGCTTTATCTAGTAAATGAAATGCATACACTATTAGAAATGTTAATTTTGTGGTATAGGGAAAATGCATGTATCCCTTTTTTATGAAATCAGGTAGATGTGTATAAGTTTCGAATGGGCCAAAATATTAGTTTTATTTAATATATGTATTTTCATCGTATTCTTTATTGGTTTTAGTACATCTGGAACTAAATGTTCATATTTACCAAATTCATATCTGGGTATTACAAAAAGGGATATTTTTGAATGTGGTTTAACCTTTTTAAGTACATCGTACATGCTTTCTGCAAAAATAATGTCATAACCCTTTTCAATAGCTTGATCTGCGTCGGATTTAGTTCTACCACCGATTCCATTAGCGGCACTTTTACCGTGCCCAGCTTCGGTAAAGTGCCATGATATGAATGATATTGAGTGCAGCTTACCAAAATAGATAATGAAAAAGAAGTTTAACTTATTGCGATATTGCGTGGTCGAGCCGTCACTTGCAAAATGAAGGGTTGTGATGGGATTGATAAGTTTCTTAATTTCCAAAAGTACAGGTTCCAAATGAACCCATATCCCGTTTGGATCGTGGGTGAGGTCATCACTCATGGTAACAAACGACTTGGGCAATATTTTGGATGCGCCGAAATGTATACTTTGTATTTCTTGTGCATATTTACCTGCATAGTTTTGTGAAAAATCAATGTGCAGAAGATCTTCGCCCTCCTTGAGGTTGGTTTTAAGTTATTTAGTTGACGAAGTTGGTGCCCGGAATTATAATGATGAATAATAAACTCTTTTAAAGATTCTTTAACGTGAATGGTTACTTTTATAATTTTTTTCTTCTTATCCAATCGTTCTTCGACTTTAGATGTCCATTTATAAAAAAACGTGTTGTTAGCAAGAATGGGTCTGTCTGAAAAAAACTTTTTGTCCTTACAACTTCCACATTCTTTGTTAGCTGGATCACATGCCAAATGTTTACTGGTTTCGGTGACAGTACTACTTGGAATTATTTTTAGTTGATGCATTTTTTCTAAAAGATACTCAAAATTTGAATGATTTCTGCAAAGACAAATATCTCTAGCATCCACTTTTGGTTGCACAACGAAAAAGGGTTTAAAAGTTGTAAACTGTGGATAGTTAATTTTTATAAAATACAATTAATTGTATTTTATAAAAATTACGTGTTTATGTCCGTTTGACTGATTTTTAATCTGTATGTTTGTTTTAGACTATTTTAAATGTTTTTTAATTTTTAATTTTTGTGTGTTCCAGTTTTTCATTTGTTTCAAAGATGATTCTTAACTGTCTACCAGACCACTTGATAATGGTTTTTTAAAAAACCGAAACGCGTTGTGGTTAGACAATAAAATATTTGTGAAGTAAGCAGGACTTTTCGTTTCTTCTCCTGAACTTGGCAAGAAAATAACAACCAAAAAAATCAGGGTCTCTACCTATAGGTACTTTTTTTTCAGATCCAATAGATCTAACTACCTAAGCCTACTTACTGAATTACTTACTTTTTGGTCATAATCTTCTCTTTTTTTTCATATTCTTCTAGAAGAATCTGCAATTTGTTTTTTAATGTTTTAATTGTTTTCCCGTTGAAATTTCTAAATTCTCTTTGATTTAAACTCATCCCGTAGGATTTTGTAAAGGATTTTCTTGGATTGTTTCTCTTAAAAATAATATGATGTCCTCTTCTGAAAATCGAACACGTTTGCACGTTGATTTTTTAAAATTTTCCATGCTTTAAAACAATTAAAACCTGGATCACAAAAAAACAAAACACGCTTAAAACTTGAAAGAAACTTGGGTTAAGATATCGAGTGTCAAAACCAACAAAAAAAAAGACATTTGGCCAGAGTATTTTTTTGTTGGCCTTGGGCAAGATCAGAAAACACCAAGGCTACAAGACACCAACCAAGGCCAGGTTATAGCCAAAATTGTGCCGTCCTTTATTTGTGAATGTCACTACTTGGATATAGCCTATTTTTTTTAGAAATGCGCACGCGTAGAACTATCAACAACGTCAAAATTTGCGCCATTAAAAATTGGCCAGCCAAGTCCTGTAAACTGTTGCGAAAAGCGGTTGGCTCAAGGATTCCACTACACCGATTTGTTTACATCTCAACTCCTCGTTCACTTTCCATACTGAAACGATCACATCCATATCGGTTTTATTTTGATTTTTGTGTAAATGCAAATAAAGCGGGCTTAGAAAAATCAACGAATATACAATTTAAAAAAATTGTTTTATTGGAATATACTAAAAAAGAATTGGAAAGTTGCGTAGTTTTGAAAAAAATCTGAAAACATATAAACATATCTTTTGATTACTAGAATCAGCTGAAGAAAAATAATGACGTAAAGATAAAGCCCCTTGCTTAAATAGTGACAGGCACAAATTGTGCCTGGCACAATGCGCTTTCAATAATTCCCGATTTATAATAATATGTGGATTTACTTAAAATATTAAAAAAGAAATCTATTTAATTTTACAATTAAACATTTTTCGGTCTCTCCGGGATAAGTGACCGCGTGGGTGAATACTTCTGGACGGTCAACTGGCTAAAATAATGCTGATGATATGGTAGGCATCGAGGTAGGTACTGCTGCTTCTTTTTTAAGGTATGTTAGTTTCTTATTTGGGTATTCGATTTTTGTAAAAGTGCTGACAATGAATCTAGGCAGTTTTGCGGTCTTCGTGGGTCGTCGAACTTTTCGCTTTAGTATCAAGTTGCTCCTTTTGCAAAATATTATGAACTATTTTAAATATTGTTGTTATTCCTTTGCTATTGTAGGTGCCATGAAGAAATTGTAAATTGGGAGGCAAAAATTTTAAAATTTGTTGTTGCGTATTTACAATGGCAAAAGGTTTATGACTTTTTTGCCGTTGTCCTTCCACCTCTTCAGTAAATTTTGAGTTGGAATGTTTCTTCTTTTGGGATTTCTTTCTAATAAGGATTGTTGCTTCTTGTTTAAAAGTTTTCTTCTCTTTAATATGTCTTCTTGACTTTTGGTTATGTTTGGACTTGCTTTTTATTCTGAAGGTATTACTGTTTCAGCAGAAGATAGGCCCCAAATTAATTTGTTGCTTTAACTTAAGGGCTTCCTGTAAATGTATGTGGCACTGCCATTTCGCTTTTGTCTTGGTGCTAACAGTAGGTATTTTAGGCAATAATTTTGTCTTCAATTTTGATTAAATCTTTGGTTTTATAACTTTGCTATCTTGTTTGTTGTATTTCGTTGTTTCGTACTACATTATCTTCTTCTTGAGTTTGTTGCGTTTGACTAACGTTGCTAATTTTATGGTTTGTGTTTGTTTCTTTGCCTACTTCTTTCGTAACCAAGATTACTGGAGGTATCTGAGCATCTTTTTTCTTCTGAGATATATGATCTGGCTTAGGTTTTAAATTCCCTTCTTCTTAGGTTTTTTGAGTTTGAGCATTTGATTCTTGAAATGAGTGTAAACATTTCTTTTTATAAAAATTGAAAAAAATCTATTGTGGGAATTTTATTTTGAAATCCTTGGAACCATCTATGGTATGATTTTTCTACTTTAAATGTCAATTTCTTCGACAATAATCTAATTATGGGTAGGTCCCAAGTTTTGGTATCTTGCCCAGAGGTTTGAATGTCTAAGCCTTTGATGGCTAACCTTATACAGCTGTTGCAATTCTTTGGCTGTTTCTTCATACATACATGGTATGTCTCTGATATCATCTAAATGGTCCATAATGATGTTCGGAATTTGAAAACTTTCTCTCTTCTCAAATTTAGCTGATGGTCTCTTGTTCAATCCTTCGATCCTTTCAACTAAGTATTGAAGGACTTCTTTTAATGTGGGCAATCTGCCTAGTTTGCAGTTCACGCATTCATGGTGTAAAGCGTGCGTCTCGACATCTCATTTTTGGTAAATTACATTTATGATTATTGGCTCCCAATTGACTTTAATCACTTGTGAAAAGTCCAGTAGATCTTCCGCATGTAGCAAGAGTTGTTTTAGTTTTTGGACTGACGCATGCTCCATAATGTCAAGAAATAGAAGATCATAGAAGAAGTTGTGAACCCATATTGTATCTTTAATTATTAATTATTTTTAAGTTACATTGACATTATTAAGCCCCAAACGTTCCGTAACGGTAATCACTTCCCTAATATGATTAGACAAATCTTCAGCACTAATACCTCCATCTGGCGTAAAATGAAAAGAGACAACTTGTTTCCAGCCTCTGCTGATTCCCCCCAGCATGAATACTGTTTTCCAGGAATAATAGAGGTTTTATCAATGTGTAGGCAGCAGTCCCTTTCTGCTGGTTGAAGACTTGGAATTTTGTTTTTAAGTACCGAAATAATATCAAAAAGAATTCCTGGGGTAAAGTTAATATGCTCAATAGAGCGTTGTAGGGTACGTATTGATGGAAGCGGGAAATTTTGTTTTAATAAGACATTATATCCAGAGGTACCACACGCAAACTTAATTTGGAACCCCCTTTCCAAAGTTCGGTTATCCCATGGTGCACTAGAATATTTTCTTAAATGTGACCCATACTTGCCTTTGCAATGAGCAATGTTTTTGGAATTTTTGGTTTCTAAACTTTTTATTTTAGAACAATAATTTTGATTTAAAAGGCCTAAATCTGATATTGTTTTGTTTAAATCTAATATGTGTTGCTCTTTTTCTGTTAATAAATTTTGTAATATTTGCTGATTTTCCAAAAGTTCTCTAAACATATTTTTCGTTCGTTGTCCATCACAATAAAGATCACTAAGAATGTCAAATACTGAGAGTGGATTTTTCTTGGATATTAGGCTGGATGGTACAGCTTCAGTTTTTAATGTTAGTTCTAGTTGAAAATCTTCTTTTTTGAGGTGAGCCTGTAATAACAAAATACGTAATTAGTTATTGTTTAAAGGAAATACCTTTTGTTTAAAACAGAAAAGTTAATCAAGTTTTTAAATAAGTGAATTTTTAACCCATTTGGATCTAATCCAGTACGTGTGAAGTCAAAAGTTAAATTTAAACATCGCCTAATAACAAGACGTTTGTTTAGCTATGCATAAATACTTTAAAATTTTTGATAATATATTAACTAAATACATTACAAACGCGGCAAGAAATAGTGGTAAAAAATTTTTGGACTAGAAAAATCTAAACTATAAAAAATTTAGGTACCTTAACCTTCCAGTCGGGGCGCCCGGGGGCTTGACAAAAAGCGGGGCGCCGGTCTATGGGACCCAGCGTTATTTTTCTTTTTATAATAACTTTTTTGGATAAATGGAAAATGGATACAATATAACGAACCTTTAGCTGTATTTTGAATAAAAAAACAACTTAAAAAATAAAACTTTTTATTTCTATTTATACTGTTATGGAAAACACTGTAAAAAAAACACAAAATTTTCAATAAATCACTATGTTAGCTCCCGCTAAATTTCGCGGTTGTTTATATATATTTTTAAAACCACACAATTGTATGAAGGACTAAGTGCATTTCGCGTATTTGGACATGCGCACCAACAACCAGTGAGATCCTTGTCGACCGCCTCGAGAAAATGGCGTGTTAATTTCGTTCTCCAACTATTTCAAATATCTACACCTAAAAGTGCTCGATTTTTGTGTACTGAAGCATAGAACTAGAAACTTCAGCCCTTCAGCTACGTGGTGACATCACTAGATCCAATCAGGGGCCCCTTGGAACGTGGAGAAATTGGCTGCAACTGGTGAGTGCATTTGTATCTGATTACCGTTGTGTGGCACAAATATTTTACCTATGGACGTTTGATTATTTCGTAATTTCATATCAATATATTTATGTTTGCTCGTGCTTTCATTAATTAAATATTTACAGTCCATTGCATTTATCGTTTTTCTAAACGCGGCATAACATAAGTGGTCCTTCGAGCCGGATTAATTATTTAAAATAATAAATCCATACGACGGTATTAATAATTATTTTCAGGCCGAAAAACAAGGCGGCCTTGAATTTGCCAATCGTATTGAAACGGCGGTATCGGTAGCGGCACGTAGGCACGTGTCTATCGCGTGGTCGATTCAGTAAACAAAGCGAAGGAACCACAAAACAAAACAAACAAAAACATTTCTCATTTATGTGTTAGGGTGTTTCATATCATTTCGATATTTAAAACAATTTTCATCAATTGCGATAAATTAGTGCATATTTTCGACAATTCGTCATTTTTCTATTTCAGAAGCATTCATTTAGCGTTAATTGTATATTTACCGACAATTTCGTCATTTCAAAGGTAAAATCATGTCTGTCAAAAAAGCCGTTCAAAAACGCAAGGGTTTTTTATCTGCGATCACCGAGTGTTATGTGTTTTTACAGACCGCGGCAAAGGATGAAAAAGCGAGAAACGAGTTTCAAGTGAGGTATTCCGATTTGGATGAAACCTTCGATAAATGCATGCTGGCGCATAATGACGTCATTATGTTGATAGACGACGCGGACGACGAGGAGTTTAAAACGCAGGATGCGATCCTTTCAGAAGCTCGTAAATATTTTTATGCGTGTAAGGGGGTTTACTCTAAAATATTTCCGGTTGAGGCCCCATCCTTTTCGGGATCATATGTTCGACAAAACGAAACTCCAAAACTCAAAGAGTTAGGTATTCCCATATTTCGAGGTGATAAAAAATTATGGCCAAGCTTTTTCGATCTTTTTAATAACATTATAGATCAAAATCAAAGTCTAAGTAACGTTCGAAAACTTCAATATTTATTTTCATATCTCGAGGATGAGCCTTTAAAATTGATATCAGGGACTAGCTTGTCTGATCAAAATTATAAAATTGCTTACGACAAATTAGTCAATAGATATCAAAACAAGCGAGACCTCGCAAATGATGCTTTAAGCTCAATTATGAACTCCACCTTAAAAAACGAGTCAGCTAAAGAATTGCGTAATTTAATTGACACCTTTTCTGAATTTTGTTAGAAAAATTGGATATTCCGACGCGTTCAAATTTCGAAATGAGTCACGCCAATACTAATACCGAAATTCCCACTTTTCAGTCACTTTTTCAATTTCTAGAAAAAAGATGTAAAGTTTTGGAATCACTTCCTCAATCAACAGCACCCAAAAAGGTGCCTATCTATCAAAAATCAAATTCTATGCAAAATCAGTCTGGGCAAAAGCCTACCTATCAAAATTCAAATTCTATGCGAAATCAGTTTGGGCAAAAGCCTACCTATAAATCATCCAATTCGCCTTTTATAGGACTGGCTGGCACCTCAACTAATTCAAGTACGGGAATAAAATGTTTCCGGTGTAATCAAGGTCACGTGCTTTCGAAATGTCAAACATTTCTTGATCTCTCACCTATCGATCGCCTATCTTTCGTCAAGCAGAAAAAATTATGTCTAGCGTGTTTTTATCCCTTGCATGGTGTAGATACGTGCAAATCAAAATATTCATGCAGGACTTGCAATAGTAAAAGGCACCACACTTTAACTCATATCTTAGAAACTAATCAAGAGTCTGGAAGCCAAGATACTAGTCCTGTCATTCACACACCACCTGTCAATAATCTTCATGTGTCATTAAATGCCTCAGGACCTTCAGGTACCTTTCTTTTATGCACCGCCATAATAGATGTTATGGACGGTTGCGGAAATTTTCAACCTGTAAGGGCACTGCTTGATTCTGGATCACAGACAGGATTCATCAGTGAAAAGTGTATTCAGCGTCTTAATCTTCCTAGGCGAAGTTACACCACTGAAATATTCGGATTAAATCAGATGTCTTCTTTTACTTCCAAAGGGCTCGTTCAATGTCACATTAAGCCACAAGGACAAGTCACTCCTTTACTTAATTTCGAAGCAATTGTTGTTCCACAACTATGTTCCAATATGCCTACATTCTCTTTGAACGATAATCAGTGGAAACACTTGGAAAACCTTAAACTTGCCGACCCATCTTATTTCAAATCTAGACCTGTGGACCTGGTTATTGGTTGCGAGCTATTCGCACAGATATTCAAGGAGGGCGGGGTTCTTGGACAGGTAGGGCAGCCTTCAGCCCTTGAAACTATCTTTGGCTGGGTCGTCATGGGAAGGGTTGACGAGGTAGGTAGTCTTACGGAACAAACCAGTTGTTTTTTAACGAGTCATTCACCTCCTTTAGAGGTCATTCTCCCTAGGTTTTGGGAAATCGAACATTTGCCTAAAAAACAAATCTTATCAAAGGAAGAAAAACAAGCAGAATCAATTTTTACTGCTAGTGTATTACGGCAACCGAGCGGTAGGTTCATGGTAGATCTTCCGTTTAAAGATAAAATAAACCCTGACCTAGGAAATACTTATCCGCAAGCTTATCGTAGATTTTTACTTCTAGAAAATAGATTAATCAAAAATCCTGATCTGTACACTGCCTATTCAAGTTTCATGCAAGACTATATCGATTCTAATCATATGAGTTTAGTTTTATCTAGTCAACCAAAGGTCGACGTATCGTGTTTTTTAGCACATCATTGCGTACTAAAGCCGGAAAGCTTAAGTACAAAATTAAGGGTAGTCTGGGATTGTTCGGCAGTCACCCCAAAAAATATTAGTCTCAATGACACATTGTTATCTGGACCGAAACTTCAAAAGGATATTGCTTCTTTACTCCTTACGTTTCGTCTTAATCCTATTGCCTACATTGCTGACATCAAACAGATGTTCCGTCAAGTCCTTATCAATCCTTATCACCGTCCTTATCAAGGGATATTGTGGAGGTTTTCTCCACATGACCCACTTTCAGTGTGGGAACTTTCTACTGTCACTTTTGGCATGACATGCTCACCTTTTCTAGCCATGCGTACCTTAAATGAGCTGGCAGAGAGAGAAAAGGAACGTTTTCCTATGGCTAGTACTGTTCTAAAAACGTCAATCTATATCGACGATATCTTGGGAACTAGCCCTTCGCTTTCTGAAGCTCTCTCCCTTCAAACAGAACTCAATGATTTGTTGAAGTCGGGAGGATTTGAACTTAAAAAATGGGCAAGCAATTGTCCCGAGTTATTGGCAACATTGCCAGAGTCCGATCGTCAAATGCCTCTCTCTTTCGACAAGGAGGAACCCCACTTTATCAAAGTTTTAGGACTTCAATGGCATCCAAAAAACGACATTTTTTCTTATCAATGCCGAATGAAGGAAAAACCCCCAACCAAACGTTCTATTTTATCTATCATAGGAACAATCTTCGATCCCTTAGGTTTTCTTTGTCCCTTGTTGCTACAAGCAAAATTTATTTTGCAACAGTTGTGGATATCGAAAGTAGGCTGGAACGAAGAACCAGATTCTTCTATCATCGACTCTTGGAACAAACTTCGTTCTGAACTCCCGCTTCTTTCCAATTTTCAATTACCCCGACAAATCAAACTGTCAAAAACCAATACCAGTCAAATCATCGGCTTCTGTGACGCTTCAATTCGAGGCTACGCAGGCGTCGTATATTTTCGTGTAGAAGAGGAAAATAATATATCTGTTTCTCTCATGTCTGCAAAATCTAGGGTCGCGCCTATAAAGTCACAAACTTTGGCTAGGCTAGAACTCCTATTTTATCTAGCTATGAAGGAAAAATAACTTTTACAAATATCGTTACTTTCTGCGATTCGCAAGTCGTATTGCACTGGCTTTCATCCCCTCCTAATCGCTGGCAAACCTTTGTTGGAAATCGAGTCAGTAGAATCCAAGAAATCATTCCTTCAAACTCATGGCGCTACATTCCTTCTGCTTTAAATGCAGCCGATATTGCGTCACGAGGGGCCACCCCTTCACAGCTCATGTCACATGACATGTGGTGGAACGCACCGTCGTTTTTGTGGTCTCCCGAAAACGAATGGCCCGATTTTCATAGATCAAAAATGCCGATTGATTTCGGAGATATTAATCTGGAGGAAAAGCCAAAAGTCTGTTGCAATGCGATAATTGATGTCAACTTCTTAGATCAGCTTCTTATCAAATATTCATCTATATCAAAAATTCAACGTATCATTTGTTATGTCCTTCGAATAGTTAACCTTTTTCAAAACCATTCCTATCAAAAACCCACTAAGCCGCCGGACCAAAAAGTTATTTTTGAGAATATTGTTTTTCCTACCACCGGTGAGATGCAAAGTGCGTTACACCTTCTTATCAAACGCGTTCAAGGTTCTTGTTTTTCTGAGCTTTTTTCCGCGTTATCTAAGGATAAACCAATACCGCAACCTTTGCGAAAACTTTCACCTTTTCTTGATGAGAATAATATCATTAGAGTCGGTGGCAGATTACAAAAATCTGACCTTTTGTCTTATTCTGCAAAACACCCCGTCTTACTTTCGAGTGACCATCGTTTAACTACTCTTCTTATCGAGTCCGCTCATCGACAATATCTTCATCCTGGGTTTAAAACATTACATTATTATTATCTGCCCGACGGGCAATTCAAAGAACCATATCCAAGTGCTTGCAATGTTTTAGAATCAACCCTAAACCCTATAGACCGCCCATAATGAGTTCACTTCCCGCTCATCGAATCAATCAACTTAAACCTTTTTCGAGTGTAGCTATCGACTTTTGTGGACCTTTCTTTGTGATTCCTCATCGTTACCGTGGTTGTAAAGCTTTCAAATCGTATGTCTGTGTGTTTGTCTGTACGGCCACACATTGCGTGCATTTGGAATTAACCATGGAACTGTCCACCGAAGGGTTCGTAGGTGCATTCCATCGATTCATTTCCAGACGCGGAAGCGTGACGCAATGCTGGTCAGATCAAGGCAGTAATTTTATAGGGTTTCGTAACCAATTACTGGATTACGCAAGAAGTGCTGCCACCAGACTTTCTATTCGTTGGCATCTGGGACCTCCTCTCAGTCCACATTTCAATGGCCTGGCAGAAGCTGGCGTCAAAAGTTTTAAAACTCACTTTGTACGAGTTGTCGGCGACCAGAAGTTGTCTATCATGGAGATGTCCACCCTTACCTGTCGCATAGAAGCCGTACTTAATAGTCGCCCTTTATCTTCTGCCTCTTCAGACCCACACGATCTTCAACCTCTTACCCCTGGGCATTTTTTGACACTTGAACCCCTTAATTCAGAAATTCCGGAGTCAGATTTGTCCGAGGTTCCCCTAAATCGGCTCTCGAGATGGCAACTAATCCAAAAACTACATAATGATTTTTGGAAACGGTATTCTATAGAGTATTTGCATACGCTCCAACAGCGACACAAGTGGGCTGATTCGTCCCCAAATATCAAATTAAATGATTTGGTTATCATAACAAGTGATCACATTCAATCGCCTTTGAAATGGCCGGTCGGTCGGGTCATCGAACTGCATCCCGGCGGGGACGGTCAGGTGCGTGTTGCGACGGTACAAACGGTTACCGGTGTTTATAAGCGGCCAGTTGTAAAACTGTGCCTCTTGCCAAATTAAAAGTAATTTTAATTTTCTACCTTTTACCGGGTATTACCATAGGTTTTTTTTATTTGTAATTTTTTTTTGAATTTTTTGTTTGTTTGTTTTGCCTTTTTTCGGGATTTCGTTATCTCTAAATAAACTTACGATACTTATCTGTTTTCATTCATTTATATTTATCGGTCGATTCTTTTTCTTATATCTATATCTGTCCGGTTGAGATTCTAAAATTGTGTGTTTTGGAGGGCAGTTATGTTAGCTCCCGCTAAATTTCGCGGTTGTTTATATATATTTTTAAAACCACACAATTGTATGAAGGACAAAGCGCATTTCGCGTATTTGGACATGCGCACCAACAACCAGTGAGATCCTTGTCGACCGCCTCGAGAAAATGGCGTGTTAATTTCGTTCTCCAACTATTTCAAATATCTACACCTAAAAGTGCTCGATTTTTGTGTACTGAAGCATAGAACTAGAAACTTCAGCCCTTCAGCTACGTGGTGACATCACTAGATCCAATCAGGGGCCCCTTGGAACGTGGAGAAATTGGCTGCAACTGGTGAGTGCATTTGTATCTGATTACCGTTGTGTGGCACAAATATTTTACCTATGGACGTTTGATTATTTCGTAATTTCATATCAATATATTTATGTTTGCTCGTGCTTTCATTAATTAAATATTTACAGTCCATTGCATTTATCGTTTTTCTAAACGCGGCATAACATAAGTGGTCCTTCGAGCCGGATTAATTATTTAAAGCCGAAAAACAAGGCAGCCTTGAATTTGCCAATCGTATTGAAACGGCGGTATCGGTAGCGGCACGTAGGCACGTGTCTATCGCGTGGTCGATTCAGTAAACAAAGCGAAGGAACCACAAAACAAAACAAACAAAAACATTTCTCATTTATGTGTTAGGGTGTTTCATATCATTTCGATATTTAAAACAATTTTCATCAATTGCGATAAATTAGTGCATATTTTCGACAATTCGTCATTTTTCTATTTCAGAAGCATTCATTTAGCGTTAATTGTATATTTACCGACATTTCTGTGATTAGATGTGTTCCATATCATTTCGATATTTAAAATAATTTTCATCAATTGCGATAAATTAGTGCATATTTTCGACAAGTCGTCATTTTTCTATTTCAGAAGCATTAATTTAGCGTTAATTGTATATTTACCGACAATTTCGTCATTTCAAAGGTAAAATCATGTCTGTCAAAAAAGCCGTACAAAAACGCAAGGGTTTTTTATCTGCGATCACCGAGTGTTATGTGTTTTCACAGACCGCGGCAAAGGATGAAAAAGCGAGAAACGAGTTTCAAGTGAGGTATTCCGATTTGGATGAAACCTTCGATAAATGCATGCTGGCGCATAATGACGTCATTATGTTGATAGACGACGCGGACGACGAGGAGTTTAAAACGCAGGATGCGATCCTTTCAGAAGCTCGTAAATATTTTTATGCGTGTAAGGGGGTTTACTCTAAAATATTTCCGGTTGAGGCTCCATCCTTTTCGGGATCATATGTTCGACAAAACGAAACTCCAAAACTCAAAGAGTTAGGTATTCCCATATTTCGAGGTGATAAAAAATTATGGCCAAGCTTTTTCGATCTTTTTAATAACATTATAGATCAAAATCAAAGTCTAAGTAACGTTCGAAAACGTCAATATTTATTTTCATATCTCGAGGATGAGCCTTTAAAATTGATATCAGGGATTAGCTTGTCTGATCAAAATTATAAAATTGCTTACGACAAATTAGTCAATAGATATCAAAACAAGCGAGACCTCGCAAATGATGCTTTAAGCTCAATTATGAACTCCACCTTAAAAAACGAGTCAGCTAAAGAATTGCGTAATTTAATTGACACCTTTTCTGAATCCCTAGAAATTTTAAAATCACTTAGCTTTGACGTTGACAGTTGGGACTTTATTATTTTTTTCATTTTGTTAGAAAAATTGGATATTCCGACGCGTTCAAATTTCGAAATGAGTCACGCCAATACTAATACCGAAATTCCCACTTTTCAGTCACTTTTTCAATTTCTAGAAAAAAGATGTAAAGTTTTGGATCACTTCCTCAATCAACAGCACCCAAAAAGGTGCCTATCTATCAAAAATCAAATTCTATGCAAAATCAGTCTGGGCAAAAGCCTACCTATCAAAATTCAAATTCTATGCGAAATCAGTTTGGGCAAAAGCCTACCTATAAATCATCCAATTCGCCTTTTATAGGACTGTTAGTATAAAATGTTTCCGGTGTAATCAAGGTCACGTGCTTTCGAAATGTCAAACATTTCTTGATCCCTCACCTATCGATCGCCTATCTTTCGTCAAGCAGAAAAAATTATGTCTAGCGTGTTTTCATCCCTTGCATGGTGTAGATACGTGCAAATCAAAATATTCATGCAGGACTTGCAATAGTAAAAGGCACCACACTTTAACTCATATCTTAGAAACTAATCAAGAGTCTGGAGGCCAAGATACTAGTCCTGTCATTCACACACCACCTGTCAATAATCTTCATGTGTCATTAAATGCCTCAGGACCTTCAGGTACCTTTCTTTTATGCACCGCCATAATAGATGTTATGGACGGTTGCGGAAATTTTCAACCTGTAAGGGCACTGCTTGATTCTGGATCACAGACAGGATTCATCAGTGAAAAGTGTATTCAGCGTCTTAATCTTCCTAGGCGAAGTTACACCACTGAAATATTCGGATTAAATCAGATGTCTTCTTTTACTTCCAAAGGGCTCGTTCAATGTCACATTAAGCCACAAGGACAAGTCACTCCTTTACTTAATTTCGAAGCAATTGTTGTTCCACAACTATGTTCCAATATGCCTACATTCTCTTTGAACGATAATCAGTGGAAACACTTGGAAAACCTTAAACTTGCCGACCCATCTTATTTCAAATCTAGACCTGTGGACCTGGTTATTGGTTGCGAGCTATTCGCCCAGATATTCAAGGAGGGCAGGGTTCTTGGACAGGTAGGGCAGCCTTCAGCCCTTGAAACTATCTTTGGCTGGGTCGTCATGGGAAGGGTTGACGAGGTAGGTAGTCTTACGGAACGAACCAGTTGTTTTTTAACGAGTCATTCACCTCCTTTAGAGGTCATTCTCCCTAGATTTTGGGAAATCGAACATTTGCCGAAAAAACAAATCTTATCAAAGGAAGAAAAACAAGCAGAATCAATTTTTACTGCTAGTGTATTACGGCAACCGAGCGGTAGGTTCATGGTAGATCTTCCGTTTAAAGATAAAATAAACCCTGACCTAGGAAATACTTATCCGCAAGCTTATCGTAGATTTTTACTTCTAGAAAATAGATTAATCAAAAATCCTGATCTGTACACTGCCTATTCAAGTTTCATGCAAGACTATATCGATTCTAATCATATGAGTTTAGTTTTATCTAGTCAACCAAAGGTCGACGTATCGTGTTTTTTAGCACATCATTGCGTACTAAAGCCGGAAAGCTTAAGTACAAAATTAAGGGTAGTCTGGGATTGTTCGGCAGTCACCCCAAAAAATATTAGTCTCAATGACACATTGTTATCTGGACCGAAACTTCAAAAGGATATTGCTTCTTTACTCCTTACGTTTCATCTTAATCCTATTGCCTACATTGCTGACATCAAACAGATGTTCCGTCAAGTCCTTATCAATCCTTATCACCGTCCTTATCAAGGGATATTGTGGAGGTTTTCTCCACATGACCCAATTTCAGTGTGGGAGCTTTCTACTGTCACTTTTGGCATGACATGCTCACCTTTTCTAGCCATGCGTACCTTAAATGAGCTGGCAGAGAGAGAAAAGGAACGTTTTCCTATGGCTAGTACTGTTCTAAAAACGTCAATCTATATCGACGATATCTTGGGAACTAGCCCTTCGCTTTCTGAAGCTCTCTCCCTTCAAACAGAACTCAATGATTTGTTGAAGTCGGGAGGATTTGAACTTAAAAAATGGGCAAGCAATTGTCCCGAGTTATTGGCAACATTGCCAGAGTCCGATCGTCAAATGCCTCTCTCTTTCGACAAGGAGGAACCCCACTTTATCAAAGTTTTAGGACTTCAATGGCATCTAAAAAACGACATTTTTTCTTATCAATGCCGAATGAAGGAAAAACCTCCAACCAAACGTTCTATTTTATCTATCATAGGAACAATCTTCGATCCCTTAGGTTTTCTTTGTCCCTTGTTGCTACAAGCAAAATTTATTTTGCAACAGTTGTGGATATCGAAAATAGGCTGGGACGAAGAACCAGATTCTTCTATCATCGACTCTTGGAACAAACTTCGTTCTGAACTCCCGCTTCTTTCCAATTTTCAATTACCCCGACAAATCAAACTGTCAAAAACCAATACCTGTCAAATTATCGGCTTCTGTGACGCTTCAATTCGAGGCTACGCAGGCGTCGTATATTTTCGTGTAGAAGAGGAAAATAATATATCTGTTTCTCTCATATTTGCAAAATCTAGGGTCGCGCCTATAAAGTCACAAACTTTGGTTAGGCTAGAACTCCTAGGCGCATTTCTTTTAAGCGAATTAATTGACTTCGTTTTATCTAGCTATGAAGGAAAAATAACTTTTACAAATATCGTTACTTTCTGCGATTCGCAAGTCGTATTGCACTGGCTTTCATCCCCTCCTAATCGCTGGCAAACCTTTGTTGGAAATCGAGTCAGTAGAATCCAAGAAATCATTCCTTCAAACTCATGGCGCTACATTCCTTCTGCTTTAAATGCAGCCGATATTGCATCACGAGGGGCCACCCCTTCACAGCTCATGTCACATGACATGTGGTGGAACGCACCGTCGTTTTTGTGGTCTCCCGAAAACGAATGGCCCGATTTCCATAGATCAAAAATGCCGATTGATTTCGGAGATATTAATCTGGAGGAAAAGCCAAAAGTCTGTTGCAATGCGATAATTGATGTCAACTTCTTAGATCAGCTTCTTATCAAATATTCATCTATATCAAAAATTCAACGTATCATTTGTTATGTCCTTTGAATTGTTAACCTTTTTCAAAACCATTCCTATCAAAAACCCACTAAGCCGCCGGACCAAAAAGTTATTTTTGAGAATATTGTTTTTCCTACCACCGGTTACACCTTCTTATCAAACGCGTTCAAGGTTCTTGTTTTTCTGAGCTTTTTTCCGCGTTATCTAAGGATAAACCAATACCGAAACCTTTGCGAAAACTTTCACCTTTTCTTGATGAGAATAATGTCATTAGAGTCGGTGGCAGATTACAAAAATCTGACCTTTTGTCTTATTCTGCAAAACACCCCGTCTTACTTTCGAGTGACCATCGTTTAACTACTCTTCTTATCGAGTCCGCTCATCGACAATATCTTCATCCTGGGTTTAAAACATTACATAATCTGCTTTTACAGCAATTTTGGATATTATCTGCCAGACGGGCAATTCAAAGAACCATATCCAAGTGCTTGCAATGTTTTAGAATCAACCCTAAACCCTATAGACCGCCCATAATGAGTTCACTTCCCGCTCATCGAATCAATCAACTTAAACCTTTTTCGAGTGTAGCTATCGACTTTTGTGGACCTTTCTTTGTGATTCCTCATCGTTACCGTGGTTGTAAAGCTTTCAAATCGTATGTCTGTGTGTTTGTCTGTACGGCCACACATTGCGTGCATTTGGAATTAACCATGGAACTGTCCACCGAAGGGTTCGTAGGTGCATTCCATCGATTCATTTCCAGACGCGGAAGCGTGACGCAATGCTGGTCAGATCAAGGCAGTAATTTTGTAGGGTTTCGTAACCAATTACTGGATTACGCAAGAAGTGCTGCCACCAGACTTTCTATTCGTTGGCATCTGGGACCTCCTCTCAGTCCACATTTCAATGGCCTGGCAGAAGCTGGCGTCAAAAGTTTTAAAACTCACTTTGTACGAGTTGTCGGCGACCAGAAGTTGTCTATCATGGAGATGTCCACCCTTACCTGTCGCATAGAAGCCGTACTTAATAGTCGCCCTTTATCTCCTGCCTCTTCAGACCCACACGATCTTCAACCTCTTACCCCTGGGCATTTTTTGACACTTGAACCCCTTAATTCAGAAATTCCGGAGTCAGATTTGTCCGAGGTTCCCGAGATGGCAACTAATCCAAAAACTACATAATGATTTTTGGAAACGGTATTCTATAGAGTATTTGCATACGCTACAACAGCGACACAAGTGGGCTGATTCGTCCCCAAATATCAAATTAAATGATTTGGTTATCATAACAAGTGATCACATTCAATCGCCTTTGAAATGGCCGGTCGGTCGGGTCATCGAACTGCATCCCGGCGGGGACGGTCAGGTGCGTGTTGCGGTACAAACGGTTACCGGTGTTTATAAGCGGCCAGTTGTAAAACTGTGCCTCTTGCCAAATTAAAAGTAATTTTAATTTTCTACCTTTTACCGGGTATTACCATAGGTTTTTTTTATTTTTAATTTTTTTTTGAATTTTTTGTTTGTTTGTTTTGCCTTTTTTCGGGATTTCGTTATCTCTAAATAAACTTACGATACTTATCTGTTTTCATTCATTTATATTTATCGGTCGATTCTTTTTCTTATATCTATATCTGTCCGGTTGAGATTCTAAAATTGTGTGTTCTGGAGGGCAGTTATGTTAGCTCCCGCTAAATTTCGCGGTTGTTTGTATTTGGTATTTGGACATGCGCACCAACAACCAGTGAGATCCTTGTCGACCGCCTCGAGAAAATGGCGTGTTAATTTCGTTCTCCAACTATTTCAAATATCTACACCTAAAAGTGCTCGATTTTTGTGTACTGAAGCATAGAACTAGAAACTTCAGCCCTTCAGCTACGTGGTGACATTACTAGATCCAATCAGGGGCCCCTTGGAACGTGGAGAAATTGGCTGCAACTGGTGAGTGCATTTGTATCTGATTACCGTTGTGTGGCACAACTATTTTACCTATGGACGTTTGATTATTTCGTAATTTCATATCAATATATTTATGTTTGCTCGTGCTTTCATTAATTAAATATTTACAGTCCATTGCATTTATCGTTTTTCTAAACGCGGCATAACATCACTACAAAAAAAAACAAAAACTAAAACTTTTTTTCTCATTCCAACATGTTGGGCAGCACTCGAGCATGTGGGAAGATTCAAGATGACTTAGACATAAAAATTTATGACATTTTTGACAGTAAAACCTTGTTTTGGAATCTTTCTTGCAAAGAGAACAACGTTTTTTTTGTTCCTGGTGGATATTCGGGATCTCTATTGAGTGTTCCCGCAGCTTCCTGTCTTTTTTCTCTGACTAATGGTGGCACATTCATCTCAAAGGAACGTTGCGTCAATTGGTCACGGGTTAGAGAGAGAGCAAGATTTCTTAGAAATGATCTTCTTATAAGATCATATTGTTTATTATTGGAGGAATAAATAACTTGTGCGTTAACACCTGCAATGTTCATCATGGCATAGAAAACTACCATGGGCCATCTTCTTGTATTTCTTGATACATCATAAGTTGCACATAATTTATCTAAAAGATCCACTCCAACTTTAGTATAGTTGTAATAAGTTATGATCTCTGGTTTGCATTTTTCGTTGGTGGATGCATCAATCTTATCATCATGATGTAGACTAGAGATCAGAATAACATCACGATATTTCTTAGGCACATACGAAACAATGGTGGTATTTTCTTGGAAGCCAAATACTGAAGAATGTACAGGTCGAGTTCTTGTGTTGGTGAATTCTGTTGGCAACTCTCTTTTATTTTTCTTTATGGTGCCAACGTATGTGAGGCTGTGCTCTTGACGCAGTTTGTTCACCAAACCTACACTTGTGAACCAATTATCACATGTAAGGTTTCTATTTGTTCCTGATATTGGCTCTATCAGTCGAACAACTATACTAGATGGATCATTGGGTAGATCATAAGGACCTTGCGGCTGCTTGCCAACATAAACTTATAAATTAGATGCATAAGAAACAGAGTCAACCAGTGCGAATATTTTTATGCCGTACTTATTAGGCTTGCTGGGTATGTACTGTCTAAAAGAACATCTCCCTCTAAAAGCTTCCAGCTTTTCGTCGATTGTGGTATTTTCGCCCAGTGTGTATGCCTTTTTACAATTCTCAACAAATTTATCAAATAAAACACGAATTGGTGATAGCTTATCAAACTGCCGTCTCTCGTTTCTAGTTTCTAGATCGTCAAATCGCAAACATCTGAGTAGAAAAAGGAATCGATCCTGAGACATCACCAGCCAAAACCGCTCAATTCCAAGTCCACTTCTATCCCATATGTCCTTGGTATTTAACCTGGCACCTTTCATGGTTCGAGCCATATACAACAGACCAAAAAGAGCCTTTATTTCGCATATGTCTGTAGGCTTAGCCCTTCTTTCTCTGGCATAATGTTGGGAGATCTTGGCTATATATAAATTCGTATTTTCAACAATAATTTGCAACATTTCATCTGTGAAAAAAAGAGACCAACATTCTAGACCTGACTCTTGACTCCAGGTAAGTGCATAATGATGTTCTCATTTCTTGTCCGGACTGCCCTATTAGGACAATGTTTCTTCCACCGAGTAGTTCCATCCTTACCCATAAATGACGGCAATCTTGGGATTTTTGCGACAGGGGCACCAATATCTTCGTCATCGCAATCTTGCTCCGATTCACTATCAACAGTTCTCTGCTTTAAAACATCCTCTTCGGACTCCACTTTCTGCTGTATCATCGTCAGGTTCTTCCTCAGCTGTTTCCCATAGATCTTTCTTTCTAGTTTTTCTTGTTCTTCCTCGTAACTCATTTTCTGGAAAAAAAATACTATATATACTACATAGTTACTGAAAAATCCCATTTGAAATCACGAAAGTAAATATACGAACACAAATATCTAAGGATCTTATCAAGAAACAATAAAACTTACCAGTGTTATAAAAGCTTCAACATAGAGCAAGGACGTCGCCAGCCAGTAAGCTAGAGGGGGACAGGATATAAGAACTTAAGAAAAAATTATGAGTAGTTTTTAATTAAAAAAATTTAGTCGGTGGTTCTACTTCAAAACTTCTCTCGCTCATAACTATTACAACGTTTCAGTACATTTCCTTAGTTTTTACGAACATTTCCCAAGTTTTTTCGAACATTTGTCGTGTTTTTCAGAACATTTATCAAGTTTCTACGAAATATTGAACTTCTGGTTAGAAACAGTGATAAAATACGCGCAATTGCGCACACTTTTTTTTTTGAAGCGTAACAGAAATTTAGTGTTTGACTAAACTTAAACAAAGAAGTTTACACAAAATAAGGAACATAAGGGTGGTTTATTAAGGGTTGAAAATTATAAACAAAGGTACTTAAAAACGTTTTAACTAATACTCTTATTAATATGCAATTTTCAGATTTTTATGTCATGATTTTTCGCCAAGGCTGTCTATAATTTGATTGATAACAAGATACATATTTGTCACAGTTGGCAAATATAATTTTTTTTAAATAAAAAGTTCTACGTCTATGTCAGATACAGAAAGACGATCGTTTCTCTTTCCAAACGCGGACAGTAGAATATTTCCGATATACTCATCTTTATTACTTTGAAAAGCTTGTCGTGACTCTTGTTCCGCCAATATCTGTCACATACAGGGACTCTAGTATTTCCCAAGTACTTCCACGTATTTCCTAGTATTTCCTGTATTTCTCCTAGCCTATCTGTACACCAAAAGGAAATACCCAGCCACTCCTTGGTGTAAACTAAATCATCCAGTCTACAGCCTACTACTTATACTACTGCCCTGCTAAGACAGCAAGTCGTATATTTAAAAAAACAGTTTTGAGAAAATAGGCAATTTGTAAAATATGTCATGCCATCCGCGTGATTTTATATTCTATCTTGTTTTTAACACCCCATTGTGTAATTTATTTAAAAAAAACCATGCAAGACACTATAAACCTTATATATTGCCATGTCTGTGTGAAATCCTATTTTTTTAGATACATTTTGTCTTAGTATTCCTTTAGTAGACTAAATTATCACATTAAGATTTTTTCGTAAAGTGCGTTTATTTTTACAAAAATACAAAAAAATTACCATTTTTTAAAATATCATATACTATATAGCTACTGGCTAATAGCTACAACAAATAACTAGTCACTGTCAATGGCTGGCCCTTTTGAAACCAGAAGATCTTTCCAAAATTGAAATCTGTTTGGTGGAACGATATCAGTTTTTGTAATAATTTACCTTTTCTATCTTTGTCGACTCCTTTAGGAGCGAATCAAACAGTTTGTTTTGCTAAGTCTGTTTTAAAGTGCTTTGCTAAAAAGAAGTTGAGTTGAGAAGGGTGATTATTGTTTTCTCATGTTAGGATATTTTTGAGTTAAGGTCAATTGTCTCGCACTTCCAACATTCCTCGACCTAGTACGGAAACGATATGTTCATCTCATTTACTTGTTGGCGATATAGTTCGTATGAAACACTCATTTTCGGATTCTTTTTCAAAAAATCGATGTGCATTAATTTAATGTTAATATCGCTTGGAATGTAACTTGTTTTAAAATGTTAATACTTGTACCGAACAACATTTACTAAAATTAAGTTTTTGTTTTTTTAAAGTTAAACAATTTTAGATAAAGTTCTACCAATGGGATTTTGAAAATTTATTTTTTATACAATTAGGGACTGTACAAGAAAAAAAGCGTAATATTAAAAATATTGAACTTCTGGTTCGAAACAGTGATAAAATACGCGCAATTGCGCACACTTTTTTTTTGAAGCGTAACAGCTATTAAAGTAATATTTCAGAAATTTAGTGCTTGACTAAACTTAAATGTGACAAAGGGTTTGACACAAAATAAATGGAACATAAGGGTGGTTTATTAAGGGTTGAGAATTATAAACAAAGGTATAGTTTTTGCAAAGTCACCTGAAATGCTCCTAATACGGGTTCTATCGATTTCATGAAATTTTGCTTCAATCTGCCCTTCAAAAGTTATCCAAATTCATATAAAATCTTCCTGGTATGATTTCAACCCTACCGACAGAGAAAAGTCGCGACTCTTTGCGGGCCGACGACAAAGTATTTGTTTTCTGACCGACCTAGCACAGGTGGCTAGACGGCATTTGATTGGCAGATTTTTTTGAGATGCGCTTTTAATTGCTTTCAGGTGTTCTTTGCAGGACTCCTTTAGTCGGCAGTTTGCAGAGTTAGAAAATAAATCAGTGTCGTTTCTGTAGGTATAGGAATAGAAAGTTTTATTATCTATTTTTATTTTTTTAGTTTACGCCATAATTAAATGAAATAATTTTCATGAGTATATCTACCGCCGCCCATGTCACTTTCTTTAAAGGATATGCCGATGGTCGGCTTTAACCTTTGTTCAACTGACTTTGCAAAAACTATACTTACAGAACGTTTTAACTAATACTCTTATTAATATGCAATTTTCAGATTTTTATGTCATGATTTTTCGCCAAGGCTGTCAAAAACGAGGCTTAATGTACATGCATACTTTTTTTAGATATCTTAAAGACTAAAGCTTCTAGTATCTTTGGGGAAAAATCAGGTTACATTTAATTTGTTTGAACCCCTTATTAAAGTTTAGTGGAACACTATTTTTGCTATCAATAGCAGTTTGCCTGGAATTGCAAATATAATAAAAGTGTGCACATTTGCGCATATTTTAGAGCTGTTTCTACCTTTTTTATATACGCTTTTTTTTTCGTACTTGATTGTATAAAAATATTTTCTCCAAATCCCATTGGCGGTCCGGCTATTATTGTTCATTGGCCTAACCCTCACTTAAAGTTGTGTAACTTTAAAGAAACAAAAAGTAAATTTACATGCATAGTATTTTGTACAAGTGGGTATCAAGCTTAATATTATAAATTATTAACATTTTAAAACAAGTTAACTACAGTGTAGGAAAAAATTAAAATAAAAAGAAAACATATATTTTTTAAATGTTAGGTAAAACCTAACCTAATTTTACATGATAGTCCGAATGATTTTGCGCATTCTTCGCTATAAACTTTTTTCAAAAAAGTTATTCGTTTTCGAGAAAATCGCAAAAAACTGATTTTTAGAACTTTTGGGGCCTTATACCTAGCGAAGCTCAAGGGGGATTTTAGCGGAGAATGTGTGGGGATGTGTCCCAGATGCTAAGGAATAATTATACAAAATTTCCTTCTTTCATTTTTTTCACTTATTTTTATAGCTTCTATAAGATCGTTTAATATTTCGTGAATAAAATTGGAATGGTCAGATACGTCCTCTTTTGGCGACGTTATTTGGGGTTTAGTAATACCTATATGGGAAATAATATTAACTTTTGCTATTTTTGGCATATCATCAATAATATCATTTGGCACTAAAAAGGAATACGATGATTAATTTACGAATAGTAAGTGGACACCTGACAAAAAATTCATAACCTAATGCCAAATTATTATGTGTAAGCTATTTTGTGTACAAGAGCAAGTGGGCTTATTCAACCCTTGATTATTTTAATTGAAATACTCAAAATCTACTTATGAAAGAATATTTATACCAAACTATTATTAATAGTACTCAAATGTATCTATTTTTAAAATGTTTAGTTGTTATGGTTCTAAACTTTACGTTTTCGAGTAATCTTTTGCTATTTAATGAGTGTATCAACCTTCCTCAGTCTCCCTACTGTTTTTTTACATAAATATAATTATTGGTCAAAATGAGTAGAAAAAAAAGAAAATATTTAATTATTATACATACATTTCAAACTTCCGTCTGGCTTTGGTTTTGTTTGTAACTTTAAACTTTAGTTTTGGAACAAAATCTGGATTATCATTGTCATCTTTAACTTTTTCTTTTTTAATCTTAAATAAAGACATTTTCTGAGCAAGTTCTTTGTTTAATGCCAGTGTTACTAACATTTTGCTTGCTTCTAGTTAAAAACCCGATTTTTTTTTAGGACAATGCTTACCTTGCCCTATTGTTATGTTATGAAAAGTAAGATGATACTTCGAAAAACCTAATCACTACTTTAAAACCCCTTACTGCATGATATTTTTAAGTTGTCTTATTTCTTTATATACAATAGTTTAGGTACGTAATAGTCTATAAAAAAATATTTTAAAAAATCGAACTTAATTGGTAAGACTTAAAGTGTCAAAATTTTGAAATGTTCCAAAAATGGCACAATTAAATAAAGAGAAAAAATTAAACTCACATTAAACCATATTTATTTCACACTTAGAAAGATTCCTTAAATTATGTATACATAGTTAATCCAAGTGAAAACGACGAAAGCAGTTTCTGTCTTTGTTTAGACAACCTTACATCACATTTATCACATGAAAATTGGGATTTTCGCTTGCAGTCAGGGTACTTGCATCTTTGGCGATCGTCGTTCTACTCAGGAAGATGTCCCATATTATCAGTACGAATTTTTTGAGCTGTGGCTGCAATAAGCAACTAGCTCTGCCGCGCCTTTTGTTTATTACATGAAAGCGTGTTAGAATCTCTGCTATGCCAAGCTTGAAATCCGATAGTGGTAAATATTCGTCAGAATTTTCGTTATTGAGGCTTCTTCTCCACTTAACAGCATAACATAACTAAGAAATTTAAAAAAAAATCTTAAATTAAATTTCTTTGATCTTATAAGGATCATGTTCAAGCGATTTTAGAAAACAAGACGAATAGCTAAACACTATAATATAAAAACAGTATTTTCATCGGGAAATACGATAAGGAGTTTAGTAACTAAAACAAAACCAAAAAATGCCTTAAATAATAAGGAATGTATTTACCGAATCCCGTGTGAGTGTGGTAAATCATATGTAGGTGAAACACGCCCTCTTCAGGTCAGAGTAAATGATGATCTTAACAGTACCCAATTAGGGGAGATTGAAAAATCTGTCCGACACTTCTACTTTTTCGTAATCACTCTAAGATGTTAATAAGTAATTATATGTAATTAAACAAATATTTGGAAGCAGAACTGTATTTTCCTGCTAGGTAAGACAATGGCATCCGGTAACTTTTATACAGTGGAAAAGAGCGGGTTCAGTAATAAAGTAAAAGAAGCGCCACGTGAGTTTAATGCCAAGTCTTACAAAAATGATCTTAAATAAAATACAGTTGTATTGTATTGAGTTTATTAAATGTTATAGCCAAACCATGAAACTCTACCTACTTCCGAGCCTTCCAGATTATTTGTGTCATTTAAAAAAATACAAAAAAAAATTTGACTTACAATAAGATAAAATTTTAAAAGGTTCTAAATGAATTTTTAACCTGGAATTAAAAATAAACCAAGTCATTGGCCTATTTATTTTCAACCCCCTGGTTAAATTGACAAGAATAGATGTGCAGGTATGCAAAGTCTATCACAGCGTACTTACATTTGAGTGGGAGACTCAATTACCTACGTTAATAGTTTAAAAGAAATACCACTTGCCTTCCAAAATCAATTCATCACAGGCGAGCCCCGGACCAAATATCCGCTGTCATCATTCTACGTTGGAGAGAATGAGACAGACAGCAACCCAGTCCGAGATCTTAAACAATGTTATAAAAACATAAAAAATAACCTCGTTTTGCGTTTATCTTTTGTCTCTACAAAGTTGATTCAGGGGTTGTACAAATTTTGCAGATTTTAGTTCATCTTATTTATTATAAAAGCTGAGGATAGTACTGAAAATAATCCTTTGATAGGTTCAACAAGTCAGAATAAAATAGCAAGGCACTTTCAATTTCACAGGATTTAACTTAAATATGCTGCAAAATTTTGGTTATGACGTCATACCCATTTTCTTGCGTTTACAAAAATGCAAATGCAAAAACTACTTAGAGGTCGAAATAAATTATATCTAAAATGTTACCTTGGTTCTTGTATTATTTTCTAGTTAAAGACGGTTTTGTTTTCTGTAAACCTGGAAAAGTCTTGTTGTTACCATTTTTTTTACCACATTTCCTCGCTGCACCGGATCCTGTTCTGCCTGCGCCCTCCCTGAAGATTGCTAAGCACATGACGCTAGGGCAGCACATGGTCGAAATAGGCTGGGTTACGGCCACACTAATTGCCCCGAGCGTCGAACCCTGTGGAAAATTAAATATTTCAGTTTCCTGGAATTCGTCGGTTTTGCACGAGGTTCCCTACCCAAAATAACCTTAATCAAGAACCCCATGACGAATCAATAAATCGGTCGTAATTTCAAACGGTTTAGTAAAATCGGGATATGCAAGTACTGGTTCTGAGCAAATATTAAAGCAGTGTACAAATTCTTTTTTGTGTTCCACTTTATTATTTTTCTTTAAGCAATTAGTCATCGCTTTTGTGATTTTCGCGAAATTTTTAAAAAATTTCCGTTAATAGCCTAATAAACCTAGAAATGATTAGATTTGTTTTTGGGTTTTTGGTATTGGAAATTTTGCTATTGCCTCTAGTTTCTTTTTATTTGGTTTAATTCCTTCTGTAGTTACAACGTGACCTAAAAATTCGCATTCTTTTTGTAAAAATTCTGATTTATCTAACTGAATCTTAAAGATTGCGTCTCGGAATTTTTGAAAATTTAATTTTAGGTTATTTATATGTTCGGTGAGGCTTGTACTGAAGCAAATACAGTCATCCATGTAAATCATGCATATTTTGTTTTGGAGGTCTTTGAGGACTTCATCCATGGCTCGTTGGAAAGTAGCGGGTGCGTTTTTAAGTCCGAAATGCATTCTCAAATACTTAATGACCGTTTTCTACGTTAAAGGCTATCTTCTGAATAGAGTTTGATTGCATTTCTATTTGATGAAAACCACTAGCGAGGTCTAAAGTGATGAAATATTGAGCTCTACCTAATTTATCGAGTATATCAGAAATATTGGGAATTGGATATCGATCTGTAATTGTTTTCTCATTGATTTTGCGGTAGTCTACGACAATTCTCCATTTTTGCTTTCCAGAGGCGTCCATTTTCTTAGGAACAATCTATATTGGAGATGACCAAAGACTGCATGATGGTCTAATAATATTTTTGTCAAGCATTTCTTGAATTTGTCGTCTGACTTATTCTTTGTGTATGTATGGGTAGCGATATGACTTTGTATGTACCGGTATTTCATCGTTGGTTTTTAATTCATGTTTTACAGCGGCGGTAAAAGATAGTTTTTCTCCATCTTTATAAAAGATGTCCGAAAATTCCCGACATAATTTGGTAATTTCTCTTTTTTCTTCTATATTCATGTGATCTGTTTTTATCAAGTGATCTATTTCCTTTTTTATTGATTGGTTCGATATCGGTATTGATTGATCTAATTGACTATAATTTTTAATAACCGATTCAAATTTAAACATTTCAAAATAATTTTCTTCGAAGGGTTGAACTCTTAGGGGTTGTTCGAAAGTAAGGGATAAATTTGGACCAGTAGGGTGTTGAATCTCTACGCATGCCTATCCATCTTTGACATGTGTTATTATTGGCGGTATTAAAAAATTACCAATTTTATTTCCATTCGTTAATATTTCACCCTCGTCTGTAGAAACGGGTATTAATTTTAAAGCCTTTTCCTTGGGTCCTATTGCTACTGTTGAGCTTGTGTCAAAACTTTGTCGATATATGAATGGTATTTTTACATTCGATCCAATCAATTGTTGGTTAATGATGTCCAGGTTGATTTCAAGTTTTCTAAAGTCGTTTATACCTATTACACCGTCGAAAAAATCGTGGAAGTCAAATAAAACGAACTTAATATATGTGTTACATTAAATTCTGCAAACGCAGGGACTTCTGCTTCAAACTGCGTTTCGGTGCAACCTGTTGCCGTTTTAATTTATATTTGTTTTCTAAAAATACAATTTATAAAAAATTCTTCAGCGATTGATGGTCAAAGAACCGAACGACAACTTCCCGTATCGATTAATAATTTACATTTTGGATGTTTAATTTCGATATAAGGAAGTGCGCTGTTGTCAGAGCTATTTATTTCTACTAGGTTTGATTTTGTTTGGGGAAAATTTCCGGTTTTATTTTTTGTTTCCGAGATATTTAAATTTTGAGTTGAAGCTCCGGGATTTTGCATTTAATTTGCTTGGTTTTGGTAATAACATTAGTTTCATATGACTGCTCGAGGTTGTATTGGTTATAATCATCGATATGGTATTGGTTATAATCATGGGTATCGTATTGATTATAATTATAGCTATCACATTGGTTGTAATCATGGCTATCGTATTGGGTATAATCATAGTCATTGTATTGGTTATAATCATGGCTATTATTATTTTGTGAAGATACATCATTCATGTGTAATTCTTCGAAATGAAATTGAGGTAGTTTAGGATAGCGTTGCCAATGTTGTGGTAGTTGACTTTGTTGGCTATGTACGCGTCCAAATGTATTATTAGATGTCACAGACATTGGGGTAGGTTTTGGTAATTGATCTTGTGGTGTATTTTTTGGTTTAAATACGTCTGGTTTAGGACCGAAAACTTGTTCACCTGTGAAAAACTTTTTTGGTGGCATTAATTGTGGTTGAATGTTTATTGGACTAGCAGGAAACCTATTTTGGTTAGCAAAATTTTGATTAGAGAAATTTTGATTTTGAGGTCGCTCCTGAAAGAAGTTTGAGTTTTGATCAAAATAATTTTGAGGTTGTCTTTGGAAATTATTAAACGGTTGTCTTTGTTGAAAAATACCTGGGTTTTGAAAATTATTAAACGGTTGATTTGGTGAGCTAAAAATGTTTCTATTAGGTACTTGTTTTGAACTTGAAGGGAAATGGTGATTATTTTGAGAACCCTGCTAACGAATCGGGTTCATGGAAAAACATATTGTTACGGATTTTACCTGTGCAATTTGCCATAAAAGTATTTAATGCAATTTAATTTAATTTTTATATTAATTTTTCAAAATAGCAAATGTTTCGAGGGGTAGATTTTCTGTCGAACCATTTGATTGATTGCGTTTGTACGGTGCTTAAGCCGTGTACCAAAAGAAAAAAGATCTTCATTTTTAAAAGGTTTGATGCGAGCTAAATCTTGAATTAAGCATTTTTATTTCTTCGATCAGAAAAACATTGTTTTAAAGCTTCCTTTAATTCGAAATAATTTTGTAAATCACTTCTATTGCCTACCAATTTTTGGCATTTACTTTGGATGTGATCAAAAATTAATGTATTAATTGTCTCATTTTGTGCAACTGAATAATCTTGTACTAACCGATCGCATTTGTTTAAGAACATATTAAGAATTTTATAGCTACCATCATAAGGCCTTAAAGTATTTAACCTTGCCCTTAATAAATCCCATTATATGCGTTGTTGTTGAGGAGGTGGAATAACATTACCTTCTTGATTTGCCATTTTTGACGGTCTTATGACGTTTGTAAAATTTTGAAACCGAGGGGCAATTCTTCAAAATTTGAAATAATCTGACAAAATTTGACAGATTTTAGCGGTAAATCTTGACAACATTGCAAGTTTCAGCTTTGTGTAAAACTTCTAACACCACACGGTAATGGGCCAACTTAGGAAATTCTGAAAAATCAAAAAATGTTAAATATGCGGGAAAATTTAATCTTGAAACTCGGCTACTGATAATCCACAAGTTCTTGATAAATTGCACCGTTCTTGATTCCGTGCACCTCATCATACAACGGTTTTTCTTTCTGGCACATTTGACAACTGTCAGTCACAGAACACCAAGGGGACTGTCAGTTACGAAATGCTGCCGCTGTTGCCAATTCATTGTTGCCAAGTGAAAGTAAGAAAAGGACCGTCCACAAGTTGAATTTCTCTTTTTAAATATGTTGTTAAAATATTATTACGAAAAACTCCTACAACGTAACGTGCAAGGTGGTACCTAAAGGGGGGATCAATCTCCCCCCGAAATTTTTAGGAATAAAAAGTAATCAAACATTAGTAGTGATAATAGTAGTTGAGATATGGATAATTCGCATTTTTTACGGCGGAATTGATTCTGATTTTTGAGATTTTTGCTTATAACAGCTGAAAACACGCTCAAACTAAAGTTTGGTTAAGTATTTTGTTTTCTAAAAAATTAAAATCTTAACCCTGCAGTGGTGGCGCCTTTTACCAGAACACAAGTAGTGGCGTCAAATCTGACAGACCCAAAATTGTTTTTTTTTTGAAAACTCCTAATGATATTCATATGCTGATGCTGTGTAATGTTTTACGTAACTTTCGGAAAAAAATACACTAGTCACACATTAATATGTTGTTCTGAAAAAATAGTAATTTAATTTATTTAAAGGTGTATTACCGTACGCGGACTATTGGGCGACGCGCGGCTTAACGCAGCTGATGCGTCTAGTAAAACAGGTGATTTCTATTATTATTGTTATTGCTGTTTGATGGACATTATTAAACAACGTTGTTATTGTTCTTTTTGAAAGTGAATATCAATCGACGAAAGTTTTTACAATATAGTGCATGTGCTAGAGGTAGTTAAGTATGCAAAATATGAGGACCGCAGTTTGACAATGGATCCTATCTGAGAATAGGTCACAGACTAACGATTTGGATGATGCCGGGCAAGTTTTTGTCGTGTCGAATTTCTAAAAATGTAACTAAGTTGACGCCCTAAAGACACAATGACATAGAAATTGATAAAAAATGTGTAAAATCTATATTAAAAATAAAATTATATTAGTTTTTTAAATTTTAGCTGTAAAATCCCCCAAGACCCTCCAGACTCCCCAAGTTTCAAATTTTCTTAAAAACTAAGCTATATAAAAATATGTACTACTCTTTATTGTAGACCATAAAATTTCTTTTTCAACAATGTATAAGTCAGTGGGGTACGACTAATGACAAATTCTCCAGCGGCGTCCGTTTATTGAGGTAGTGTAAATAAATTTAAAAAAGAAACATGGGTTTTACCCGATTTTCTTAAAAACCGAGCTCTGTATCAAAAAATATAATACACACTTTGTTACAGACAATAAAATTGCCTTTTAAATGATGTATAATGAGGCAATGGTAGTTTTATCTATAACAATTTAGGGGCGTCCGTAAAATTTTTTTTGAAAAATCACTAAATTTATCATTTTATAACTAAGTTTTATCGAATTCTTTCAAAAATTAAGCTTTTTGGAAAAAAAATTATTTCGCCGTTTATTGTAGAAAATAAAATTTCCTTTTTAACTATGTATTAGTGAGTGGGGTCAGGCTAATGACAAACTCTCCAGCTGCGTCCGTTTATTAAGGAAATTAAAAAAATTAAAGAAACCACATAGGTTTTACCTGATTATCTTAAAAACCAAGCTCTCTATCAAAAATTGTAACCTATAGTCGATTGTAGACAATAAAATTTCTTTTTAAACGTGTATAATAATGTAGGATTTATCTTCAGATTAAAACTTTACAGGTCTTTGCAAGTTAAATCAATTTTTACAAATCACCAAACAAATTAATTCTGTTACAAGTTTTTTCCAATTTTCTCAGAAACTAAGCTCAATTGACAAAAATGTGTTTATACTTAATGTAGGAAATGAAATTTTCTTTTTAACAATGTGTAAATCAGTGGGGTTTAATTAATAACAAACCCTTCAGCGACGTCCGTGTATGGGGGTCAATTAAAAAATAAAATAAATAAAATCATTTTTTTCACTTGTTTCACCCGATTTTTTTTCGAATATTAAAAAAAATACATTTTTCAAAAAGTATTTTTTATTACATTTCAAATCAATTATTTAAGCTTTGTTGTATTAAAATCGGATAAAAAATAAAAAAGATACAATTTGTTTTTAAATATGCTTTTCCGCCATATTGAATCCGCCATATTTAAAAAAAGCACGATTATCACAGTGACAATAAGTCAAAACCTGATCTGCTAGGTATGTTAAACAAATTTAAATTACTTTCAATAAGTTCTTATGGTTTTCATTAAAAGCATAATAATATTTGGAAATAACTTAAAAACTATTTAACGCATTGGAACATTGAACCAGATTTGAATAAAGAATCAAAATATGTATTTTAAACTTTGTTCCATGAAAATCGGATCAGAAATAAAAAAGTTACAACTTTTTTAAAGATACGCCTTTCCACCATTTTGAATCCGCCATATCTTTCAAAAAACGCATTTACCAGAATGACAACAAGTCAAAACCTGATATATTGGATGTCCTTAACAAAGTTAGCTTATCGGCAGAAAGTTGGCACGACTTGCACACGAAACTTGATTTGTCCATAGACTACGAGACTAAATATTAACGCCTTTTGTTCACAATATTCTTACCTCTGGGCCTGGGCGCCACTATTCCAGGGTTAAAGGTATTTTCTTATACCTAAATGCATGCAGAGTGGAAAAAATTTTTGTTTTCTAAATCTAATAATTTTATTCATAAACAGTTGTGTGTTTTAAATAATATTACTTGACTTGACTGCAAAATCAATCCAAGATTTGAGCAGATGCTAAAAAATTTTTTGTTTGTTTTTCTTTGTCGTGTTTTTGAACTTGATTTTAAAATAAATTTGAATGAAAAAGTATGCTTGGTTGACTTATTTTTTAGCCACTCATAGGTAGGAACGCTATTGGGGATGGTCCAAAAAACTTTGTATTTTTGCTCAAAATAAGTTTGGGCCAAAAAAATCAAAATTTTTGATGGCTGTCTGTCTTTATTCATAGTTCTTTTAAAAATAAAATCTAATAATTTAAATAATTAGGCAGTTTGTCTGCTAGTTTAATGAAAATTTTTACTTGGTTTTATTTTCATGTTAAAATTTCACCCCCCTGCAACCCCTATTTGAGGGGTTAAAGGGGTGAAATTTTCAAGGAAGGTTAACTTTGTGCTCTTTAATATTCCTACCAAATTTTAACAAAATCGGATAAGAATAAGTACCCGGCCAAGCAGATTTTCGCTGATCAATCGAGTTTTTTCAGTCTGTAACCCCTATTGGAGGGGTTAGGGGGTGACATTTTCATGGAAGGTTAACTTTGTGCTCTTTAATATTCCTACCAAATTTCATCAAAATCAGATAAGAATAAATACCCAGTCAAGCAGATTTTCGCCGGTCAATCGAGTTTTTTCAGTCTGCAACCCCTATTTAAGGGGTTAGGGGGGTGAAATTTTCACGGAAGGTTTAGTTTGTGCTAATGCTCTTTAATATTCCCACCAAATTTCATCAAAATCAGGCAAGCGGAAGGGCCTGGTCAACAAATTATTGACCGGTCAGTCTGCAACCCCTATATAAGGGGTTAGGGGGGGTGAAATTTTCACGGAAGGTTTAGTTTGTGCTAATGCTCTTTAATATTCCGACCAAATTGCATCAAAATCAGGCAAGGGGAAGGGCCTGGTCAACAAATTATTGACCGGTCAACATTTTAGAACCTTCCGTGGACGAGTCTGTGCTCAGGGTGATGTACTTTGGGCTTGTTCAGTCCCAGATACAGTATGGTCTGATTTTTTTGGGGATCCTCCTCACATTCTTTAAGGGCTTTTAGAAAACAGAAAAGTGTCATCCTAAGTATGGCAGGTGTATCTGCTGGCTCTGCTACAGAATAGCGCCCTACAAAATAGCGCTGCTTCAAAATAGCGCTGCCACAAAATAGCGCTGCTACAAAATAGCGCTGCTACAAAATGGCGCTTACAAAATAGCGTGCATCAAAATAGCGCCTTACAAAATAGCGCTGCCACAGAATAGCGCCTTACAAAATAGCGCTGCTACAAAATGGCGCTGCTACAAAATAGCGCTGATACAAAATAACGCGCATCAAAATAGCGCCTTACAAAATAGCGCTGCTACATAATAGCGCGCATCAAAATAGCGCGCATCAAAAACGCGCTCAAAAAGCATCATTAAAAACAGCAACTCTTTGATTAAGGGATCTTTTTCTAACATATTTTTTCAAAAAAAAAACTTCCCGGTCTTCTTTCGCGGGATTCTAGCGGGTGTGAAACAAAACTAAACCGAACCGAACTGAACCGAAGTATCGGTTTAGTTCGGTTTGGTTTCACAACCTCTAGGATGCCGGTTTGGTTCGGTTTGGTTTCACACCTTCTAGGATCCCGGAAAAAAGTCAGGGAACTTTTTTTTAAAAAACATATGTTAGAATGAGGTTACCGGGAGAATAGCGCGCATCAAAAACGCGCTCAAAAAGCATTATTAAAAACAGCAACTGTTTGACTAAGGAATCTCTTTCTAACATATTTTTTCAAAAAAAAAACTCTCCTGACTTCTTTCGCGGGATCATAGCGGGTGTGAAACAAAACTGAACCGAACTGTTAGTTCGGTTTGGTTTCACAACCTCTAGGATGCCGGTTCGGTTCGGTTTGGTTTCACACCCTCTAGGATCCCGGGGAAAAGTCAGGGAAGTTTTTTTTTTGTAAATATATGTTAGAATGAGGTTACCGGGAGTGGTAAGTTATAAGACGCTATTTTGAAGCAGCGCAATTTTGATGCGCGCTATTTTGTAGCAGCGCTATTTTTAAACGCGCTATTTTAAAGCGCGCTATTTTGTAGCGGCGCTATTTTGTAGCAGCGCTATTTTGAAGCAGCGCTATTTTGAGGCAGCGCCATTTTGATGCACGCGATTTTGTAGCAGCGCTATTTTGTAAGGCGCTATTTTGTAGCAGCGCTATTTTGATGCGCGCTATTTTGTAGCAGCGCTATTTTGTTGGCGCTATTTTGATGCACGCTATTTTGTAGCAGCGCTATTTTGTAGCAGCGCTATTTTGTGGCAGCGCCATTTTGAAGCAGCGCTATTTTGTAAGGCGCTATTCTGTAGCAGAGCCGTATCTGCTATGCAAGAAATTTAAAATTCTTAACTAATACATATTGCAGCTCTTCCTCTGGATAAAAAACAATCAACAAAATTAAATAAAAAATAACAACATACCTATGAAACGCTTTCTAGTAGAGAGAAGCTTCTATACACTTGATGAATTTCTAAATTTTCAAGCACAAAACCCCTAAATTCTAACTTCCAAAAATGTATTTTAAACGGTATTTGTTCTTATATGTAGTACCAAATGTGTAAGTTTTATTTAAAAGTAGGTATCATTTTAATTTAACTGTTACAAATGTAGTGTCAGTCTAGATTAAAAAGGAAAAAAATAACTTTAAAAACTTAAGTGAAATAGCATAATTTGAAATATTTTTATTAAGCAATAAATAAGTAGGGGAGAGGGGGGCACATGTGGACAATTATAATATTTTTATTTCTTGGTGCGCGATAAATCAAGCTACAATCAAGACAAATATGTTAAATATTGTATTAGGTTGTTGTTAAACAATTTTGGGGAATGAACACTAATTATTTTAATTTTAAGTCTTTTTATGCATTAAATTGCAAATCCGTGCATTTTGTCCACATCTACCCCTTAAGGGGTACATATGGACAGATAGTGGGGCACTCTTATGGACAATGAAAAATTATAAATAATAACCAACTGTAAATCTTTTGTAAACGAAAAACTTTTATTTTTTTTGATACAATGTTTACCTTAAAACTTACTAATACTTAAAAGAAACTCTTAACGATTAAAAAAAGCATTAACTCATATTGTAACCCTCAAAACTGTAGCCGAACTTAAAAAAAGAACTTGATCTGGCCGTTCCGGCCGACTAAACTGGGGACGAAAGTTTAAATACTATATTCTCTATCGATACTTCCGAGATGTCGTCATTATCAGGGAATACAAACTTTTGTCCTGGAACAAGTTTTAAGAATTTTATAACATATTCTGAATTCGATAATTTCGAAATGACGACCGACAAAGTGCTTAATAGTTTTTTTAGTAGCAAATTTCACCAGAACAAAGTCATCTGTTTTTAAAGTTGAGACATCCCAGTCTACATTTTCGATGTCCTCCGTCTCCATTTCGCTGTCGACTCCTGACAAATTTATTCTTCTGTTTCGCTATCAGAACTTTCTTCTTTAAAAACTTTACGAACATGCCCTAAGTTCTGTTTTTTTCCCCTTTGGGTTTTCACTGTTTTTATTAATCACAGTTTTTTTATTCCGCCTCCGCTGTTCCTCTTCTTCTATTTTGTTTTTTTCGGGTGTTTCCGTTAGAATGGCTGAATATTTTTTCTTTCTGCCTCTGTTACTTTGACTTCGAACTGCTTTTGGGTAGGGCCAAATATCCTCTGGAACTAGTTTTTTTTCAGCCACTTGTTCCAAATTTGTAGCGCTACCTGGGATAGAACTGGGGATGCTAATACAGGAAATAATTTTGACTTTTGAAGAATTTGTCTTATGTGGTAATGAACAAGAATCTGTTGGTTTAGCCTCATCATTTTTTGTAATATTGGAACAAGTGAACATTTGAGGGTTATTATTTGAAGACTCTGTAGATTTTGTGTTCTGGGTTTACTGTTGCTGAAGTAGGAGCTGTTAAATTTTCAACAGAATCATTGAGTTGAGATGTTGAGGGTTGGGGTTCTACATCAACTTCAGTAACTTAAGATCCAAGAAAATCTTCTGGAGTAAAGGCACCTCTGTTGAAAGGGTAACAACCCATTTTCTTAAATCCGCTGACAATATTTTTTGTCGTAAATGTTTCGTCGAATGGTATAGCTGTTAAATGGGCAATGTTATAGATGCTAATAGCTTTTCCAGGATTCTTTGCCATCCACATATTAAATGATGCTCGACAGCGGGCTTTAAAAGGACCAAACACACAAACATCAAGAGGTTGAAGCCGGTGTGTTGTATGTGGCGGAAAAGTTACTAGAATCAAGCAGTATGAAATAACACTTAGCGTAGCATGTGTGTGGTGGTTGTCCATCAATACTAAGACCGGATTCTCTTTTAATGCATTAGTGTATTTCTTAATGTGCTTTACGACTTCCAAAAATCCTTCGTTTGTCATCCACCCGCTGGGTGACGCAATGCCAATGCCACCTTCCACAGCACCTATTAAAAAGTTTTCTTTAAATCGTACTCGAGGAAAAACATATATTGGCGGAATCGCATTACCATTTGCAATAATTATTCCACAGAAAGTAACCTGCTCACCCCTTTCAGTTCCAACGGCTTGGCCAACTTGTTTACTTCCTTTTTCAGCAACAATCTTTGGCATTTGTAAGACTGTGTTGACGCCACTTTCATCGACATTTACAATTCGATCACTACTGAAATTATACTTGGTATAAACTATTTTAAGATTACTATAAAACATATTTACGTTGGTCTCATTAAAACTTAAATTTCGAGCCAAACTTGTAGATTCAGGTTTTCTTAAAGATAAGTTGGTATGTCTTTTCATGTAGCCCTTTAACCAATCAATGCCTGCTATTTTATTTTCACGCCAATATTTAGGGATAGTTTTATCAAGTTTAATCGCATAGTCATATGCAAATAGTCGCACCTGATGAAAAGTTAAACCATACTGCAGTTTCGAGGAACGAACGAAATATTCTTCTATTATGTTTTCTTCTTCAGTTGTAAAAACTTCTGGCTACTTCGCGTATTGACCCGTTTCCATTTTTAATATCACGTAAGGCTTGTACAACTGTTTCTTCTGAAATGGTTGCCCTTTCAGTTTTTCTTGTGTAATTACGGACCATGGCGATTTTGGGAATTTGCGTGCAATCTGAAAAAAAGAGGGGGATTTTACAAGACATGTTGAGGGTCGACATACCACACAATCTTACGCCAACAAAATTTAATTTGTTTTAGACTAAATAAACTATACTTACAAAGTTTAAAAACAAAAAAAAGCGCACCAATAACTATTTAAAGGAAAATGTGGTACTTGTGGACAGCCTGGGGGCACCAACATTGCTGTCCACAACTGCCCCTGAGATACTTAGATTATAATGTGAGCTCTTAAAGAGTTGGGTTATGTTTAGGTAAAATATAATGCATCGTAAATGAAGCTAATTTAATGACATTTCTAGGGATACACTATGACGATTTATTGCACTTGAACTTACCGTTTAGCAATCACTTTGTTTTATTCCAAATATTTCCTTTTAATGCACAAAAAAACAATCATTCACCACTGCCGATGTTTTGCAAACAAATGTCATAATTTTTTGCTGATAAATAAAGCTTGACTAGCGGCATCTAGCGACATATGTTTTAAGTAAATTATGTTTATAAAAGGCGGGATATTTGAATTGTCCACATGGGCCCCTGTCCACATGTGCCCCCCTCTCCCCTACCAATAAGCTAAAAAATACTCTGCCAATATATGGGCCCCTAAGCTCACACTAGGTACTATAGTTATAGTGTACGTGCGAGCTAATAAAACTAAAACCTGAAATATATCTCATTCAACTCCAGACTAAATTACCTTTTGTTTGATACCACACAAGCCATGTTTTGACTTAAACTCAAATTTTTGAAATCTGCCCCCACCTTTAAAAAACAAAAACTAAAATGTATTTTGTTTAACTCCGGACTCAATTACCTTTCGTTTGATATCACACACGTCATATTTTCACGTAAACTCTATTTTTTTAAATCTACCCCCACCCTTTTTGAAGAAAAATAAACTAAAATGTATTTTGTTTAACTCCATACTCAATTACCTTTCGTTTGATATCACACACGCCATATTGTCACATAAACTCTAATTTTTGAAATGTTCCCCCACCCTTTTATTTGGCTTGTGTTCGGTGGAGTTTGTTCATTTTTAAATGACACCATGTCGACCCAAGACCCAGCCTAGGTACCAAATTTCATTAAAATCGGCCAAGCGGTTTTTGAGTTATGCCCGTTGGTCGTTACAGACAGACATACAGACAGACAGACAGACAGACAGACATACAGACAGACAGACAGACATACAGACAGACAGACGGCGCGACAAAAAAGTTTCAAAATCATCTGAAACGCAAAGATATATAAAAAATTTTGAAATCGGAGCAACTTTTTTTTTCTCGAAAAAATTAGGATCACCATAGCTCACACTACTATAGTATAGTGTATGTGTGAGCTAAAATATGTCCCTAAGGTTCAAATGTATATTTCTTAAGACCGAGTGAGCACAATTATTATGCACAAACAAAAACAGATGACTTTTATATGCTATGAGCAAAGAATTTTGTTTAAATATAAAAAACTTAAACTGTATTATTCCTAAGCGACATATTTCAAAAATACTCTGCCAATATATGGGCCCCTTAGCTCACACTAGGTACTATAGTTATAGTGTACGTGTGAGCTAATATAACTAAAAACTAAAATATATTTTATTTAACTCCAGACTAAATTACCTTTTGTTTGATACCACACAAGCCATGTTTTGACTTAAACTCAAATTTTTGAAATCTACCCCCACCCTTAAAAAAAAAACAAAAAACTAAAATGTATTTTGTTAAACTCCGGACTCAATTACCTTTCGTTTGATATCACACACGCCATATTTTCACTTAAACTCTAATTTTTAAAATATACCCTCACCCTTTTTTTTAAATAAATTAAAATGTATTTTGTTTAACTGCAGACTCAATTACCTTTCGTTTGATATCACACACGCCATATTTTCACATAAACTCTAATTTTTGAAATCTACCCCCACCCTTTTATTTGGTTTCTGTTCGGTGGATTTTGTTCATTTTTAAATGGGACCATCTCGACCCAAGACCCAGCCTAGGTACCAAATTTCATTAAAATCGGCCAAGCGGTTTTTGAGTTATGCGCGTTGGTCGTTACAGACATACAGACAGACAGACAGACAGACCGACAGATAGACAGACAGACGGCGCAACAAAAAAGTTTCAAAATCATCTGAAACGCAAAGATATATAAAAATTTTTGAAATCGGAGCAACTTTTTTTTTCTCGAAAAAATTAGGATCACCATAGCTCACACTACTATAGTATAGTATATGTGTGAGCTAAAATTGTATTAGATTTTAAGCGAAAACGAATAAATGCTTTTTTTTAAATAAAAACATTATTACCAAACTGAGTAACATAACACCAATTTGTATCTGTAATAAACTAAAAAGTTTCTAATGACTCCTTGAACAAATTCTATATCTGCAAAACAAGTAAAAATTTCTGGCTACCCTAAAGAATGTTTATAAATGATGAACCAAGTGATAAACATACTACCTCGTCTACTAATTACCCAATTTCAACATCAATAAACAAATTTGAGTGGTCGACTGTTTGGGTTTTAGTTCTCTTTATTTAAATGTGAGAATCAAACAGTGTTTAACCAAGAAACTGCAAAAATGCATGCTTTTTTCATGTTTCTTAGTTGAATGCTCTCTGTTTAATTTATTTATTATTTAGGGTGACCGTAGGTCTAAATAACGCCAGACAAATTTGGTTTTTCTTGATCAAAATAAAACCGTCTGGTTCAGTTTGGTTTGGTTCGGTTTTTTTTGTCTGGCTTTTATATCAAATCAAATTTATTTATTGCAGAAAGCCTATAGCTGTACAATATTTTCCCTATAGCTAAAAACTTAAAACTAATTTTTTACAACAATCCATAATTTTAGACATAATGTTATTTTTTTTCTTAAATAGTAAAGTTGGAAAAAAGGTTTATATTTTCAGTTATATCTTTTAGTGAATAGTGTACTGATTCTAGCAAATAATTTTTCAAAGCAAAATTAAATTTGTTTACATTTAAATCTTTTATATTGTTTGGTAGTCTATTGTAAATAGTTTTTCCTAGATGAAAAACGGAGTTCCTGGTAAGTGCCGACAGTGGCCTTTCAGTATGCAAGTGATTTTTTGTCCTTGTATTATATTGATGTAATTCACATCTTTTTTGAAAGAATCCCTTCTGGGTGTAACTGTGAATCAATGTTAGAGATTCATATAAAATAAGATCAAAAAATGTAAGAATTTTTAAGGATTTAAAATATGATTGGCAGGATGTTAAATTAGAGATCTTTGCTATGAGGCGAATTGCCCTTTTTTGTAGTGAAAAAACTAGCTGCATTCTATAATTTGCAGAGTAGCCCTAAAATGGAATGCAATATCGTGCATGTGACTCAAACAAAGAGTGGTAGACCTCAATTGCAGATTCTTGATTTAGGGTCTTCCTTGTAACTTGTATTGCATAAAGGCTTGATGCTAATTTTTTTAATGTGTTGTTATATTGTGTCACCCATGATAGTTTATGATCAACAGTTACACCCAAAAATTTATATTCTTCAACACTTTGGATAGCTTGGCCCTCTATTTGAAGATTTAGTTTTGTTCTGTTTTGAAATACCATATGTTTAGTTTTATTTAAATTTAGAGCCAACTTATTAGCATCGAACCACCCTTTGATCTGCTCAAGGTCCTCATTCATCATCCTCTCTAACTCCTTTCTGTTATTTGATGACCAAGTTATACTAGTGTCATCTGCAAAAAACGTAAAAATACCTTGAATAGGAAGATCTGAAAGGTCATCAAGGAAGAGAAGAAAAAGAATGGGACCCAGAACAGATCCCTGAGGTACACCGCAAGTTATTGAAGCAAGAGAAGATCTAATTATCCCACCTCTGTCCCTTACTGTCGTAATTTGTCTTCTATTTACAAGATAGGACATAAACCATTGCAAGACCCTGCCACGAAAGCCATAAAATTCCATTTTCTGCAGCAGTGTATTGTGATCTACACAATCAAAGGCTTTTGCGAGATCACAGAACACCGATGCTACAAAAGACTTATCCAATTTTGAGTAAACTTCATTTAGGAAGTTGAAAATAGCATCTTTAGTGCCTTTTTTATTTTGAAAGCCAAATTGTTTTTTGGAAGGAAGTTTGATTTTTTCAAAGTAAGATAACATTCTAGATTTTACTATTTTTTCAAAAATCTTTGATATAACCGGTAAGAGGGAAATGGGCCTATAGTTTGCCGGATCTGTTAGGTCTCCCCCTTTTGGTAAAGGCACCACTATTGCAGTTTTCAGGTCGTTTGGAAAGTAGCCTTCATTAAAAGATTCAATTATGATGTAACTTAGAGCTTCGCAACAGTTTTCAGGAAATTCCTTAATAATTTTAACAGATAAGCCATCTATACCATGAGAGTTTTTGTTCTTTAGTTCTTTTATTGTTTTTATCACCTCTTCAGTCGAGGTGGGCAAAAATACAAAGCTATTTATTTCATTAATTCTTTTCTTTTTTAGTAAGTTATTAGGATCAATTTTTGTTTTTATATTCTTTGTAACAGAGGCGGCTATGGTGCAAAAATGAGTATTTAATTTGTCAGCCACTGCTAGTGGTTCTTTAATGATAACAGAATTCACTTTAAGTTCAATATTTTTTGTTTGCTGTTTTTTTTTGTCTTCCTGATAATTTATTTATTATGTTCCAAGTTTCTTTTTTGTCATTTTTTGCTGTTTCAATTTGGTTTTTATAAAATAAAGATTTGGCTTTCAAAATAATTTCTTTTAGGATAGATTTATATTTTTTAAAGTAATTAATGAAGCTTAAATTATTGGTAAATTTGGCAATGTAGGATAGAGAACGTTTGTTTCGACATGACATTTTTATGGCACTTGTAATGTACTGTTTAGATTGCAAGTTTCGTTTATTTTTCCAGGGAAAGCAAGTTTCTACGACATTGTTTACAGACTGTTGAAAAAACGCACATTTTTCATGTAAAGGAACATGCAAAAGTGACGTCCAGTCTATTGTCGACAATGTCTTTCTGAACTTTGCTTTGTTTTTTTCAGAAAAAATTTGAATTTTCTCAGGAATCTTATCAGTAGTGTCATTTAGCGAAATTTGTATATTTGCGACAAGAATATCATGATCACTTAAATCAGTGTTAATTGTTTCAACTTCTGTTTCAGAAAGAAAGTTAGAGCAGAAGTAGTCGATCATGGTTGCACTATTTTTTGTTATGCGAGTGAAAGAATTTACATGCATTTTTATATTATTTGCCAGAAATATACATTTTAGTTGCAACATTTGGGAAGTTTCAAGATATTGATTTATATTTAGATCACCAGTAAGAACAATATTTGCCTTGGGGGGCAAGTTGGTGAGGATCTTATTTAAGTTTTCGTAAAAAATTTCAATATTCCCTAAAGGTGATCTATAGATACTTAAGATGTAAATGTTGTAGGGTTTTAAGTTTACACATGTCATTTCAAAATTTCTATCACTGTTTAAATTATTAAATCTATCTATAATTTCAAAAGTAAGACTATTTTTAACAAGTAGAGCGGAACCCCCATTTTTCATAGTAGATCTGTTATAAATAACTGCTGTTTCATACCCCTCAATTTCCAAGTGTTCATACTCTGTTAGCCAGTGTTCCGTTAGACAAACTATTTCTGGAAAGTCCATCTCTGATAACAGTACTTTTAGTTCATCCATTTTGTTTCTAGCACTTTGTATATTTAAAGCAAATATCGAGAGTTCATTTTTTTTGTTAATTTTAATAGTTCCTGTAGGAGTTTCTGTGATAGGATGGTGTTCTGTGGAATCGGTATGTTGAAGTGGGGGGCATAGCTTCTCCTCGAAAAAACCGAAATTTCTTGACCACAACACCGTCTGGCCAGTTTTGCCGTTCCATAAATTGATTTTGTAAGACAGGATCAATATCTATCTTAAAGCTGCTATACTGCTCTGATTTAACTTGTTGCTGAGTTATGGTAAATTCATACTTATTACTAAATAAACTTGTTAAGTGATCTTGTAATGTACCCTCTGTGGTTGACGGATCCAATCTGCTAACAAACATTGATAGTTTTTGTTTTATTATGGCAGCTGATAATTTATTTTGGCTTCCACGGAGTGTTGGGCTATTTTGGTTCTGAAAAGCAATAGAGCTTTGAGCTGCTACTGCTTTATTTTGTTGATGTGTTTGAGAGATGGTGGAGTTTGGAAGGTTAATTTTTGCTACTTCCGTTTTCAGTGATAAGATTTCCGCTTCCAAAGCACTATATTTAAACTGTAGTTCATTGTAGCTATTTTTTAGAGATTGTAGTTCAGTTTTAGGGTCATTTATTGAATATAGTTTGATCATTTCCTTATTTGTGGAATTAAGGTTTGTATATAAATTGACCATCTCCTTATTTGCGGAAGTAAGGTTTACAAATTCACCAAGTAGTTTATTTGATGTAGCTTCTAGTTTAGTTGAAAAATTAGTCAGCTGTTTTTGACTAAGATCAATTCTTTTTGAGATTTTCTCTATTTTGTCAGCTCTTATACATACCTGTGACTTGAGATTTTCCATACCGCTATTTATGTTATCAGCGATGTAAGTTTTAATGCTTTCCGGAAAGGAAACTATGTCCGAATTTGATTTATTTTCATTAGAAATAGTTTTGACTTTTTCCTCCAGGGAACTTACAGCGATGGAAATTATGTTGAGCTTTTGACCAATGTTTTCAGTAAGTTTAGGTAATATTTCATCTCTAAGTGTTCGGCGTAGTTTTGCGACAATAGCATCTTGCAGTGAATCCCCAGTCTGTTTTGATGTATAGCAATTTGTACAACTGTACACTGCATGCACTGATCTTTTTTTCACAGCCAGACCTTTGTGTTCTGACGCTGAGAGATTTGAACAATTTAAGCAAAAAAGTTTGCTGCAAATATCACATTTTACATGACCATAACTGTCTGTTTCGGAAGCACTGCATTTGGAACAGGTACTCATGTTTAATGCGATTAAAAAACTTTATTTAAAGTGTCTATTAGTGTACCTTTTGTCTCTTAAAAAAGTATTATTTTATTATTAAAAGTTCAACAGTTTATTTATGCTTATCATTTTTTTTTTAAACTCAGTCTGATGGCGGTTACTGATCTGAGGTCACCTCGGGTGATATCTATCACTGTCTTACTCACTGGGTAGTGCACTAATGATGATATTTATGTATAACTTAAAGTTTGTAAAAATAGGGCCCTAGTTGGAATTTGTACTTGTCTTTATGTACACTAGTTACTTAAACTTTTAGCTACTTTTTGGTGTAAAAATAAATAAAAATTTCGATCGTTACAAGGCTCAATTTAAGGTTTATAACAGAGCTTAACAATGAAAGATACTTGCTACCGACGCGATCGTGTGTGTGAATATATTTATTTATTCATTAATAAACACTTACAGCAATTTACAAATACATAATAACAATAGAAAGTAAATAGGTAATATCTTACAGCTACAATGTTATTTATATCAGTCAAGTGTTTTTAATAAGCAAGATTAAAAAATTAAATGTTAAAAAGATATAAAAAGGTCAGTCAAATAAAACAACATAGTTATAGGCAGGCGCGTGTCATATAGCCCCGCAGACCCTGCCACGCGGGGGAGCACCAGTATATTGGGGGCCCCCGGGCCCCCAATGTACTCTAAGGAAAAGTAATACCTACCTACGTATATCAAACAAACTCCGAAAATACAAATATGAAAATATAATAGTGACATAAGGAGCCTCAAAAAAAAGTTCGTGGGGGGGGCTCAAAAAAATTTGACACGCTACTGGTTATAGAATAGTAAAACAAAACAACATCACATTTTTTTATCACATATTTTATTTTACTTAGAGGTGTAGCAAACAAATCGAACTGGAGATTATTTGAATAGGCCATGGCTCTGTTAATAGAGTTATTTTGACCATATGAAGTTTAATGTTTTTTCAGTCTGAAAGTGTTCACCATCCTGAGAGAAGTAGGTACATTAAAATTAATAAGTGAAAGAAGTTCAAGACACACTATTTGAATTTTAATTATTTTGCATATTAATAGTTGGCCATTACTTATGCGTCTTGATGTCAGACTTTAAATTCATCACTCCATGAGTGCTGAATATTTAATATTTTCTGATGGTATACCAAGTTTAAATCCTATATATTGCAGAAATGTTTTTGCACATGTTCTATTTAATAAATATGTGTGGAAAAATGAGGAGACCTCACCACTGTGCCGTAAAAGGTCATCCTGCAATTGATTTCTACACACTGATGTATTAATGATTTTAAATATTTTAAGATCATCAGCATAAATTTAAACATTTAAAAAAAAAGCAGTTTTTAATACAAGTTCCTATATCATTAATAAATAAGTTGAATTAATAGTGAAGGAGCAAAATGTGCCCATTGAGGAATACCTGATGTAACCTCAAGAGCTCTGGATGAAACTAAACTGACCCTTACAATCTGTTTGGCAAATCACCTTTTTTTTATACACTAAGCCAAACCAAACGGAACCACCTTTTTTCTTTGTTCAGCTTTTTAGGGGCTCTCTAAGAAGAAAGACCTTTTTCTTTGGTCATAATTTTTTTTTAAATAATTTTATAAAATATCAAGCAAAATTGGGTATAATGAAAGTTGTCTAAACACATAATATGGTCCCTACTTTATTAAAACATTGTGAATGAATAGTAATTGTCTAATGATTGTAAGAAATGTGCAAGAAAGTTCAGTATAACAAAAGTTGTCAGTACACCCCCTGAACATAAATACTCAGTAATAATATGATAAACTTACCTTGGTTTCGTTTGATGCAGGTCTAGCTCCTGCGAGATCTGGCAAAAACGGACCCAAAATTTGTAAGATAGTCTAGTACTTGTACATTAATACGAAAAAGTCTTAAAAATAACTTCTCGGACAAAGTTCTTTCGTCGCCTACGAATTCCTGGAGCAGGTTCAAATATTCAGCCACCAACGCCCCAAATTCCTGTTCCATTTTGCACACCACTAGACACAAAACCACAGATTAGGTTAAATAAGATTAGTAAAATACAAAACAGACCACAGACACGTTTCGACGGGTATGTAAAAAAAGCAGATAAAAAGTGAGGTTGGGTTGGTGGCAGGGTCGAATGAAACGTGCGTTAAATTGTGGTAAAATAGCCAGCAAGAGAAGGTTTGTTTGTACTACTTATTGAAAGGGATCCGTTCACAAGTTAAGTGAAAGAGATTTAATGTAGAACAGGTTAGCTTCTTCTTGTATATAGATATGGGTACTTACCTAACCAGGTCAGGTTAGGTTTTAAAGTATATTACACAAAAAAAGGCACCTGATCTGGTCAGGTTAGTTTTTATTATCATATCTAATAACCCAAGCTTTCGACATTCTGGACTTTCAACATTTTGTAATTCTGTCATTTTGCATATTGACATTCTGTAATTTAGATATTTTTAAATAAACATTTTGCGGTTTCGACTTTCTATATGTATAAACACACACACACACACACAGTTTCCCATAGAATCTACTTTTATTTTTATTTTTATTTTAATATTTATTTTTATCCGTATAAACCTGATTACCCTATCCAAAACCTCATGGGCCGTCACTGAATAACAGCAGTTTCTATATGGGAGGACTCCCCAGAATAAAAAACTATCTACGTGCCTAGCTTTGATAACAAAAGTAAAAAAATAATCACTACTTCAATAATTTGACCAGGATCCCCACTTAGTCAGATTTTTCTGGCAGATTTTAGGGAAATAATTTGACTTTCCCATAAAAATCCGTTCAAATATAACGGTGGCAACAGCGTAGAGCAAATTTTGTAGCGACCCCTCTTTGTTAATTTTACCGTGAAAAACAAAGAAAGAAAGTAAACTTAGCTGACCTCATAAAGAAAACGAATAGGACTGATAAATTTGAAAGAAATGTGACGAAATCTGACATTTCAGTTTCTGTGGTTAATGGTTTTCTGCTGTGAATTTATTTACAATTTTTAAATTAAAAATTTTTAACAAATTAGGCGTTTTTAATTAAAAAAAATATATTATATCGTGAAGCTACATGTATCAAAAAGTGGGAAATTGATTTAAGTTTAAAAATTGCCTTTTAAACGAGAAATCTTAACCGCCAGATTTTGTCACATTTCTTCAAATTTCGCCAGATTTTTTGAAATGTAAAGAATTGCTCCCCGATATTCAAAATGTTTCGGTTCGGTTTTTGATTTAAACTGATTCGAAAATAAACTACTTAAAGAATCCGAATCAGAATCACTGTCTGAGCTCATAAAAATTACAAAAAAAAATAAAATTTTTAAATGTTTTTTAATACCAATTTCTTTTTTCAAAATTCTAAAATTTAGTTTTCGATTTTGTTGAATTTTATTTATTTTTGTTTTTCCTACTCTATTATTAACGTAGTTGATCGCAATTGATCTTGCCCTAAATCTATTGATTTCAATTGATCTTGCCTAAATCTAGTGATCCCAATTGATCTTGCCGAAACTAATGATCCCAATTGATCTTGCCTAAAATTAATTGATTGTAATTAATGACGCCCCAAAATTATCTCTACCGAAATCTTACACGATCTAGGAAGAGGCGAAAAGGAAAATTTGGCACTTACGATTTTTGTGGTCTTCTTGCGTCCAAATTACTCCTTCCCCGATTCACCAACACAGGACTGCGACTTGACACTGTTAAAGTTATTCTTTTTGCGTTTTAAAGAGTTGAAACTCGCGAACCGATCAAAGTTTTTTTTTTACCGATTCTAAACGCATCCTACCGACTGCGCCAGTTAAGTATTAACTTAAGAGTTAATTGTTTTTAAAAAGTTTTATTTTGCGTAAATTTTATAACAACTTTAAACTAACGTTTGTGCGATCTTAAGTTTACAGAAGCTTTGCTGGGAATGATGTAATTTTCCCCTAACAATTCATATAATAGTAAAAAAGTGCAAAGTTAGCAAATACGCGTGGTCATAAAAATGCTTATCTAATATAATAAAAATAATATTATGTGAATACAACTAGCTTCTTTTATAACTTTTTGGACACACACATATAACCTCAAAACACAGCTCTAAAACACGCATAAGAGACCCTTAACACGTTGGCTACCAAGCATGATTTTCGCATTCTGGTCTAGGGTACCATATGAATCACCGGTGACTCGTACAGTACAGTTCACTTCTGTACTTTATGTATCACCGGTGATAACGAACATAAGTCATTTTAAATGCTTCTAAAAAACGCCGGTGTATAAAGAAAGGAATGAGATTTTGGGTATGTTACAAGGATGAACTAACAAATGTCTGGTTGCCTTGGGCATCACCGTTGATACACAAGGGTTCGGTAAATCTCTAACAAAATAAAGGTCATATGGTTTACTTTTTTCATTATTTATAAAATCCATTCGAACAGAAACGGCGGATATATTTATTATAGAACTAAAAAATTAAACACAAACAAATATTTTACGTCTGAAGGACTAACACAACCTAAAGCTAAACAACAATAATTATATGAATTTTATGTGTGAAGGACTAAAAATGGTTTACTTATGGACCATATGAATCACCTATGATATATTCGTATATCCGTTAAAAAACCGTACACATGCATGTTTCAATGCATCCTAGCGACATCTTGTGGTAAAACTCCACGATATAGGTTGTAAAAGGCGTTGGTACACAGGGGATAGGTGCGACTTTTTAACAGTGGGCTGTAGGGGGACTCGGGCTATGTATCACCGGCGACTCATATGGTAGCCAACGTGTCAAAGCGTTGTATAGTAAAAAACGAGTCGAATAGTGTTGGTTATTTACAGGAGTAAGACAAATATGTAACGTATGACTTAGGAGTAAAAATGGCACGTTACATAATCCCCCCAACTTCAAGACGATTAACTTAAGATCTTTGGCATGCCAACTTCTTGGTAGTACTTTACCCGACGGTTCCTGCAGCTCAAATGTCCATGGAGAAATTTTATTTCTAATCACATAAGGACCAAAGAATTTCGCTGACTCACAACAAAGTTGGGTACCCTTGTACGCAAATTATACAGAACTACTTTTTTCTCTCCTGCCACCTGTAACCTTCTCTTAACATCAGCATAGAGCTTCCGGAAACCTTCCTTCTTGCTGCAGATTGTACACCATTCTCTTCAGAAAACAAAACTGGGTTGAAGTAATCTTTTCCTGACAAACACATATTCCTACCAAAGTTAGGTTGTCTCATGGGTTGCAAGACGAATCGCACAGGTAAGCTTATGTATTTGTTCGTCCCACTTCCGGTGGTTGTCTTTCACATAACAACATAACATGGTTTTTAATATACGATTCGTCCTTTCTGTTGGATTAGCTCTGGGATTATACTGAATTTATACTCTCAGCAAAAAGTTTAAACTCATTACTCTTGTACTGACGACCATTATCATAAAGAGGCAAACGGGGTACTCCGAAGACCATAAATACTTGCTCTTCAAGTCAATTGACAACAGCTTGAGTAGGGGCTGTTCGCATCGGAAAAACTAAGGAAAACTTACTTAAATAGTCTGTAACGACGAGAATCTAGCAATTACCCTTTGTCGAACGAGGTATTGGTCCACATAAATCCGTCGAAATAATTTCCCAAGGACGAGTTGGTTTTGGGTAAGATACCATCTGATCAGATACACCTTGTGTATCACCTTTATGAGCTGCACAGACAATGCATTTCTTTGCAAAAGTTGGCATTTAGGGCCAGTAATATTTTTCTGCCAGTCTGTGGAAGGTTCTTGATGTTTTATACACACCCATATGTCCTGCGATAGGAGGATAGTGAGCTTCTCCAATAATTCTACGCTTATGATCTTTGGGGACTACCTCTTTCCAATATTCGTTAGATGGTGAAAGTGGAGGGTATTCTTGTTTGACAGATTTATACAACTTATTATCAGTGTTATCATCTCCAGTTCATAAATTTTAAAGGTAATTCTACAACCCTCTTTACCATCTTTTGGTACCATCGATGTTTAATTGCTGCTGAAGCGTCTCTGGGCTGCGAAATCGCATCAATCATGGGTACTGCACGAGAACTTAATCTTTCACTTTCCGATGGATCACCTCAAAGTCATATTGTTGCAGTTTTACAGACCAACGAGCAAGTCGTCCACTGGGCTCTTTCAAGCTATGAAATCATTTTAAGCTAAAATGATCTGTTATGACTTCAAATGAGATCCCTTCAATATATAGCCGGAGCTTCTCTATCGCCCAAACCGATGCCAAACATTCTCGCTCGGTGGTCGTGTAAACACGTTCTTGCTTAGTCAAAGATCGACTCAAATAGAATATGACTTTGTCTCCCTCAGGACAAAGTTGCGTTCCCAAGTAACAGTTTCAATTACCCAAGGTTTTATAAATTTGGTTCCCAGTTTTTATAAGGGTGTTTAGATTTTATGACAAGGTTTCCTGGGTTTATAAAATATCTATAGGTTGCGATAAGTTTTATAAAGGTAAATGGGGGAACCTGGAGAACAAAAGTTATATTAACTTACCAAAAGTGGTTTTATAAAAGAGCTATAATATAACCGGAAGAACAGGAACCCTTTAGTTTTATTATGTAACCATTGTGCGTTTTTATAAATGGACCCTTATAAAACCTTAATTTTTTTATATTTACAAGAGTGTCATTATAAATTTTGTAGTCTCCATCAGTAAATCGGCATATTTTTCCTTAGTTTATGAACGACCCCAGTGTTTTATATGGCTGAATGGCTATAATTAACTGGACCATTAGGAGCCGTATTCTTCAAAGTTTGTGAAGGGAGTGATCCCGGGAATGTTCCCGGGAAATCAAACTCACTTTTTCTCCCGGGAATAAAAATGTCGTATTCTTGAACGCTCGAAGCTGTTTGTGAGTGCACAGCGTTGCCCCGTATCTCGCAACTAACCAAAGTGCGTTTTAAGGTTAGTTAACCATACATTAACATAGGCACCGCAGTATAGCAATTGAGTTTCAATGCATATACAGATATGTCTAAATAGGAATTTACCTAAAAACTATATTTTTAGTTTGGCAAAAAAAAACAAATCACCTTGACAATATAAAAAAAAAACAAAAATGTGAGGTTAGAAACTTTCGGAACTCGTTTTCTCCCCGGTAAGAGGTGGTGAACTTGAATTCACGGGAGCGTTCTTTCAAAAATAGAGTATTCACCTTTTTACGGTGAGGATTACTCACATTATCCTTCCAAAGATTCAAGAATAAGTATCCAGGTGTAGAAGAGAATCACAAAAGTTGATATAACCCCAATGTCGTTATATTTTAGCGACCTTTTCAGATTTTTATTTTCCTGTTTTGTGTGGTAAAACTTGTGCGGAGTTTTCAGTGATTTAGCCTAGTTTACCCAATCATAATGCCTGAGCAATGAAAAAAAAAAGATATAGTGCACAGTACTATCGTGATTTAAAAAAAAAGAATCGGAAACTCTCAATCCCTCAAAAAATAAGGGTACATCATCAGTAGAGACCTTTGTAAGGACGACATATTTTAGAAAAGTTAAACCATCGACCAATCAACAACTTATTAAAGTCAAATTTATCGTCGCCCTAATAAAAAAAAAACTTGGGCTAGCAAACTTTTAAAGTAGATTTTAATTAGGGAAATCCTTAAATTATGTAACTCAGAAATTCAGGATTTTTTGCTCCTCTTTGTAACGCACCTTTAAGAAAAACACAAAAAAAAACATTAAGTGTAACATAAGGCTAATAGTACGGTGCAATTAGGCCCAAACCTCAACATCGAAAGTAAAAGTTTCCCTCTAGCGCCAAAGTTTTCTATATAGCCCTCATATTATTTTGTAAAAAGTTACACCATTTCGAGCGTCGGGTTTGGGCGAGGGGGGGGGGAAGTTGGTAAATTAGAAGTTTTTATCAGTTCTCCTTAAATATCTAAAAAAGTATGAGGTTTAGCGCAAAGAGTGTGGAATCTAGATCCTCAGTGTTCTTGGCTCCAAACATCGCAGGAAGGAAGTACTTTCCAGCGTCAGCCACTGCACTGGGGTCAGCTTTGGGGTCATTGAAGACTACAAGCTTTGCGCGAAGTGCATTGTTGGCTTGCACTTTCTTGTATGGTGTAATTTTTCCCTTCTTGTAAACAGCTGATACAGTGTCACACCCTGTGAATGCATATATGGCTAAAAGTACACCTTTCATATCCCCAATGCCTCGCTGAATGCAGAAATAGTGTACACTTTTTCCTGTTGATTGCATTTCATTGGTACCACCATTTTTAATTTGTTTTCTGTTGGAGCGTGAACAGTCATCAAGACTAGCAAGTCCGGATCATCTCCAATTACGCAAGCTTCAAGTCCTTTCTTAGCTTCATCAATCGCTGTTAAAACTATTAATAAGTCTGCGTCACTTGATGCTTGAAGAACTGTGCAACCACCTCTTTGCAAGTGCACTTTAAGGAGAGAAATAAGGCCTATTTTGTTCTTAGCATTACCTAGAAATTCACTCTGATTGATATTTACATGGATTGAATCTTCTACTTTTACTTCAATGTTAGTGGTAGAACGTGATCTGCGTAAGTGCTCTTCATCTTTTGTGTTTTCTTGCTCGTATCCATCAAAAACAATAGTTGCTGTCCCATAATGAGTAATTATGTAATCTGTGTATTGCTCGCAAATCTGTCTGAAGGTAGCTGGGCGTCGCCAGACAACACGATAAAGTAGGTGACCTCCATCAACGACGTAGGACACTTTCCCTGAATCTGGGGTGATTGATGATTCATGTGAATCTGGAACCAAAACAGTCACCATTGAAGATTTGCTGCCCTTCCTCATGAGGCCAGACTCATCAAAGAAGGAAGGAGGATAAGCACATAATTCAAATTGAAATATATCTTGAAGTCTCTCATCACTCCTTACTGTGCACACCATTCGATGTAAGAGAGTGTTAGGGTTCACTCATACAGTGTTGTTGTTAATTGTCATAGACTTGGTTATAGAGGCTAGAGACTTAACAGCTAACTTTCTTTTCAAGTGTATCTCATTGAATGATTTGTTTACCATCTCTTTCAAGGCTAGTGTTCCAACTTCAAACGCATTATCACAGTTCACGTTTTTATCTGCTACAACCCCTGTTGATAAGGAAGAGAGTTCAGGTGTTTTAGACAACGGATTGTGTTCTTCAAGCCAAGAAGTAAAAGTTTGCATGTCCTTGCAATTTCGTTTCTGCCTTGCCTCCCGTAGCTCCACGTGCTCCTCTGAAGAAACGCTGTGCACACCTGCAAATTCTTCCATTGCTTCACATACCCGCGAACAAGCTGGCATGGAGTTGATCCATGTTGCAATAGTTGTCTCTGTTATTCCTGTTCCTCCAGTCAATCCACTAATGCTACTTAAGGATCTCATTAAAACCTGTTCAATGGTCATGTCACTCCAAACTCCAGACCAAAACTTTTCAGTACGTCGGATGGTAAAATAGCCAGAATTAACGAACAAATCGTTTTCTGGGCTCATTGACTTAAGAAGTTCCAGCGAATCTTGTAGGTAAACATGTGCAGATTTAGCGTAGTTTAAGTGACCAGATGCATGGAAAATGGGGAGCATTTGATGGACGCAATGAAGGTGAAGGCGAAAGGCCCCACTCCTCTCAGCTTAAATGAACATTCGAACAAGCTCAACCATTTCTATGAAGTTATTCCACAGTTTTTGTGTTCGCCCTGATTCTTTTGTCAGTTGAAGTTGGCTTTCCAAAATTTCTGCAAAGCTCTTCTGCGTAATCTCTTCAGAAGATGCATTACCACGCTTTAAAGTTGAATAAACAAAGTTAATTTCATCTCTGTCCACACTAATTAAAGCTTTACTAGTTTTCAAAAACACAGTAATGAGTGCTTCTTCGACTAGGAAGAGGGCACGAATGGCTCTGGAGTAAGCTTTTCCACTCATCATTTGTTGAACACTGTTTTTGGCATAGATAGTGCAGTACAACTCTTCCAAGCCACTTCCTGCCATGATGAATCCAATCGCTGATAAAAAGGACATTAACAAGTGAAAACCTCCTAGTCGAATGAAGAGTGACTTCAATGGACTGTCATCAGGTGCTGCTGCTACTATTTCACAAAGTCACCATTGTCGTGCTTTGTCCATTGCTGGCCCCTTTTGTTGCAGCTTGAAGAGCCGTATAAATTGTTGACGGATTTGAACGAGCCAAGTTGATGAATGGAAGAGGAAGTATGGCGGAAATTTGGAACTCTCTCGTTGCATATAACATCTCCATGCAGCCACTCCAACCAGGTTTGCATTCTTCTGGGCCTTCCAACCCTGTATTACTTAACCAAAACAAATTAAGGGTTCGGCCATGTTCATATGATAGTGGTTTTATTTTCAGGGAAGCCATGTCTGTAGCAACTATTTTAGAATAGCCAGATATACTTGGAGCTCTGTAAGTTTGCAAATCAAATAGGCCTCGTTTTTCAACAGCATGAGCCGTAACATTCTTTCGAGGTACATTGTCCTCTACCTGAAGAGCGGTTTTAGGTGTTATGCAAGCAATTCCACCCATGACATGGAACGTGTTGTGGCCATCCAGAGTGTGAACATTGTAGTCTGCATTATCGAAAACAAATTGAACGTATCAATTCTCAATTTTTGTGCTCTCTTGGGAAGTGACTGATCTCTCATATTTTAGAACTTCCTTGTAAGGTACACAAAAACTCAAATTGCACAGTATCTCGATCAAGACCTTTGAACCAAATTTTCTGTGCAATGAAATACCCGTTCCAAGTTGGACAGGGGAACAAAAATGATCTTGGACGTACAGCGCTTATTATACTGTGACATATTGTAGTTTTTTTCCTGTCACTAATTTGTTTCGTCCTGTCAATTTTCTCTGGTGTTTGGCTTTTAGAAGTAGGCTGTATGATTTCAGTTATCAAGACATTTAGCGCTTCAGATATCAGTTCAGTTCCTCCTTTGGAAATTTCTTCAATTGTTGGAAATTGAGGATAGTCGTAGCTTTTGGACTTGATTTCACGTCGAATAATAGCTGCTGCAGTTTTGATCACTCTCAGTTCCTCCTGAGCTGCATTATCAGAGTTTCGATTTCTATATCAGTTTTCTGATAAAATATTCATAGTTGCTTCAGAAAAACAAATCACACTTCTTTTTCCTGGTAAAACTGCAAAATGTAAGCTATTACCGTAGCGCTGGATAAGTTTTCTTTTCAAATGTATGTCAGTATATGGCTCAACTTCGGGACTCAGTTGAATAAACATATTTTGTAATTCTTCAAAGGCGTACTGACATTCATCATTTTCCTCCAAAAAATCACACAGTTTTTCAAAAGCGTGTTCTCTTTTGGCATCAGCGCTTGACCCACCTTTGGTTGTGGATGCTCCTTTTTCGGGCCGTAATGATACTGTTTTTTGAAACGTCTGGTAACAATGCCAGTGGTATCTCCCATCAGAACTGACGAGGTCTGTGACCTGAGAGAGTCTCACACTCACCTCGTCTCTCCACTCGTCGTGTCTGTTATTTGCTTTCATTCGGATGGTTTAAACCAATTCAAGTTTTTGTACCAAACTCCACTTTTCTTGAGCTGCGTTCCTACATTTAGATACATCTACACACTTGCGACCGCAAAGAAAACATAACGCTTTAAAATCAAATGATTTACGGGGAATCTTTGCTGGCGGTTCTTTTTCTTGTTGAGGAGGCTTAGGACGTAATATATAAGTTTGTCGACACTTACTATGTACTTGAAGTGAGTCATTCTGCAGGAACTTTTCTTTAACACCACTTTCTTTACGAATTTCACTGCACTGAATTATTTTGTCCAACGCCTTTCTAGTCAGAGTAATTAGTTCACCACCCTTATCCTTACAAGGTTTCAACACACACTCCGCCATAATTCACACACTTTCAAACGTTTATCACAAAAATATTACAGCAGAACTTCACTTGAGATAACACAAACGCATTCAACGGGTTTCCCAGTACGACTTAGACAGAGAATGGTGGAGTTCGTCAGGCGGCAACTTACGCACGGCTTGATACCGCGCTTGTACTAATATAAATAACCGGTTTTCGCGCACAGCATTTTTATGCCTCTAACCCTCTGTGGTACTTCTAGCGTCTTTTGTACTACAACACGATGGTAAAATATTACTGTTTAATAAAATTGTTTAGTCGTTCGTGTATATCTTAATTTTTCAAAAAAAAATAGAAAATATGAAAAATGTACCCTCCGTTACTCTTAAACCGTTCACGCTAGCACAATAATGCATAGGGCCATTTCTGTTGGCAATTTATTGTAGATTATTTTTCTATATGACACTTTTCGCGCTAAACCACATAGTTTTTTAAATATTTGAGGAAAACGGAGAAAAACTACACATTTATCAACTCCCCCCCCCCTCTGCCCCCAAACCCGACGCTCAAAATGATGTAACTTTTTACCAAGCAATATGCACATTATATAGAACAATTTGGAATTGGAGGAAAATTTTATACTTTGGATGTTGAGGTAAGGCCGATTTTTGGACTAATTGCACTGTACTATAAACCGGGACGCACTTGTGTGTTACGTAATTTAAGAATGGTCCCTTAACAAACATTTTTTTTTTCTAAAACTGTAAACAAAGGGTAAAAAACATTATTTATCTGTTTATAGTTTTACACAAAAAAAACATGTTTCTTAGTGAAAACTTCTTTAAAACCATGTTAGCTCAAGTTTTTTTTACTGTAGATTAGATCATAGTTCACAACTAGGTAACAATATTTATGTCAAAAAGGATGGAATCTAGCATCCTTTAGGGGCACATTTTCTCCTTGTTTATTAAGAAGGGCGAAAACATATCGAAACACATAATATCGAAACTACAAAATATCGAAACCACAAAATATCGAAACTACATTTTATCGAATTACAAAATATCGAAACTACAAAATATCGAAACCACAAAATATCGAAACTACAAAATATCGAATCACAAAATATCGAAAATACCAAATATCGAAAACACAAAATATCGAAAATACAAAATATCGAAAATACAAAATATCAAAAATACAAAATTTCGAAAATACAAAACATCGAATCACAAGATATCGAAATTTCCAAATATCGAAAATCAAAAATACAAAATTTCGAAACCTTAACCTAACCCGACCCTGACGTAACCTAACCTAATCTAACTAAACTTATCTGACCTAACCTCATAAAAATAGAAAGTTTCAAAAATCTAACCTGACAAAACCTAATCAAATCTAGCCGAAACAAACCGAACCGAACTGACCCGAACCAAAGCAAACTGAACCAATAATTTTTTTCAAAAAAAAAAAACTTCTTTCCCGGGATCCTAGAGGGTGTGAATCCGAACCGAAGCGAACCAAACCAAACCAAACCGAACCAAACCTAACTGAACCGAACCAAACGTAACCTAACCAAACTAAACTACAACACTGCTAATTAGGTTGGGTTGGGTATGGTTCGGTTCGGTTCGGTTCGAATTCACACCTTCTATGATCCCGGGAAATGTTGGTTCAGTTTGCTTTGGTTCGGTTCGGTTAGATTTGATTAGGTTTCGTTGGGTTAGGTTTTTGAAACTATCTATTTTCGTGTGGTTATATGAGATTAGGTTAAGTTAGATTAGGTCAGGGTCAGGTTAGGTGAAGGTTCCGAAATTTTCTGTTTTTGATTTTGGATATTTTGTTGTTTCGATATATTATACGATATTTTGTTATTTGATATTTTGTGTTTTCGATATTTTGTATTTTCGATATTTTGTTGTTTCGATTGTTTGTATTTTCGATATTTTGTGTTTTCCTTGTTTTGTTATTCGATATTTTGTATTTTCGATATTTTGTTGTTTCGATATTTTGTATTTTCGATATTTTGTAGTTTCGATATTTTGTTATTCGATATTTTGTAGTTTCGATATTTTGTAGTTTCGATATTTTGTAGTTTCGATATTATGTACTTTCGATATTTTAATTCGATATTTTGTTTTTCGATATTTTGTGTTTCGATATTTTTTTCGCCCTTCCGTTTATTAATACTCGTAGGTTGGAAAATAAAAAAAAAACTCCTGAAAAATATAAGTATACTGCATGATAATTGGGGTCACTGTCAGTTTTAGAATAATGCTTTTCAAAAATATTATAAAAAGGCATCATGATTTAATAAACGACTTTCTTTTGCAGGCTTTAAAGCCCGTTGAAATTTCAGGCTTTCCAGACAAGTTAACGTGACGTTAAAAAAGTGGGCGACCTTACATATACAGGGTGTCTCTAAAAGGTCTGTACAAAATCTTAGCACATATTCCTGCACAAAAAGGAAAAGGTTGGAAAAAACGTCGAATGGATACTTCACTCTCACCACCACAAAAAAGCTCGGGCACTGAAGAGCCCTCCAATAAAACACAAAATGAAGAACCCCCTACTAAGGTTAAAAAAGCTCCATTACCTCCACCGATTATGGTAAATGGCATAAATAATTTAAATGATATTTATGAAAAGTTAAATATCATACAAGGAGTTAAAATAAAAGTTTTAAATAACGAAAATATTAAAATAATTGTACAAGACGCAGACAGCTATCAGCTGGTTACTAAAATGCTTAATGAAATAAAGCATCAATGGCACTCATACGAAAACAAACAAATAAGGCCAATTAGAGTAATAGCGAATAGGCTACACTTCTCATGTGACCCACAAAAAATTGTAGCTGATCTACAAAAAAAAGGTTTTAAGGCACTGGAAGCCAGCAACAAACTGAAATGGAGAACAAGACAACCTCTTAACATGTTTATGCTCACATTTAGCCACGATGAAGATATCAACAAAATTTTTGAAATTTCCAGTACCCTAGGGATTGAAGAGGAAATAAAAGCACTAAAAACCTCAAAATTAGTCCCTTAATGCAAAAGATGTTAATCTTATGGACACACGCAAAAATATTGCGCTAAAGAACCACGTTGCGTAAAATGCACGGGGAAACATCTTACTGTAGAATGCCCCAAACCAAAAGAATCTGAGCCAAAATGCATCCACTGTGGAGGCAAGCATCCTGCTAACTACAGAGGATGCCTTGTTACTATACCTGATATTAATATCAGTAGTCAAAATACTATGGAACATATATTTTTTTTATATATATTTATCGGTTTCACAACGTTCTACGTCTTCCGATACCCAATCTCCACTCGTTTCTGTTTGCCCATAATTCATCATCTAGGCCTCTTATTCTTATTTCACTGTCTATTCCTTCTCTCCAGCTTCTCCTTGGCCGTCCTCGTTTTCTTCGGCCAGTTGGTTTCCATTGTAGTATTTGTTTAGGTAGTCTTTCATTATTCATTATTTGTACATGTCCGTACCACACCAGTTGTTTTGTTCTTATATCATCCACTAAAGTACGTTCACCCACTGTCATAATTTCTCTTATTCTTTGATTTGTAACTCTTTCTCTTTTTGATTTCCCTGCTGCTCTTCTCCAATAGTCCATCTCCGTAGCGGAAAGCATTCTTTCTGTTCTATCCTTGATTGGCCATACTTCTGAGCCGTATGTAATAATACTTTTTACAATGGTGTTATATATAAGCTTTTTGTTATATTTTGATATACTTTGGTCCCAAATTATTTCATTTAATAAAGTTATTGCTTTTCTTCCTTGTACGTTTCGATCTTTTATAGCATTGTCTAGTGTTCCGTCAGCTGTCATTTTTAGACCTAAGTATTTATACTCATCACAGGACTGAATTCGCTGCCCGGTATTTAAGATTAGATCCTGTTTCATTCCACCGATACACATATACTCTGTCTTATTGAGATTAACCTCTAGTCCCCACTTATTGTACTCTTCTATTAGTTTTCGTGTCATATATTCAAGGTCGTCATAATCCTGAGCCACTACTATCTGATCATCGGCGAAACATAAAGTATACAAGGTGGTTTCGTCCAACGGAATTCCCATGTTTTGGCATTTTCTCTGTCATAATTTAAGGACTTGTTCCAAGTATATCTTGAAGAGCCTAGGCGAGATACAGCAACCTTGTTTAAGAGCTTTATTTACTTGAAAGCCTTTGGTTAGTTTTGCTTTTATTTTCACTTTTGCCTTACTATTGCGGTATAACTCTTTGATGGCCTTAATTAGTTGTACGCTTATGTTTGTGTTTTCCAACGCTTTCCAAAGTAGATTTAGTGGTATACTAACATATGCCTTCTGCAAATCGACGTAAAGCAGATGCAGCTCTTGTCCGTATGCCATTTTCTTTTCAATAACTTGGGTTATACAAAAGAGATGGTCTGAAGTCGATCTACCCGCCCTGAAACCAGCTTGTTCTTCTGCCTCCATGTCTTTATATTCGCTCTCTACTTTGTTTCTTATTATTTTACCGTATATTCTGCTTAGCGTACTAGTCACAGATATACCTCTATAATTGTCACATATATCTTTCCTTCCTTTTTTTTTTGTTAATAAAGGAAGAAGGAAATACACAAATATACCTGGACCAAACCCTCACAAAACCTGAAATCCGTCATTGATTATCTTATCACTAAACAAAAGACAAAACTAAAAATTCAAGATGTCAGAAAAAAGCGTGGATCAACATGCGGAAGTGATCACTATTTTCTGGAGTCCAAAATTCTCTTTCCTTATCAAGGCCGAAGCCTGCATCAACAACATCTTGATGATATAGTGATTGAAGAAATTGATCACTGTAAATATAATCTACTAAGCCTAGAACATGACAGCGTAAAAAACTTATACAAAAAGAGACTGAACGAAAAACTTAATACAAGTTCAGGTGAAACCCCAGATGAGGAATACGAATGTATTACATTAAGCATCCACCAAGCTGCAAAAGAAGCACTAGGATTAGTGGAAGAAACTTCTAAAAGAAGAAAACCATACTGATGGGTTCGGTTCGGTTCGGTTCACAACCTTAAAAAGCGGTACATCTGCCGGACCCGGAAATATCCCAGCCGAACTTATTAAATATGGCACTGAAGAACTGTTTTGGAGATTACGGAATCTTTTCCAAAAATATTTAAATGGAACTGTAGTCCCAACTGAGTGGAAAATACTATGGAACAAACACTACAATTAATTTTGGAGAAATTGAACAAACTTGATGAGCGATTAACTAAACTAGAAAGTAGCAATAACCAATATGTCTCAAAATGGTCAGTAATCTTAGAATTCTAGCTTGGAATGCCACTATAAGGAGATGGGATATAAAACCATAGAGATTCAAGCTACATTAGTAAGTGTAAAAACCAAAACATATACACTACTCATAAGTGCTGTTTATATACCACCAAGGCACTTACTAATGAAAAATCCATATCTTAATTTTCTCAGAAAATTAGGAAACCGTTTTATAATTGGAGGTGACTTTAATGCAAAAAAAACCTACTGGGGATCTAAACTGACGAATTCTAAAGGAAAATAACTTTTGCAAGCTATTAGTGAATATCAATGTGAGCCGATATCAACTGGTAAGCCCACATACCATCCAACAGATCCAGGAAAAATTCCAGATCTAACTGATTTTTTTATAGTAAAAAATATATCTTTAAGTTTTATAGATATAGAAGAAAGTTTTGATTTACACTCAGATCATTCACCTATTATTCTAACTCTTAGTAAAAACATAATAAAGAAAGAAGCAAATATCTCACTAGTTAATAAACTGACTGACTGGACTAGTTTTAAACAAAGTCTGTCAGAAAAAATAAACCTATCAGTACCATTGCAAACGCCAGAACAAATCGATAAAGAAGTTGAATATTTTGTTACAAATATTCAACAAGCAGCTTGGGAAAACAGTCCAAAACCAAAGCGAAAAAACTAAAACTATCCAAAGGAAATTAGAGACCTTATATTGGAAAAAAGGAAACTAAGAAAAAAGTGGCAGCAAAGCCGTGATCCTCGGGACAAAACAAATCTCAACAACATGAAATTCTAGTAATAAAAAATGAATCTATTAACCATTTTCTTAATGAACTTACAGATGATAAAAATACCGACTATTCCCTTTGGAAAGCAACTAAAGATTTTAAAAGACCAATTGTAGAGTGGCCGGGCTAAATGATCTAAGTGCCAAAATATACAAATTTTAGATTTTCCACCTAATATGATGTATGTGTCAAGGCCAATACGGGGCTATAAAAACTAAGTGCAATTTCCCCACCTTATGCCCTAACAAACATGATTAAAATCACGTCATCCGTAAGTCCGCGTGCATGTATTGTACAGTTTTTTTTAGTTTCCCACAAAAACGCTTTTTAGCACTTAGATCAATTAGCCTTTCCACTCTACAATAAGGCGCTGACTGTGACGTATGCCAGCACCCCGATACAAAATCGACAAAAAATGTAATTCTGGAACGCACTAATCGTTTCATTGACTGAAGTCACACATTATCATCCGATTATTTACTATCTCCTTTTAAATTTATGTAAGCGTAAGACCGCCTGCCAATCGAAAACACTCATGGGTATAATAAGATTTTAGTTCACTTATCGTTTTATTGGCCACACTCACACTTTATCATCCAGCTATTTCATGTCTCTTTTTAAAGTAATGTAATAGTACGAGAGCATACTAATCTAAAACACCGTTAGTACAACAACAACCGTTGTCATTCTTTTTCCAGAAAATTTGAGGTTAGACATCTTTGTTGTTGATGTTTACGTTAGTGTTCTGTGTGTTTACGTTAATCGTTAAAATATAAACTTTTGCTAATTTAGATTTAAATTGCATTTTATCTTATCAGGTACATTCGCATTTTGTTTGGCTCATCAGCCGCTCAATAAACTGAACCCTCAAAAATTTGATATTAAATAGTGCTCACAGTGCTTTAAAAAAATTACCTAGATGGTATTATTTTTTGCCTTTTTAGGTCTCACCACATATATTGTTTAAATAATGTAATATATAGTAATGGCTGATTTACACAACAATTTAATGTGCAATGGAAAAATTTACTGCTTAATTTTACATTACTGTAACTACTTGCAATGTCTACCAAATTTAAACATTAAATTTCTCCATTATGTTGCTGCTATATATCAGCTGAACACTCCTCTAGGCAAGGGAGAAATAAGAGCTTTTACATTTAATCTTTAATTTGGTCATCATTTTTTACATCTGTTAAAACTACTTACACCTTTAAAATAGAGTTGCCAATGCCAAACTGAAGGACACATCAAAAATTATAACCAAAAAATTGAAAATCAATGTCAAGCTTCACTTCCTGTAAAGTTTGCTTAACAATTAGTGCCCTAAGTTATGCTACCTGAGGAGTGGCTAGATCGCCAATGTTTGTACACCAAAAGGAAATACCGTAGGTATTTCCTAACACTTCCTGGTATTTCCTAGTATATTTCCCAGTAATTCCCAACTATTTCCCCTAACCTGTACACCAAAAGGAAATACCGAGCCACCCCTTGATGCTACCCATGCCACTGCAATGTGCATATCCTGAAGGACACTCATCATAAAACAATTATAGGAAGAGAAGCCTAACATTGAGTTTCAATTTTTTAGTTGTAATTTTTTAATGTTTTTCTCAGTTTGGCATTGGTCAACTCTTTTTTATTTTAGAGATTTGGTTTTAATCGAGGGAATAACTGATCCAAAATTTGTACATCTATTGCCATGCTAATTTATTATGAAAAATACCATAAGTTGTTTCCCCCTGTTTTAACACAGTCTAAAGATCTATTTAATATTAGAGTAGAGTTATTTATTTGCATAAACTTTGAAATATATAATTGAGCTAATATTGTGACAAAAAAACAGTAATAAAAGTAATACAGTGAATATCGGTTATATCAACATTGAAGGGACCACCACTTAATTTCAGTCGTTATAACCGAGCGTCGTTATAGAGAAAAAAGGTAACAAAATGGGTTGTATTATAGAACTCTGTCAGGACCTTAATATGTCGCCGCTTTAACCGATATGTCGTAATATCCGATATCGTTATCATTGTAGTAAGAATAGTACTACTACATCCAAAATCATAAAATAATTAATTAAATATTTAGCAATAAAATGATCTTTCAAACAATATATATATATATATATATATATATATATATATATAAATAATAAATGACATTAGCTAAACTCACATTTTTATTTGTTTTTTTTAAACCCTACATTAAATTATAATAACCAAAAAAGATGAAATGACGGGCTTCACTTCCAATCGAGCTTGCTCTATGATGATTGTCCTTAGAATTCTTGCCTGAAAGTGTTAGGCATATGTGGACACCCTGTATAGAAGTATTTATTTTTAACTTTGGAATTTTCAAAGAAAATATTTAAAAAATAAAAAGGTTTAATTATTTTTAATACCAAAAATATTTTTCTCATTATCAAAAATACACCCAGTATTAACCTAGACAGCCCAGGATGTCCAATGGACATGCATTCTAGGTCCTATATATATACTTTGTGGTAGGTATATACTGGGTGGGCAAAAAAAAACGAGACAATTGTTTTTTTATTATAACTTTTGAACTATACCATATCGATTTTAATGGGACAAACTGCACCTGGCAGAGAATTAATCAGAGTTTTGACTAAATATATTTTTTTGTCCTCCTTCTTAAAATCCAAGGGACGAAATTAAATTGTACCCTTCAAATATGCTCGTTTATTCTTGTGTTGCGAACATGTTTTTATAATTTTTTTAAATTAGTAAAAAAGTTGCACTCTTGCCACGTACAACGAGGTACAAATCAGCAAAATCGGTTTGGTTGTTCTAAAAAAAATATTTTTGTTTTAACCATTGTTTTGAATATTATATGATTGCCTTGCCAATCATGTCTGCATTTATTTCCTTATAAATTCATTACTACTGAAACGATTTTGATGAAATAAAAAACATTTTGGTGAGAATTGATTGCTTTTTAAAGATGATGATCAAAATTTATCGCTATATTAACTTGGGTTCGAGGTAAATTTTGATTTTAAACTTTAAAGAGCAATTATCACCATGATTTTTTTTTATTTCAAAAATAGTAATAACGAAATTGGAAGGAAATTAATGCAGACAGGATTGGCAATGCAATCGTATCTGTAAAATAATGGTTAAAACAAAAATAGATTTTTTAGGAACCACCACACCGATTTTACTAATTTGTACCTCGTTATGTGGGGGGAAAAAATCTATAAATTAGAAAACTAAAATATTTTTGCAAAATAAGAATAAACACGCCATTTTGAAGAATCAATTATAATTATTCTGTCTGCAATCTTAAATTTTAAGATCAAACCAGCATATTTTTTATTTCATTAAAATCGGTTCAGTAGTAATGAATTTATAAAGGACTGTCATTAAATTAAGTGGCGCTGTGAGTGCGGGGAAGGATGGGGTTTGGCCTGGCGTTACACTCAATGTTTTTTAATGTGTTTTTTCTTGAAAATGCGTTACAAGGCGGGGGGAGGGTGGTCAAAAATCCTGAAGTTTTGCGTTACGTGAATTAAGGACGTTCCCTAAAGGCAATTGTATAATATGCAAAACAATGGTTGAAATAAAAATATTTTGTTTTAGAACCACTGATCCGATTTTGTTGATTCGTACCTTGTTCGGCGTGTCAAAAACGCAGCTTTTTGACCAATTTAAAAAAATAATTAAAACATGTTCGCAACATAAGAATAAACGAGCATATTTGAAGGGTACATTTTAATTTCATCAGCCATCTTGGATGGCGAAAAAATATATATATTTAGGCAAAACTGATTAATTCTCAGCCAAGGGCAGTTTGTCCCAGTAAAATTGATTGTACAGTTCAAAAGTTATAATGAAAAAAAAATTGTCCGGTTTTTTTTTGCCCACCCTGTATATGACTGCACACTGACTGTATAATGTTCTGCACAGAGTGCAGTGGCGGATCCAGGATTTCTTGGGGGGGATGGGTCAATGTGGTAGGAAACACGAAATTACTTATTTTTGTGGTTTTTCATAGGTCTGAGCTGTGAAATTTAGCATTAAAAAATTGGTGCAAATGCGCCGCAGGCGAAAAATTTTTAAAACCTAAGTAGATTTTGTTAATAAATTTAAATAAGTGATGCGGCAGAATTCAAAAATTATCTTTATCTGGAAGAGGATGGTGCCGGGCCCTTCTACCCCCCCTGGATCAGTCACTGAGTGTGTGGTGTTCTGCACAGAGTGTGTGGTGTTGTGCACTGTGTAGATAAAGCACACACAAACAAAGCACTAGGTCCAATCAAGGAAGACTTTCGTACAACTCAGGTATGGATGTCTTGTAAATTTTTGAGGTAGCAGTTTATTTATAAAGTTTTTTTTACAAAACAATTTTGTCAAAGGCTTTTTTATATTTTTTTTTGTTAAATTACTTTTTTATTGAACAACATTTTAATTGAATGTTTTTTTATTGAAAAGATTTTTATCAAACTATACATTTTTACCAAATGACATTCATCAAAAATGGTAGTTTTAGTGAATTACATTTTTATCGAAAACCATTTACCAAATCATTTTTTTAAGGTACCTATATTGCTGCAGTGGCTAAAAAAATACTGACCTGACCTGGTTAGAATAGAATATTAATCTGACCTGGTCAGGTAAGTATAGTGAATTTTTAGTGCTAAACTAAGCACTCTGAGTGTATGAATTCTTGAATGGGTGAGGAGTACTCCCTCAAAATCATATGAAAGTCAAACTGCACATGCGATCTCACTTGACTTCCGCATCTCTATTGGTCCTGACGTGGGAAAATGCTTAACTCAATCTCACCCGTTTTCAGAATCCATACACAGGACTGAAATTATGAAAATATATTTTAAAGACCAACACACTTTTTTATGTATTTTATCCAAACATAGTTGAGATGCTATAGCTTAAAAAAACTAACCTGGTCTGGTTAGGTGACTATACTATAAAATAAATGGATCCTTGATGAATCTGATCCCTTCCTAGCCCATTTGCGCACTCCAAGTAAACTCTATGCAACCTTCAAAACAGTTTTTTGTAAATATCTCCGAAACGAAAGCCCCTACGAAGTTTTTGGTTATAACACAAATTTAAAAAAAAATGTGGGCACTATATTCCGAAAACCGCATATTGATGCGACTTCCGGTTAAAAGTTAGCAATTTTTAAATTTTTTAACTGTCAAAAAACTGTTATTAGCATTGATGAATTTTAACCAAAATCTAATCATCACACAGACACAGACAGACAGACATCACGACAATATTGCTAGGATAGGTCAAAATACACACATTTTCGGCGTTATCTCAAAAAAAAAAAAAAAATTCGTCGAGACTAATACCTTCTCTAGCCAGTGCTGCGCGGGCTAGGAAGGTAAAAATAACCTCACCAGATCGGGTTAGTTGCTTTAAATAAATTAACGACACCAGTTAGTCAATATTACTTTTATTTTTACAAAGTATACCAATAATTGCATTATTTTTATACTGTCCTATTGAATCAATGCCTAGTATTCCTAAAACTCAATTCAAATGTGTGGGTAACAAAGTAAGTATACTACATAATCAAGTCAAGTTCGGAAAACATTTTCAGCTGACCCTCAGAGCTATCACATTGTCTTCAATAATAGATTTTCAACAACTTTTTAAATTATAGGACATGGCAAAGAAAATTTGTGCAGTGTGCAAAGCTGGGGGTGTAAAGTTATTTAAAACACCTGGCGCAAAAAAGAAAAAAGAAAGGAGGGCCAAATGGTTTAAGGCCATGCATAAAATCGACACCGGTAATACATTGTTGGTTTGTGAAAATCATTTTGTTAAAGGTAATTATTATTAATCTATGTGACATACCTACTCGTTATTGTATAAATACTTTATCCAATGGCAAAACATTTTTTCAGATCAGAATTAGCATTTTAATTTGCCACTACGTGCAAGTAAAATGTGCTGCAGGCGAAAATTTCAGTAAAGTCAGTTAAATTTTGGGTAAATAAACATTTTTAAAAATGATATTTTAGAGAGACAGTTTTTGAAAATTTGAACCTACAAAAATATTCTTTTTTTTTGGGCTTTAAACAAGCTGGTTTTCTCCTTAACACAAAAAAGTTGTTTTTTTTAATGGGCCATGTGGTTTTTCAGTATTTCTTCTCGTTGCTGAAACAAGAAAATTTCTCTTGATCATTACTTTCGTGAAGTTATCCGCCATTTTTAAATTCAAGATGACGACCAAGACTAAAATTTTATGTTTATAAACCTTTACCTTTTATGTAACCCAGATCCTTTTCGAATTTAAAAAGGTCTTTACTATTTAAATCGGTAACGTAGTTTTTGAAATACGACGATTATACCAAGTGCTCGTTGTCTTAACTTTTGCAGAGACAATTTTTTTATGATGGTGGTGGTTTTAATTGAACATTACTTTCTTATTTTTTAGCCGATTTTCATGAAACAGAAAGGGTTTTTGCCTTCGTTATTTGAGTAGGTTAAGTTAAAAAGCAAAAAAAAATCGTTTCAGTCGGTTCAGAAAAAATGAAAAATTTTTTGTTTTAGCAAATTGAGACTGAAAAAAGCACCTATTGTAATCGTCATATTTCAAAAACTACTGTATCCCTATTTAAAAAGTGAATGAATACCTTGTTAAATTCAAAATGGATCTGGTTAAGATGATATCCATAATAAAAAAACGTGAAGGTTCACAAACATAGAATTTCATTCGTGGTCGTCATCTTAAGTTTTAAAAAGGATAATTTTGCTTAAAACTAAATCCACGTTCATGAGCGCAAAAAAATGGTTGAAACGTCATTTCTTAAAAAGTATATGACCGATTTCAACTATAGTACCTTTTTGTGTTAGGCAAGAAACCAGTTTTTTCACAGGCTAACAATAATTTATCATTTTTGTAGCTAACATAAGAAAAAACGAGGGTAGGCATAACGTGCGGTAGTGATTTGTGTTTTTTTTTTAAATATGGTTTTCTGATTATGCAACGACGTATTTTCCATTATATTCGGTTATGTGGACAAAAAGTTATTAAGAAATACATTTGGTGAAAATTTTTATGGGCTACCCGGTAGTAAGGGTTTGTTCTTAAATTATTTAACCCACTAAGGGAGTGATAAGTATTTGCGTTACGTAATTTAAAGATGAGCCCTAACAGGCTGAATTTTTGTAAATAGTTTCATTTTGCAGAAACGCGAAACTTTTTCCTCTGCGAAAATTCTTTAAAGTTCCCAACAGATTGCGCAGGCGCCAAATATCAATTTAGTATTTGACAGACGAGACCCCAACCCCAAACATGTCAGAATAATGAGGTTTAGTCCGTCAGACGTTGGAAAGACGTGCGAGTGCGTACTCTGTTATGAATCTAGATTGATTTTTTTAATTAACTCACTAGGTTTTAGCAAACTGATTCAAAATTAAGTCTCAAGCTTTGTCTTAAATTATATTTTTTTTAGTTTTTGTTATGACATACTTAATTAAAATTATTTTGCAGGTTTGACATTGTTGGTAGGGGCCATTATCAGGAAACTCAGTTCACTTTTATGTCGATGTTTTAAAAAAAACTTTTACAATTTGACAAACGAAACTTCTGAGTTCTGAGGATGACCAAACAAATGGTCAAAACGCCGAGAACATTAACACTTAGCAACAAGTTCAAACCTGAGCAAAAATTAATATTTTTGTTTTTTTAAATGTTTAAATTAATCTACTTATCTATGCTATTATGAAATAATTTTTTGCAACATTTTATATTGTTGGATGTAGTAATGTAAAAATTTTGGTAAAAGTGCCTACTTACTTTATCTAAAGCCCATGTAGCACATCATTTTAGATATTTGAAAAAAAATGGCGGAAGAAGTATTTTGACGCAGTTAAAAGTTTATGAAAACTCTGCTGTTCTTACCGATTTTCACGTTTATTACAATTTCCTCCAATAAAATAATAGTATGCAAATTCGTAGGTAATTTATTTCTGCTCAATTTTTTACTCAATATTTAAAAAATATATATATTATTACTACAAGCAAAAACTGTAAAAAATAAGAACACTAGCGCAGTTTTTCTAACTTGAACCATTTTCATTAAAAATAATGCTTGTTGTTATTAATTTATTTTAAATAAAAAAGTTCTTTAGGACTTGATTCTTTGTTCCAACAAATTTTTATACAACACGTAAATCACGGTTCGGAACGCCTTTTCGTTTTACTAATTCTTAAAGTGATTTCAGAATGGAATTCTCCATAAACATGCAATAAACTCGTTTTTATTTTTTATCTCAAGAACAAAGCAAGATACGAAACTAACTTAGTAAATAATACAGAAATTAAACAAAAGAAAGTGGAGCACAATTTTTTTGTCAAAAATATTGGTTAGCGTGTCGTTAACTAAATTAGTATTTTTTTACTACTAACAGCACCGCCAAGTTTCAAAAAGTCCCCTAAAGATATTTACGAAAAACCGTTTTTCTTTTCACACCTTTATCTTAAAAACTATGCATTTCCAGAACATATCCATATAAACATATCCATATGAACTTTTTTTTCTTAAAATAAACTAAAGAATAACCTTTTAAAGTTTGGCCACATACTTAAATAACACCCCGTATATCGTAGGCTAATGCCAGCCTTGTAACAGATAACAATTTCCTCAAGCTGCGCTTTAGCGCATTCCGGTCCCTAATCTATACGTCGTACAAAAAATTTGTTACCAAAATTGTTGAAAATTATGTTCTTAATAGCTTTGTAGTTTAAATGTGCCCGTTATTTATTTTTTTTAAAATAGTTTCAATGTTATAAAAACTGCGTCAGTGTTTTTATTTTTTACCACAAAAATAACATGAATTTAATTCTCTACAAAATTGATTTCCACTAAAATGTGAAATGTCCAGTGCAAAAACACAAATACAACATGGCGAACTTCCCACATCCAATATGGGGGCAAGAAAGTAATTTATTGTTCAAGTGCTACTTATATCTGCATCATTTTTTTCCTTTCTAATATCAATAAATTAAATATAAACTGATTGGGCTTATGCTTTTTTAACAAACTGTTACCTTTATGTCACTGATTCTTGCTTAAAGCTATTTTTGTGGAAACCTGTATTTTTATTTGATCACATACGTATAGCAGTCGAAGACGATCTTATCTGCCCAGTGTTTGGACATGAAGAAGAATCGTATAGATAGATCGTATAGAGAATGTGAGGCCTACTCTAGGAAGAGACAACAGGCACTAGGGGCACCAACTCTGAGCTACTGCCCATGCTGTAATGGGCCGACATATTGGACTTTGCAAAGAAAACAGGAATACTCAATGATCTACCTGTGTATGAATTTTTGAATAGGGGTACTCCCTCAAAATCGGGTGAATGTCAAACTGCGCATGCGATCTCACTTGATTTTCCGCATCTTTATTCTCATTCTCACTGGTTTAAGAATTCATACACTGGACATTGAATGGAAATGAAAAAGGCGTTAAGCAAAAGAACTGGCGCATGGCAAAATGGGTCTACTCTATCCTGCTTGCCGAACTTACGGGTCCCCCCACCACCACTACTATTGAATCACACTGTAAGAAAGTGTCAGAAAGTTATTTTGAATACTAATTTACCTATATATGTATATTAATAAAGAAATTTAACTTCTTTTCAAGGATATCCAGTTAATGACGACTTAGATCCGGACTTTTATCCAACACTGAATATTCCTGCTCCTTTTCAAAATCCCGATTCCCTTTCTTCCTTAGATATTCCTACTTTGGTAAGATATTTTTTCAAAACTTTAAATTCTACAGATGTTGTTTATTACTAACTGGCTTTTCATGTCAGTTATTCGTTTCCAAGGGACATGCGAACCTGCAAACCTTTAAATATTATCTCAAAAAGTTATGTACAACTTAGATATTTCTATTAGGTATGTAGTAGTTGTTAATACATAGTTTTTTGGCCGTAATTATTTTTTTTTTAATTCAAAAGTGTAGGTGATGGTATGCAAATTTTTGACATCTCCACATTTAAAAATTAAATTGAATGATATTTATTACTTATATGCAAAATAAAACCATTTTTTCACAAAATAATTTTTTAAAGAATTTATTTACATCTGAGATATGCTGATTTTCTTTCTTTAAATTTTGTTCTATTAACGAATTTCAAAAGTCAAAGGCTCAAATGGTCGGGACAAAAATTTCATGTTTTTATGAACCTAGGGGTTTTCAATTTAAAATGTAAAATATTGAAAGAACGTTTCTTATTTTAAACGAAGCACCCTGTATGTTACTAGTTATTGAGATTCCGTTTTCTGGTTTATCAAAAATATATAATATGTCTATGCTATGATAAACATATTCTGAGATTTCGCTATTTAAATTTGCCAAAACTCACAATGAAAAAATCATTCCTACATAATATATCAAAAAATATAAAAAACTAAAATAATAACAGCTTAGACAGGTGCGGACGTCAAAAGTGATAACTTTTAAATGGATTAAAATATTTTTTAAGGTATTCTTCAAAACCCTTATGAGACGATAAAGTCAAAACAACTTCACATTTAAAAAACAATGAATGTAAAAATATAATAACAGGGTATTTTATTAAAAATAATAAACTGCCTGTCAAATTTTTTTCACATTTGTGCAAAAACAATCTTAGGGTTTATACAAAAACATGAAGTTTTTGTATTTACACTATTTAAATTATTTTTAGGGCGAAAAATCAGTTATAGAAATTGAGGATAATCATGTGGTAAGACCTTTTTAAAATATTAAAATTACGATATTATATCCAGCCGAAATTTCTGCCAGAATTTGCTTAAAACTTCCACCAATATTTGTACTTCCACTCTGGCTAAAAGTTCAATTAGTCAAAATTTTGGCCGTGACTAATATCGTAGAACCTCGGATGCCACTAGCTCTTATTGTACAAAAATCTACATTAAAATACAAATGTGGTGCAAAGGCGATTCTTCTCTTAAATAATCTGTAAGGACATTCATACGTAATAGAAGCTTTTTCGAATTTTCCAGCTAAACTCTGCACCCGAGGAAATTTATGCTGAAAACCTTTTAAAATTTTTCATGCATGCACCAAATTTTTTGACAATATCTAATACTTTCGCTTGTTTGTAAAAATAAAAATAAAAGTTTTTTTTACAGGAAAAACTTTATTGAAAACCAAAAAATACATATTTTATACGTTATTTTTAAGTGATTCCACGGAAACTAAGTAATTTAAATTTTCAATATTTTTGGCAAAAAAAATTAAGCACTCTTTTGATAAAAACTAATTTGGTTTAATTTAAAGATCATAATAAAAAAGTTATGGACATTTTTTATGTAATTTTTAGCAAAATTAGGTTTTTTTTAACAAATCCGAGACACGGAAATCCTACATTTTCTCAAAATAAAAGAGTTTTTAAAGTATACGCCACCAAAAAAAATACCTATTCAAAAGTACGCGATCCCGCTCCTTCACGCAATATCTCAAAAACAGGTGATCGTGTGAAAATTTTTCATCTTATAACGTCTGACAAACCGGAAGCGATATTTTCAATATCACAACACGAACAAGGGTGAACATAGGACATTGGTACTTGATCCCTACATCAAAACGAAAGTCTAATTTCCATGGGCTATATATTTTTTGCATTTTAATATTGACAAAGATATTTTTTAACAATAGGGATTTTTTTTTATTTGAATTTTTAGGTCAGAACTTTGTTTTGAACTTCAGAACCTACAGTGGGGACACAAAACGAGAATGACGTTTTGACATTACATTCAGCACGTTTATTTATTTTCCTTCTAAACCAACAAAGCTATGTTTTATTACTTTGGTAGCCACATTTACATTTACTGCAATTTTTTTTTTAATGGACACTTTAAATTACTTACTTTTTGTGGGATCACCCTTTTATGTATTTCCTGTACATTATTATTTAATTAGTTTACTATTTTTCTTACATACCAGATTGTTTCCACCAAGGTAAAGCTCAGGCGCGTTTTTTTTAAAAGTAGATTCCCCAATCTAATCTATTGTAAAAAAATCTTGAAATTCCATCTTCTAACAGCGTCAGCGGTTAGATAAAATCATGGCAACAGGAATCCCATTTACTACTGCTCTAAACACTTCATTCGAAGTCATGCCGCACCAGTATCTGAAATTCTTAAGCCAGGATGTTCTTTTTCATCCTTGGCTTCCCTTGCCTTTAGGTTTTTCCTTCCATTATACCGGGTGAGCCAAAAAAACCCGGACAATTTTTTTTGCATTATAACTTTTGAACTATACAACCGATTTTAATGGGAGAAACTGCGCTTGATAGAGAATTAATCAGAGTTTTGACTGAATATACTTGTTTGTCCGCCATCTCAAAATTTAAGATGGCGGACGAAATTAAAATGTACCCTTCAAAAATGCTCGTTTATTCTGGTGTTCCGAACATGTTTTAATTATCTTTTTAAAATAGTGAAAAAGCTGCATTCTTGCTACGCACACGAGGTACGAATTAGCAAAATCAGTTGACTTTCTAAAAAAAAAATTTTGTTTGCATATTATACGATTCCTTGCCAATCATATCTGCATTTATTTACTTATAAATTCATTACTAACCGATTTTGATGAAATAAAAAACATCCTGGTGAGAATTGATTGCTTTTTAAAGATCATGATCAAAATTTATCGCCATCTTAAATTTTAAGATTGTGGACAGAATCATTCACTCATTCTTCAGAATGGCGTGCTTATTGTTATTTTTCGAAAATGTTTTAGTTTTTTTTTAATTTATAGAAAATCACTTCTTTTTCCTCACACAACGACGTAGAAATAAGGAAAACCGGTGTGGTGGTTCTAAAAAAATCTATTTTTGTTCCAACCATTGTTTTACAGATTCTACGATTGCATTGCCAATCCTGTCTGCATTAATTTCCTTATAAATTCGTTATTACTAAACCGATTTTAGTGAAAAAAAATTATGACAACTGATTGTTCTTTAAAGATTGTTCTCGAAATTTCCGCCATCTTGAAATTTAAGATGTCTGACAGAACTATACTTGATTCTTCAAAATAGCGTATTTAAAATAAGAATTTGCGAAGATGTTTTCGTTTTTTTTTATTTATAGAAAAACTATACTTTTTTCCCGCATAGAGAGGTACAAATTAATAAAATCAGTGTAGTGGTTTTCACATAATCGGATTTTGTTTTGACCATTGTTTTACAAATTATACGATTGCATTGTTATTTCTTTATAAATTTATTATTACTAAACCGATTTTAGCGAAATAAAAAACGTGATGCAAACTTTAAAAATCAGTTTGTGTCATGATGTTTTTTATTTCACTAAAATCGGCTCAGTAATAATGAATTTATAAAGAACTGAATGCAGACAGTTAAAACAAAATCAGATTTTGTGAGAACCACTTAATCGATTTTATTACTTTGTACCTTGTTAAGCGGGACAAAAGTAGTGCATTTCTTTAGATGAAAAAATCTAAAACATTTTCAGAAAATAAGAATAAACACGCCATTTTATAGAATGAAGTATGATTCTTTCCGCCATCCTAAATTTTAAGATGGCGATAAATTTTAATCATGATCTTTAAATAGCAATCAATTCTAACCAGGATGTTTTTTATTTCATCAAAATCGATTCAGTATTAATGAATTTATAAGGAGTTAAGTACAAAACAATGATCGAAATAAAAATATTTTTTTTTTAGAACAACCAAAGCGATTTTGCTGATTTGTACCTTGTTGTGCGTGGCAAGAATGCAGCTTTTTTACTGATTTAAATAAATAATTAAGACATGTTCGCAACACAAGAATAAACGAGCATCTTTGAAGGGTACAATTTAATTTTGTCTGCCATCTTGGATTTTTAGATAGCGGATAAAAAATTAATTTAGTTAAAACTCTGATTATCTCTGTCAAGTGCAGTTTGTATCATTAAAATCGATGGTATAGTATAAAAGTTATTAAAAAAAAATTGTCCAGTTTTTTTTTGGCCCACCCGGCATGTTGTAGTAGCTTTATTTGCGGCCTCTCATTAGGTGACCAATATTCCTCTATAACTCTAAATTCTTAGCATTCGACGACATCATATTTTAAAAGCTTTTAGTCAAAAAGAGGGGTTCAGAAAACGTCAATTTGAAATTTCATGCTGCAAAGGATTTTCTCAAAAGCATTTCTTGCTATTTCAATTCTTGATCTAATTCCCTGAGATTATCCATGTACATTTCTAAATTTCGTCGTCTCTTTTTTCTGCCGTAAGAGCGTATACTTGAACCATCGTTACTGTAATACGTTGAAGTTTGTTCCATCATTTGAATGTTTCTCTATATGTTTTGAACATCTAAAAAAATTAATGTAATCAATATTAGTTTTCTGATGTATTTATGTTTTAAAAGGTATTCGAAGCTGATGAATGCTAAATCCTAATTATTTTAATAAAAATTTATATAAAAATTTTATTTTTTCTAAAAGAGGCAATAATAAAGAGACTTTTGTGACGATGTAGGAAAAATGGTAAACAAATTTTTATTGTTTGGGTGTCTAGAAATAAACTGAATTATATTAAACCGAACCCCCCGCGCCCCCCCACGCTACGCCGCTGGAACTGTTCTGATAATTTTACGCTTACCGATTTTGGATCTTTTTCTACGAGAGGCTGCAGCTCATCTAAGTTCATATGGTTTGCCTATATTGCAAAACATATAATTCAGTTTATTTCTAGACACCCAAACAATAAAAATTTGTTTACCGAGGGTAGTGGCGCCCCATAGGTGGCTGAAGCGCCCTCAGCTTTATTAAGTCGGGCCGGTAATGGCCAATTGAGTGGGTGCCAAAGGAAACTAACGACATGAAGACTTTTTTTTTTTTTTTGTTTTTGGTCGTAAGATTCCTGTGACTTATCGGCCGCCCCCTCACACATGATGACCTTTTTTTTTTTTGTTGGTCGCAAGATTTGTGAGAGGCGCATTTTTGACCTTTTTGTTTTTTTTTGCCACAAGATTTTTCATCAGTTTTCAGAGGCGCCCTTTTTAGCTGTCGCCCCCCCCCCCCCGCCCTTTCGGGCACGCTACGCCGCTGAACAGTTCAATTTTTGCCAGCCAAGGTGAACTTTGAGTAACGAATTTAGATAGGAAGAGTGAGTCAAGTTGATGAGAAATGTTTTAGCTCACACTTCTACTACACTATATTAATGTGAGCTATGGTGATAATTTTTTTAAAAAAAAGTTGCTCCGATTTCGAAATTTTTTATATGTGTATCTTTGCGTTTCAGATGATTTTGAAACTTTTTTGTCGCGCCGTCTGTCTGTCTGTACGCCTGTCTGTAACGACCAATCCGCATAACTCAAAAATCGCTTGCCCGATTTTAATGAAATTTGGTACCTAGACTGGGTCTTGGATCGAGATGGTCCCATTTAAAAATTAACAAAATCCACCGAACACAAGCCAAATAAAAGGGTGGGGTTAGATTTCAAAAATTACAGTTTATGTGCAAATATGTCGTGTGTGATATCAAACGAAAGGTAATTGAGTCTGGAGTTAAACAAAATACATTTTAGTTTTTTTTTTAATAGGGTGGAGGTAGATTTCAAATATTAGAGTTTAGGTGAAAATATGGCGTGTGTAATGTGAAACAAAAGGTATTTGAGTCCGGAGTTAAGCAAAACACATTTCAGTTTTAAAAAAAACGGTGGGGGTAGATTTCAAAAATTAGAGTTTAAGTCAAAACATGGCTTGTGTGGTATCGAACGAAAGGTAATTGAGTCTGGAGTTGAAAAAAAATATATTTTAGTTTTTAGTTATATTAGCTCACACATACACTATACAGACCTATAGTACCTTTTGTGAGCTTAGGTGCCTATATATTGGCGGAGTATTTTAATTTTTTTGGGGTGGAAGTGAGGGAAGCGACAAATGCTGTCGAGTTTTTCGGCACCGAACCAGCCCTGCTATCAACTATATTTAAATGGATGGAGAACAGCTTCCAACAATACTGGATAAATATACCAGAACTGGCTCACTCTGACTGACCTATTCCCAAGAAAAAACCTTAACAAATCGTACGAGAGTCATGAGAATTTTCGAGGTTAAGAAGAGATTTAATACAGTTTGTGAAACATTACTTTTTAAATCTTCTAAAATCTAAAAATAGCTATCCATCATCACATGATAAAATTTTGTTATTTTTTACTTCACAATATTTTGAACCTCATAAAATCTTGTCAAAGCAAGAGATGTCTATTGAGTTTTACATTAATTGTTCAATCCAATTCATTATTTAAAAAAAAACGAGTGCTTGAGACAAAGTATATGAAGATATAATTGAAGTGCACAAGGCTGAGAAAGCAAACTGCGCGCAATTTGTTAAATTAAAATAAATAAATAAATAACTTGTAACAGTAAACTACATAGTTTTAAGATTTTTAGTTTTAGGAATGTTATATTGTAAAGCTTTAGGCTTTTGCAATAAAAATTTTTGATTTGATTGAATTGTAGTATAATGGATTGCATGTACCAATTATGTATTAATTTAAAGGTTAACTGAAACTTAATCTTTTTATTTTTTTTTAAATTTGCTAAAATTACCTACCTGAATAAGAGAAATTCATAAATCACATTTTTCGAAATACAGGGTAGGTCTTCAAAAGAAGATCTGAAATCTTCATCTTTTAAAGTGTATGGATCCACACCGATTGTCTGGATTTTTTCCATATATTTTGAATCCTAAAATATGTTTAAATTTAAAAAAAATATATTATAAATCTGCTGGCCATTGACAATGAATTTACCCCGACATTAAGTTAACCCAATAAATAAAAAGCTTTAGGCTAAAAATTAGTATGAGTTATAAACAGTATGTCCACAGATAGGTCCCAAGAGGACAAATGAAAATTTTAATTTTTTGACAAAAAGTCACTCTTGTTTTGAAAAATCTATTGCTGCCCTTATTTTTTGTTTTGGAGTGAAGTGGCAAATAACAAATAAGACAATTTGTTATTCACCAGATCCTTAAATGTACAGTATACTATTTCTGTAAAAATTCAGAAAATCAGTCTTTAGATAAGCCAGCTAAGCACTAAATTTTGATAAAAACACCTAACTGTTAAAATTATAAAAATTAAAATGGCAACCTCACGTAAATAAGTTTTGATAAAAACATTTCTCTGTTAAAATTATTATTAAAATAAAAATTTTAAATTTTTGCTAGAAAAAAATACAGCTCAATACAGCTGTTTTAAAAAAATATTATTTGACAACATAAAAAAAGCATTTAAAAAAAAAATACTAAATTAAAATCATACAGGACCCTTTCTAGCAAGTACAGATGCACCCTCTTCCTAAACCGAGGTTGCCATCCTCTCTAGTTCTAAGTATTAGTAAAAAAAATTATCTTTGCCTTGGACAGCCATGCTCTTTTTAAAATCAAGGGGTGGACACTCCACAAAATTTTTCAGTATTGTGTTTCACTATAGTTCACTGTATTATTTATTTATTTATTTATTTAGAATGCACATTACAGAGAGTTTCCCCAATTGGTACATGTTTAATTTTAATCTATCATTTCACAGTAATAAAAAATACACAATAAACAGAAAATAAATAACAAAGAATAAAACATAAAAAATTTAAAACTATAAACAATAAAATGGTAAGCTTCAGGTACAAAATTAATTAGGTAAAAATAAGTAAGGTAACCTAAGAAAAAATAAGAAGTGACTATTTATTTTATTCTATTTCAAACTGTTTCATTGTATTTTATTGTTTCAAAACAAAAACACCTCTTCCCTGAAAAAATACACAGTAGTGTAGAAGTGTTTAATCTATGTGAAACATAACTATGACAATTTCAGAACACATGCTGACATCCACTCCTATCAAACTCGGAATAGAGAGAATTTGGTTCCCAGCTATCACAGACTGCAACATACCAGGAGGGGCTCAGATTACATTAAATTTTTTAATTTCCTACCAACAAAAGTAAAAAATTTAGGCTTTCACAATTTTAAGAGAAGTGTAAAGACATACCTTGTAAAACATACCTTCTATTCTTTCGATGAGTACCTAGATAGTCATTTTGATATTTAATGTCTAAATTGTAATTTATTAAAAATGTTTGTTCCTACAATGTACTTTTTGTTGTCTTTTATTAAGTAGCTTTACTCTAAATAAGATTCATATAGATTTATTTGCTTTATTTAAATTAATTTTAAATATATAAATAAATTGTGCTATTTTTGCTAGGTACTTTAAGATTTTTTGACTTGTAAACACACTTTTTTAAATATTTTACCAATAAATAAACTAAACTAAACTAAACATGATAATTGTGATCGGTTATAAATACACCCAAGGGGGAAACATGTACAAATTTCTTGGCATTACCCCAAGATTTACATGGCATTACTGGCACTACATGTACATATTTTAGGTCAGCTGTTACCCCCTCACATACCCACCCAAAAAACTTTTTTGGCAATCCACAAAAAACTAACACAAATAGTTTGAAAAGGGACCTTTGTTACCTCAATGCTCATACAACATTTAAAACATCCTACTTATGTAACCAACATATTTTGAAATGGAACACACTATAATAAATAGGAGGATATAAATGTCATATTTGATATTGCAATAACTATTTTGTAAGTTTAGAACCAATCACACAGTACATCCAGTGGTCTTGCTTATAGTGGTGACCATAAGTATGGATAAAGCAAGAGTTAGTCCGGCTTTTTAAGCAAAATGAAAATATCTTGCTCGCTTTTGTTTTGATCCAGCAACCAAAAAGACCTTTTGTTCTGATTTTAAAAATGTGTTTTTAAGATACTTTGTTGGAGCATAACTTATACATAAATTTATATAGTTTAGGTACCTTCAGACTATGTAAAACAACATCCTTAAAATAAAACCATGCCGCCAATACACAACCGAGGAAAACATGTCAAAAATATCAACCAAAAAATAGAAAATCAATGTCAGGCTTTGCTTCCTATAAAGAATGCTTTTATCATGAGTGTCTCTGCATTTTACAGGACTTTTAAATAAAATCTTGGTCCTGTAGTGTATTTTAGAGTCCTGTATAGTGTCCTGTGGAGTCCTGTAGACAAAATTTGTACACCTACTGTGGGCAGCTGATCACCCCTTGTTACAAACCAACCTTCCACAGTTAACATATGGACTCCTAGTCCCACCTGAAATGTGAAGAATATAATCAACATTCCTGCTTTGAAAGCATTAATTTAGTTTCAAAATATAATAAACTATCTTTAAATAATTTGTTGTTTTTTATTACATATTTAAAATATAAAAAAGCTTAAAAACCATTTTTTTAAAAATATTGGTCTTGTACAATTTTCAAAATTGTGGATTACCTGTTGTGTAACATAGTGCCATGTTATCCCTGGAAGGTTAAAGTCCTGTAGGATGGATGAACACCCCTTGCAAATTAGGGATCTTTATTGAAATTAATCAAAGTCAACATTAGTATAAGCCTTATTTTTTTTGTGACAAAACAAATTGGACTCTTTTTATGTCATTAAAGCACACTATCTACGTATCTAAAGGTTCCTCAGTTAGTCGTACAATTATTTCACAATCTTGCACAATGGCCCAGGTGCACAGCGAGACACATGCTGAGTTTATACAATGAATACACAACTCTTGTGTATTCATTGGTTTATACAGTTAAAACAAATATAAAATAAAAATATTTTGCTGTTTATTCAGCCAAATAAAAATTAAAATATATTTTTTGTAAAAAAATTCTATTAAACCAATGGCTTTTTAAAGCTCAGTTGCATAAAAAAGGTACTTAAACACAACACAAAATTCTACAGAAAAACAAAAACAAAGAAATTATGTGACGAGACGTCTCACATGCCCACATCAGTTTTTTGATAAAAATAAAAACAAAGATAAAATTGGCAACTTTTTATTTTTATCTGGTTCTGTATAAACACTTACACAGTTTCTCATATAGTTCATTTTTATTTATTTATTTTTATCTATATAAACCCAGCATTTGACCACCATCAGTCAGACTGACATAGCTGAAAGTATCCTATTTTTTGAAGGGCTGTTTCTACTTACCATTTTCACAATAAAAGTTTAGAATTATAGTTTTTCCATAAGGCTTATTTCTACTTGGCCGGTAGTAGGTAGGCTTAAGTAATATGGTTTGCCACTGCAAAATAAATTTATTAAGGTTATCAAACCAAGTCAAACTAAAACTTGGAAATCACCATGACTAGGAATCCTAAAATAAAATAAAAACACCTTAAAAAAACTGAATTTAGTTTTGGTATAGAAACTTATTTGGTTTTTCACCAAGAAACATCTTTTTTTAAATAATATGAGCTTTTAAAATCACTATTGAAAGGCCAAATGGGGTGGCTGCTTCTTCCAACATCATTAGCACTTTTTGGGTGTTTATCCCCTAATGTTTAACCACAAAAAGCTGGTTATGTACCTACCTGAAAAGCAAATGGCACAACTAAAAAAAAAACGTTGAAAAATTCACTGTAATTTATTAACAAAACGCACTTATAACAAATTTACCAGAAAACACGGCTCCACACGGCATCCATTTTGCCAAATTTTTGACAATCCGTCTTCCAGCAGCGCTATGAGTTAGACAGCAATAAAATGAATATACTGTGCATTAAAAAGAGATGCAAATGAGTATGTTCCAAAATTACAATTTATGTCGGGGTGCCAATGGGGTGCTAATGTCAACCTACGTCACGAGTCAGCGCCTAATTATCCAAATTCCACCCATACGAAAACTTAATTTTATCCTATTTATAATGTTGTGTGACATTGCCAACAGAGCTTAAGTTCAGTCCCTATGTTTATATTCAGTCCCTAAGCTTATACAGAATGTTATTAAATTATATCGTCACTTTAAAAAAGAAAGTTTATCAGGTAGGTATTCGTGGGTAGAGGACAGACCAAAAAGAAACTAAGGTACCTTTGGCCAAAGGTACCTTAGTTTCTTTTTGGTCTGTCCTCTACCCACGAATACCTACCTGATTCTATAATAGGACACAAAATGCACACAAAGAAAGTTTATGTTCAAAAAGGCATAGTTTTTAAGATACCCTTGCTTTACTTAAAAAAATATTTTTTCGTAAATATCTTTAAACTCTTTTAGACGATTTTGTTTAATCTTGGCGGTGCTGTTTGTAGTACGAAGAGGCTAACTAGTCCAGTGGCGTAACATGGAACACCCTAACCAATATTTTTGAAGAAAAAAAATGTGTACTAACTTTTTTCCAATTTTGTTTTTTTTAAATTAAACCCAAATACAAACACAACTTGTTTGTCCTCTGGGTTTTTTGGTAACTGTCTTTGTTTTAAGGATAAAAAAATTTAAACCATTTATTTATTGCATGTTTTTATTCTGTATTCCACAGATGATAATAAATTAGTTTTATTTTTATTTCGGAAGCAACAAAAAAATTGTATTTTGTAGTTGCTTAATTAAATAAAAATACAAAAATCAGTGACGCACAACCAATTTGTTTTTTGACACCCTATATCTTATAACCTATGCATTTTCGGACCCATGTTAATTTAAAAGTTTTTTTTTGTAAATTACTCAAAGAATTACCCCCCTAAGGTTTGAAGACATACTTTATTAACACCCTCTTTGACATCATAACTTTGAATTGTAACGATATGCCTACAGAAATAAATGAATGTAATAAAATATTAAAAACCAAGTGTTTAATATCAAAACTCTCCTAAATAAGAATTAAGAACTATCACAGCAGTGGTGCCAGTGGTTTAGAACTATCACAATTTATTGACACATGTGTAACAAGTCAAGTACAAACTAGCTTATTATATCTAGTAAGTACAAGACAAAAGATAGTAGCGTATTATCTAGTTAGTACAGGTTTTCCTGACTTTTTGGATGGTTTCAGGTGTTTCTAGGGGAGAAAAAACGATATTAACATTAGGTAAGTGTATCTGACAGTTTTTAGGAAATTTGCTAAAATAAGAATATATTTAGAGATTTGTGACTTGTCCGGGTTTGTTTAAATTTTTCGATTACACCAACTAAAACTAATTTCATTGGATTCAACTAGATCTTTGTCGTCTGTCAGTCAATTGCAAACGTGTCAAAACAGTGAACACTTCGATTGTTGTCATTTGGTTGTAAAATGTAATAACATAAGGGCAATTCCATTTTATTTGCATGCTCGATATTTACCATTTTTTTATTTAGTCAGTTTAGAACGTTTTTCTACGTTGTCCGACGCCTATTCTCCACCTCCTTCGATCCTGACAATCATCTTCTGTCAGATTTTTTTTTGACTCATTGATCTTTGTATTGACTGTTGCCATTCTAGTTTAGGACGCCCTCTTTTTCTGCGCCCTATTGGTTGCCATTCTAGGACCTGCTTTGGTAATCTTTCGTCGTTCATCCGTTGTACATGGCCGTACCATATCAGTTGTCTTTTAGTGATGTCATCCATTATGCTTCCTTCGATTCCCATTCTTTCTTTTATGATCTCATTTCTTATGTGATCTGTTCTAGATATTCTCATTGATCTTCTTATTGCATCCATTTCGACACTTTCCATTTTTGTTTTGTATTTTTCTGTTACGCGACAAGTCTCTATTCCATACAACAGCGTGCTTTTCACCATTGTTTCATATATGTTAAATTTTACATTCTTTTTTATCTCTCTGCTCCATAAAATACTGTTAAGACATCCAATAACCTTTTTTGCTTTTACTATTCTTTTTTCCAGTTCTTTACAGTCTGTTCCTGTCTTATCACCCAAGGATACATACTCATTGCATGGAGATATTACTTGTCCATTGTCTAGTTCTCTCTGGATTCGTTTCCAATACATAAGTACTGTGTCTTGTCCACGTTCACTGTTAATCCCCACTTTTGGTATTCTTCCATTAACTTTCTCATCATATACTCCATGTCCTCTTTATCATTAGCTACAATTACTTGGTTGTCAGCAAACTGTAGTGTGTATATGGTAAATCGGTGGTTAAGTTGTATTCCCATGCCGTGCACTTTCCGTTTCCAGTTTTTTAGAGCTACTGCGATATATATTTTAAAAAGAGTTGGAGAAATACAACATCCCTGTCTTAAGCCTTTTGTTACCAGGAATTCTTTTGAAAGTCGATTTCCAATTTTAATTTTAGATTTTGACCCTTTGTATAGTTCTTTTATCGCTTTTATGTATGTATGATTGATATTAGTCTGCTCTAGCACTGTCCATAGTTTTTCTACTGGAACGGTATCATATGCTTTTTGTAGGTCCACAAAGGTAACATGAGTCTCTATATTTCTGGCGCTCCTTTTCTCAATTACTTGTTTAAGAGAAAAAACATTATCACTACAAGATCTGCCTGCACGAAACCCACTTTGCTCTTCTTCTTGTTCATGAAAATCCTTCTCTATTAGATCTCTAAGAATCCTACCGTACAATCTACTGAGAGTACTGGTTACTGAAATTCCTCTGTAATTGTTGCAATCCAGCTTGTTTCCTTTTTTATGTATTGAGGATATGAATGCAATTTTCCAATCATCAGGTACTGGATGTCCGTTTATGCATTGATTGATAATATATGTGAGATTTTCGAGTAGCATATTCCTCCAGGTCCGCTAGCTTTTCCGCATTTAAGCTTTTTAATACTATTTTTATCATTTCTTTTTCGATGATTACTTCCTCTCCGTGTACTTCTTTGTCTCTCCTCGGAGAGGCTGCCAGATATTCGGGTCTCGTTTCCTGCAGCAGTCCCTTGTAGTGTTCTGTCCATTGTTCTGGTTTGATGATCTGGATGTTTACTTTTTCTTTTGTTGGGTTTTTTACTGTAGAAATGAATTTCCATACTTCAAAACTCTGCCTACCTTCTACGTGTGTATTGATATCGTGGCATTTGCGCTCGAACAGTTCATTTTTTTCTGTGCGTATCAAATTTCTTAGCTGTCTTCTGGTTTCCCTGTAGATTTTTAGGTCTCTTTGTTCTTTAGTACTGAGCCATTTCAAGTATGTGCGTTTTTTCTCTTTGACCATTTGCTGTATTTTTTCCGTCCACCACATCTTCCTGCTATTTCTATTATCTTGGTATCCAACAGCTTCGATGCTTGCTTCCTTCAAGCCTTTTATTATGTTTGTATATATCTCTTCAAATGAGTGTTCTGTGTTTATTAATTTTTTATCTAATCGGTTCTGATACAATCTTTGAGTACTTTCGATTTCTAGACTTCTAAAGTTGTATTTTTGATTGTCTTCGATGCATTCTAGGTTTTGATTTTCTTCAATACTTTCGTCCTTATGTGTTTTTCTTAAAGGGAATAATATTTTTGCTTTTACCAGATGGTGGTCAGATCCACAGGTAATACCACGATTGATTTAAGATTTCTTGTTGGCTGAATCCAGGTATATCGATGAATATCCTTATGCCTAAAAAAACCATTATTTATTTTTAGGTTGTGAGTTTCACACAATTGCATCAATCTCAAGCCATTATCATTTGTTACTTCTTCTCCAAATGGTCCTATCACTTTGCTCTGGGTTTGTCTACCAGTTCGGCTATTAAAATCGCCAAGCATAATTATTTCTCTGGTATTATCGATTTTGGTGATAGTCTCATCAAGTTGGTCAAAGAACATCTGTTTTGTAGCTACTTTTTCGTCATCTGATGGTGCGTAGACTGCTATTGTGCTTATATTATGACCAAGCATCTTCATGTTCACTCGAAGTATGTTATCACTAATGCAATCGTAGTCAGTAATCTTATTTTTTAGGTTTTTCTTTATTAATAAGGATACCCCTCTGGCTGCTCTTCTTTCTTTTGGGACTCCAGTGAATATATGGACGAAATTGCCGACACTATTCGTACCTGTTCCTTTCTTTTTTGTCTCTGTAAGTGCAATGATATCGATCTTACGATTCTGCACTTCGGTTGCAATAAGGTCCAATTTTTGATTCACTCCCGGTACGTTCCATGTAGCTATATTCATAGTCCTTTGTCTTTGCTTTTTTCGTCTTTGAGAATTTCCATCTATTGCTCCGAGGCTTTGTTTAGGCTTTTTGGTAATTGCTTTGTTTTACAAGTATTAGAGAACCAGTCTAATGCCTCAACCCCCTACTTGGAGGGCTAGGATTTTTAATCAAGGTTTTTCTCCTCTAGCCTTTGACGAGCCAACGCCATACTGTAAGGCAACAGCTGTCTTTTATACTATCCCTAAAAGAAAGGGTTGCCACCTACGCTATGATCACCGTACCGAGGTCCATTCTCTCCGCCTTTCATATCGATGTGGTCTTCTCCCGTAACCCTGGGAAAGGGACCCTAGACAGGTGCTAACTCTCCGGGTCGGAGAGTACCTGGAATCTACGGAGGGCAGGGGTCGATCCATTTCCCCTGATAGACATCTGACGAGGTCTACCCGTATTTACCATATTTTTAGTAAATATAAGATTAAATCTTTTAGAACAAGAAGCATGGAATGTCAGATTTAGAAACCGTTGTGTTATATGCAATTTATTCCATATACAGAATTGGGTACAGCATATGTCAGAAAAGGATCCAATGTTTTTCATGGAATTTATTTCGTGTACAGAATTGGGTACTGCATCTGTCAAAAAAGGTCACACTGTCAGATTTAGGTTCTAACAGGTGTCAGATAAATGTTACTTTTCTTAAAACCCTTGCCAAATTTACCTCGTAAGTCAAAAAATTTGTTTTAAAGAAAAATTTTTCTTCTGAGTATTTCAAAGCCCTTAAATCTGTTACTATGGGATCTCCGGGTTTCCTTCCAGGTCTTATGGAAGAATAAACAAGATATTGGTTATAATTTTTTTAAAAATTGTAGTTTACTTGTTTTGCCTCATACTTTTCAATCGATGTTCTACTTTCTTCACAAGCTTTGAAGTAGTCATTAGGCAAAAAAAAAATTGTTTTTTAGTTTTCTTTCAATGTTACGATGAACGCTGTCACACTCCATTTGAGTGTGACCTTTAACCAGATACTTTTGCTCAATGCAAATGTTAAGTTATTTTGATAGGTGTAGAAGAGCGTTTGACATAATGTTATTCCGATTTTGATAAGTACATCCATCGGAATAAATGACGATAGGTTTACCATCATTAACAAATCTTTTTATGTAATCTAAGATAAATGACACAAACGTTGCGTCTCGTCGAACCAATAACAGATGCAATGCTTGGTAGCTATATTATAAACTGTAAAATTATGAACAGATAATTTAGTCTTAAAATATAAAGAACTTGCCATCAATGAAGGACAAACTTTTACTGCCTGCAGATCCATCGTAATCACATGTTGAGGTCCGAAAACGCCTTGCTCTTTATCTTTCTCTTTTTCCTCTCTGGCCCTTTCCTTCTCTTTAAAATGCTTCTTCCATTCTTCATCTGATATATTTTTCTCTTCGTATTAACAGCAGGTGTCACACTTGTCCCTTTTCGATTGATAAAGGCTAATGTTCATTGTTCTCAACATTTTGGTTAAAGAGTTTTGACACAATGATACCTCATTATTTTCTCTGCAGCTCTCTGTCTACACTTTGTATAGGTCCGCAATATGGGTAAACGATTGCTCCAAATATAACTTGTTAGTGTCTTTTCTGCAATAATGTGACGGTAAATTGTTAAGGTTTTCTAAAAATTTCTTCATAAATTTATTTGGTTCCCTCTGATAAAATGCCTCCAACTTTTGGTCTCTCATTCCTTTCGTCATTTATTCCATGTTTACTCCGCTCGACCCAATTACGAGCTTACCATTCTTTTAGTCCTAGGGTAGAAAGGAACATTTGTTTGCATACACGATAATCAACATTATTTATTTTTAGGGTATATTTAAGAGTTCCCGTTTTCCGAAAATTTGCACCTTGCGATTTTCTTTGGCGTGTGGTACCTTAGTAACTAAATTGCAAATCAAAGTTTGCCTTTGACTCCACGAGATCTCTTGCCAAAACTTTTTAAAGACCTCTACACGTTTTAAACCATCTATTTCATCGCATCTTCTCATCTTCGATTTTCTACAAAAGTTTGAGGTTCCTGGAAAGTTTTTGACTGATTAGGTGGCCTTCTATATCCTAAGTAAGCTTTTCCTTTCATCCTAAGGTTTTGATTACTTTTTTTGCATTACTACCAAGCTCGCGCTTTCTTTTGGATGACTCTATATTATCTTCTTCACTACAATTTAAATTTTGGTCCCGGTTTACTTCGATTTCTTCACTATCAGATTCACCAGTGCTGACATCTGATTCATTGTTGCTTTTTCCATTTTCTTCGCTTCCAGGTTCAAAAGTGCTGACATCCAATGCATTATTGTTTTTTTCAATTTCCTCATTTTCAGATTCAACAGTGCTGACATCTAAATCATTGTTGCTTTTCTTATGTATGAAATGCTCAGCAACCTCTGAATTCTCACTCATTTTGACGTTACATAAACATCATTTTGAAGATCAACTTTATTTACGGAGCTGACTTCAGTATCAGCTTTTAAACACTCTTGTAAGTTAAACACAGCACGTTCAACTTCGTCGTCAATCAATCATTAACGTCAGTGATAGTGACGGCAAATCCATTATATTATAATCAATTTGATGATCATTTTCATTTGACAGGTTGTCAGGAATAATAACATTTTCTTTAGCCTTTTTATTTGGTACATTTACATTACTTCCATACATTTCAAGTATTCCTTTTGTTCTTGAAGTCATTGTTGCACACTAAAACAAAAAACAATACAATCTAAATGTTTCTGATTTATTACGTTTAATTTTCCCGTGTTTTAACCAAAAAAACTTAAAGAAATCCTTACACAGAAAAGTTTTTTTCTTGAATCAAGAAAATGTTGTCTTCAAGAATAGGAAATCAGATTTTTTGATTCAATTCAAAACGGATTGTTCTCATTTGAAAATTACTTATTATATTTTCTTAAGTGAAAAGAATCTGTTTTGAATCGAGAAAACATCTGCTTTCCTATTCACGAAGACAATATTTTCTTGATTCAAGAAAATAGCTTTTTCCGTGTAAAAAAATTATATTTTGCCTGGGGTTTTTTTAATAAAATTTTCGTTTAATACAAGTAAGTGTTTATAAAATAGCTACTTTCCTAACAAGTGCGGTAAATCGGTTTCTTCGCACGCAACAGCCGTTGTGTGCCAGTTAAGTGTGGAAAAAAAGGTTTTTGCACTTGTTAGGAACACTTGTTTTTCTACGAGCTTGAGGAACACAGTAATAAAAAAAAGGTACAAAATGTATTTGTCGGAAGACGTAGGACAAACTGCAAAGGGATGGGCTGTCAGAATACATTTAATATTGAAATTTAGTGACTTTTGACATCAACCAAGTATTTCAAAGCCTGCTTAATGCAGCTAGTATAGCACTAATAATGCACTAAAAATGTATGGTACTAAAAATAGTATGGAAAATGCATTTTCCACACGCTTGTAGAAAAAAAGATTTTTGGTTTTGTTTACTTTCTTATGAAAAACTACCTAACTAAAAACGGAGAAGTTAAGAATTGTGATTACTTATCTTTATACTTTAACATTTTTGAGACAAAACTATTCTATCAAAACTTTTGTATTAAGGCCGATTCTTACCTAAGTGCCATTTTTTTTGGTCGCGTTATTTCATATCATCACTCTAAAAGTGATAGCCATATTATAAAATGACGCGCCGCCTCGCTCGATGACGCGTAAGTGAGAATTGACCTTAATTTTTTTCTTAAGTAATAAGGTACAGTTCAGTTGCGAAATACCCTAAAAATGTCTTTTGAATTCAGAGAAAACAATGCCACGTAAATAACATACAATACAGATTTTTAATACCACGTAAGTCAAATTTTAAATTTAGCTTGTTAATTTAAGCAAAAGTACATTGTTTTCCAAATAAATACTATATAATTAATTATTTCTAGGTACTTACTTTAGTATTATACCACGAGTCACTAATTTTTCTGTCAGAGTAACCAACTAAATCTGTTTATAATCTGCTAAACATTTCTAACCGCCGCGCTGTTAGTCATGTCAAATTGCTGACTTACGAGCTATTTGATTGACAATTTACGCATATGATATACGTGGTTTTGTTTTCGCGCCATTTTCTGGTTAACGAATTTTCATAATTCTACCACAGTCTACCAGATGACGCCCCTAGTTTTATTAAGTAAAACAACAACAAAAAGTAGAAATGGTGATTATCGGACTTACGAGGTATTGACTTGAGGCCATCGTTTTATTGTTTACCTTTTAGGGGCACAGAGGCATATCGGAAGAAATCCATTGCGGTTTTGGTAAACTCGAAAGCACTTAGCACGGATCACCTTAGGTGATCCGTGCACTTAGCATGGGGAATTGGGCTCACGTAGCTTTTAAAAATAAAAATCTCTATCAAAACTTTAAGCAGCCAGCAGCATTTTGTAGTATCGTCTGATATTTGTTTGTGAAAGAACGTGCCAGTTGACATAGACGATTCTATCCCCATAATTTTTTTGCTTATGTTCGGTGGATTTTATTCATTTTTAAATGGAACCATCTAGAGCCAAAAGCCAACCTAAATATCAAATTTTATTAAAATGGGACAAACACTTTTTGAGTTATGCGCGCTGGCCATTACAGACAGACGCTGCGACAAAAAAGTTTAAAAATCATCTGAAACAAAGATATACAGGGTGTCCCATAACTTAGGGGCCATAGTGCAGCAGGTGACAGAAGCGGTTATTTACGAAACAAAAGTTTATATAACATGGGGGTAAACACACATCTGTTTTTAAGATATAGCATTTTTACAGTTAGAGGAGTGGGGGACAAAGGGTTTTACAAAAAAAGGAAAATCTGACACAGCCAGCTGAATACTCAGCGAATTGTGATTCAAAAATGTGATATTCCTTTTTTTGATAAAAGTACAAGTTAATACAGGCTGCCAAAGCAACCTCCAAAATGTATAAAAATATTTATTTAAAAAAATATATATAATTTTAGCTGACTTATTTTTTTTTAAAATATGAATAATATTTACTTAACATGCCTCGCTAGAGACTTGTTTTTATTAACAAAAAATATAAAAAAAAACATTGCGTTTAATATGGCATTCATAAAGGTTTTTTTTAAAATTGACCGCATAATTTTTTTTTAAATTATTTTAATTTCAAATTATTCCTCTTGTTCTAATACAAAACTTTACCCAATTTCATATTTTTACTGCGTTTTTTTAAAAAGTGTACCTTTTATTAAAGACAAGACCTTTAATTCTCCTACTTGTAATTGTTTTTCGCCCCAGTCATGCTGCATTCAGCTGCAAGTGGGTCAGCATACACTGTCCCCAGCATTCTTCTTATTAATTTGGGGATGGTGTTTTCCCCCACCAACCTTAATGTTTTGAACTAAAATTTAAAAAAAAACAAATATAAATATAGAATTTATATACCCATAGATTTTAAATAGGCAAGTAACCATGTTCAAGAACAATCTTTTAATACATATCTCAATCTACCCAAAAAGTTTTGAAATATTTAGGTAAAAATTTGAAAAAAATTAAAAAACTCGTTAGGAATACTGGGTGTCAGCTTCCGCCAACAAATTATCAAGTAATCAATTAATATTTTTCTTCTGAAGAAGAGAGTGTTTCGGTAAGCCATGTCGTTGTAGTAACCTCCAAAAATGTATAAAAAATATTTATTTAAAAAAAAAAAATAATTTTAGCTTACTTATTCTTTTAAAAAATATGAATAATATTTAATTAATATGCCTCGCTAGAGACTTGTTTTTATTAACAAAAAATATTAAAAAAAACATTGCGTTTAATATGGCATTCATAAAGGTTTTTTTTTTAATTGACAGATAATTTTTTTTTAATTATTTTAATTTCAAATTATTCCTCTTGTTCTAATACAAAACTTTACCCAATTTCATATTTTTACTGCGTTTTTTAAAAAAGTGTACCTTTTATTAAAGACAAGACCTTCAATTCTCCTACTTGTAATTGTTTTTCGCCCCAGTCATGCTGCATTCAGCTGCAAGTACTGTCCCCAGCATTCTTCTTATTAATTTGGGGATGGTGTTTTCCCCCACCAACCTTAATGTTTTAAACTAAAATATAAAAAAACAAATATAAATATAGAATTTATGTACCCATAGTTTTTAAATAGGCAAGTAACCATGTTCAAAAACAATCTTTTAAGACATATAAGTAAAAATTTTAAAAAATTAAAAAACTCGTTAGAATACCGGGTGTCGGCTTCCGCCAACAAATTATCAAGTAGCCAATTAATATTTTTCTTCTGTAGACGGTAATCCTGATCATCGACTTTGAGATCATTTTCATTTATTCTTCTATTGTTGTCAAAGGGAGATGGATTGATAGAGGCTGTTTAACCTCAAAAAGCCATGTCGTTGTTAAAAGACTGAGAGCATTGGTAGCAGTAGTAGTAGTAGTGGTGGGGAGAACAGTTTTGGTCCAGCGACTAGGCATACGGCGCGCCCTTTTCGCAAACCCCGATTTGTCCGTACACCATATACCAAACTGATGCACGTGCCCCTTAGAATGCAAGTTTTTTACTGGTGGAGAAAGGTGCTTCTGCTACATATATGCCTGCATCTTAGTTCCACTGTACCTGAATGTCTCTTAAAATACCTCTTTTCTGGTTTTTGCAGATTTTACCAAGGATTCTTCTATTTCTTTCTGTCACAATTCTCTCCGTATTTTTTAATAACATCTCCAATCGTTGACTTTGAAATTCGTAGGTCATCAGCAATTTTTCTCATTGATTTTTCGGAAGCATACTCTCGAATTCTTATTTCACGTACTTTTTTATCTGTTAGTACCCCGCCAGCCATTTTATAATAAATTTGTTGTTGCTATTATCAGCGAAACTTAAAGCTTGCTTTATTTTTGTGATTTAAACTTATATCGTCCGAATATTAAGTTGTCAGTAAAGGATCAGGCACACCTCTTATGGGATTTCTGTAATCCGTCAAACTTGATGAAATTTTGGTATGTTGTAGACTAAACCTTTCTTATTAAAAGTTCTCATGGGCCTAACTTAAATTAATGACCAGTTTTTGAAATACAGGGTCTTGAAAGTGATAATGTCCAAGAAGCATAATTGCTTGTTTGATGGGTTTTCCAAAGATATACGCAATGTTTCTACTACACATATTTACGATTTATTTATTATTTTTTATCTGTACCTTTAAAACATTATCTATAGGGTGTTGTAAGTAAATATTAGTCAAAAGTTTTAATGAGAAACAAGCTTTTAGCATGTTGTAGATTAAACCTTGCTCATCAGAACTTCTCATGAGCCCACCTTAATTTATTGACCACTTTGTGAAATACAGAGTGTTAAAAGTAATAATGTTCAAGAAGCATAATAGCTCTTTAGACGGGTTTTCCAAACATATACGCAATATTACTATTACATATAGAGTATTTATTAGTTTTTTTTAAATATTCTTGACTTGAAGTGTTTAATACAGGGTGTTTCGGCAAATATAATTTTTTAAATAGTATTAAAAAATATAAGTATTGTATATATTATTAGGCATCCTACTATTAACACAGGGGTTTTAGAGAGTTTGTTCTGCAAAAAAAGCGAAAAGGAACTAATTGTAAAGAAAAAGGGACCCTGTTAATAATGTTTTAAAGGTACAGATTGAAAATAATAAATAAATCGTTAATATATTTTGTAAAAGTAACATTGCGTAAGTGTTTGGAAAACCCGTCTAAAGAGCTATAATGCTTCTTGGACATTATCATGTTCAACACCGTATATTTTAAAAGCTGGTCATTAATTTAGGTTGGGCTCATAAGAACTTTTGATAAGAAAGGTTCAATCTAAAACAAACTAACGCTTGTTTCACATTAACACTTTCGACTAATATTTACCTAAACACCCTGTAGATAATCTTTTAAAGGTGCAAATTAAGAATAATAATTAAATCGTAAATATATGTAATACTAACATTGCGTATATATTTGGAAAACCCGTCTAAAGAGTTATTATGCTTCTTGGACATTATCACTTTTAACACCATGTATTTTAAAAAGTGGTTATTTATTAAGTGGGGCCCATGAGTACTTTTGATAAGCAAGATTTAATTTACAACATAGTAAAGCGTGTTTCTCATTAAAACATTCGACTAATATTTACTTAAACACCCTGTAGATAATGTTTTAAAGGTACAGATTGAAAACTATAAATAAATCGTAAATATATGTAATGCTAACATTGCGTATATGTTTGAAAAATCCGTCTAAAGGGCTATTATGCTTCTTGAACATTATTCCTTTCAACACCCTGTATTTCAAAAACTGGTCATTAATTTGAGTTGGGCCCATGAGAACTTTTGATAAGGAAGGTCCACTCTATAACATACCAAAATTTCATGAGGTTTGACGGATTACAGAAATCCCATAAGAGGTGTGCCTAATCCTTTGACAAATAAATCAATAAATAATGTTCAAAACTATTAAACTAACAACTGAAAAAGAATTGCATTGAGTGTTGTTTGAGACATTTGGTTTTATATTTTTAGTTATTTGGAATTTATAAAATTTAAACATGGGACTTAGGGCTGATATAAGTTACCGGTGGAAATTAAAAATCAAAGTCACTCTAATAATTTAAAAAGAAAATCACAGAGCAGATACTTCTTGGAAGGTGCTAACATTTTTACCTTTTTCATGTATTTTACTTTGTTGACTCAATTGTGTTTTTTACAATGTACTTATTTACTTGTTTAAACTTTGGTGCTGCTATTAGCAGTTCCACTAAACAAATAAATTGGTTTGATTTAACTTGGATTAATCAAAACAAATTTTGCAAAATACAAATTTTGTTTAAACAAAGAACAAAGTCCGGCTCTTAAAAGGGAATATACCCTCTACTACTTTAACATTTTGATTTGCAAAAAAAAAGGGGAGGCTTATAATACTGAATAAAACTTCTTTATTATTCTAATTGATAATTGCATGGGAATGTAAGAATTAAAAAAAACTTATTTTTGCAAAAAACAAGTAATTTGAGTTACAAAGAACCAGCAATTTTTATCAATATATTTTAGTGGGCACAGGGAGAGGGAGAAACTTAAAATTAATGTACACATTTCGGTTTATAACAGTTTTTAGTGTTTGTGTAGTCAGTTTTTTGTTGACCTCAGAAGAAGTCCATCTTTAATTTAAAAAAAAAATTACAGTATCAAAAATCATCAATTTTTGCTTTACTTATATTATATACAGTGTGTCCACGTAAGTTGGCGGCATATGGGAAACTTTTTTATTATTAGCTTTACGAAAAAAAGTTATTCTTCATAAAAAGTTCTGCATGGTCCAAAACCTAAAATGCAACCATCAGATGTTAAATTTTTTTAGTCATATTACGAGGTTTGTAAAAAAATGTGATTTTTGCTCTAGAGTAAAGTACCTTTCTTTTTGACAATATCGAAAATTGTTATAAAGAAAAGATGTTTAGAATTAAAAATAGCTTTCAAATGTTCAACATTGTTTATTTACATTATTATTATTTGCATCCTAGAATAATTATGCATTAATGTGCAAACTTAAATTTCCAACGTAATCGCAGAGAAAATGTAGAAAAAAATATTTTTTTAATGTAAATAAACAATGTTGAATATTTGAAAGCTATTTTTAATTCTAAACATCTTTTCCTTAAAACAATTTTCGATATTGTCAAAAAGAAAGGTACTTTACTCTGGAGCAAAAATCACATTTTTTGACATACCTCGTAATATGACTGAAAAAATTTAACATCTGATAGTTGCATTTTAGGTTTTGGACCATGCAGAACTTTTTATGAAGAATAACTTTTTTTCGTAAAGCTAATAATAAAAAAGTTTCCCATATGCCGCCAACTTACGTGGACACACTGTATATAACCTTTTAATTTTTTTTTGGTGTAGTCATAGTTTAGGTCTTAAGCCATATAAGTACTTATTACTCTGTTGCTTCTTCAAGAAAGATAGTGACAAATAGACGAGTATGAACAACACTTAAAACAAAATAAACCATAACCTACCTACTGCATAATTACTAATTTTTTTGACCCTGTAAAACAAAAAAGTTAAAGAAAACTCTTCAGCCACAGCCTCCTTAAATTAACAAGCCTGATCCTGCCTTGAATTGCAACAGTTTCGAAGGCTGACAGCGCTATTAAAGAGACAATATTTTGAAAACAAAAAAATAAAGGCTGTCAAGAAAATAATCAAAATGTCAGCCTTCGACAGTGTTGTTATTCAAAGAAGCATCAGGATTGTTAATTTGAGGGGGCTGTGCTTCAGCCTATACTTAAAATATTAAAGATAAAAATTCCTGTATCTAGTGCAGAAACTTGTCTGCCTACGTTTTTTAGCATTATTTTTATTGGTTTTTATAAGCCGCCAAGCAATCTGTGAACCGCCACATAACAAGTGACGCCAACTTGTTTTACTTTAAAGATGAGAAACCTACCTATTAATGCTGAAAAATATTGTTACGGGTTCTCCACAACAATTAAAACTCGCAAACGTCAAAAATGATAAGTCAATTTATTTCGACAATTATGTACAAAAACACGCACTCAAACTTACTAATAACTTGCTGATAATTCACTACTATAATCGGTCTATTAACTTCGTGTTAATATCTCACGACCACTACAGTACGTTCTTTGTGACTGACTGCCTGGTGCGCGACCCCGGCCCTAATTATAGGGTCGTCCATCTCTCTCGAACCTTCCGGCAGCCTTCGACGTCCGGAGAGTTCTCGTATTAATGCGACCGCAAGTCACAGATAACGCAACTAAAACCTAGACTAAGAATACAACCTTAAGATAAATCAACCTAATACTACACTAAACCTAAATAAATTCCAACTAAAAAATTTAAATAACTTAAATTTGTAACAATATCATACAACAAAATTCTATAAGGTTTATTTACTACTTAGCAATTTTGTCGAAATATGAATCATAACCAAAACATTTCATGTAAGAGCCAGGTTTAGAAAAACATTTCCAAACTAGTAAGAACCTTTCATTTTGAAATTTATATTGTAGACCTTGGCTTTACTTTTTGCTCAATTATTTTTACGGAATATCGTTTTCACGTACTTGGCTTTTTTTTACATGAAATGTTTTGGTTATGATTTTACTTCTTTTTAAAAGGAATTGGATAATATTTAATTTTTAAAGAAGTATAATATGCGGAATACGGTTCAAAACTTTTGCAATGCCTTATTTAAAATTTTGAGGTTTTTGAATTTTTTGTTACTTTTACATAACTATGCATGTATAGGGAAGGAAGAAATTAAAATTTTGTTGTTTTTAAATTTTTTCCTATTGTTTTATCATAGTTCCTATCAGTCTTCCAAAGCTCAGCTCTCTAGCATTTCTGGAAGTTGGCAATGTTACTTTTACATAACTTTACATTTATAGGGGAGGAGAGTAAATTAAAATTTTGGGGTTTTTTAATTTTTTCCCATTGTTTAATCATAGTTAAATAAAATGTTACAAATGGCCGATCGTCGGCCGATGAAGATGGACAGCTTTACTTTCGTTTGGCGACGCGGTATCCCGAAAATTGCCGAGATATGTTTTGCCGCCTGCGTACGACAAGCGTGGGATCGCGTTCGATTGGAATGCCGCCACGCACTACTGTCCTTGTTTAACTGAAAAGATTACAAAAACATAACGATTAACTAATAAACCGAGTGCTCTACGTCCTAACCCAACATTGCTCAGAAAAAGGGTGGCAAGAAGGCACACAGCACTTTTGGACCCAAAAAATTGCTTACACAGGCACGAAATAAAAAAGACTTTCGTTTTGGTTTTCTGTGATTTTAGGACGGATCAGTGGATCACCAAAGTTTACAAAAAAAAGCACACAGAAGAACCCTACCTATAGTTTTAAGTCAAATATTGCATATAAAAATCAATAATTTGAAAACTAAAAATAATTGCTATTTATTTTAATAAACGTACAAAGAGATACATACAGAAAACTAGGTTTAATATAGGTTTGGAAACGCATTATCAGATTTTATCAATAGTAAGCCAAGTTTTGTAAAAATTTAAAAAAATTTACAATTTGACATTAAACATTTTAAGATGGCGTCCGAAGTTCAGATAAAAAAGTTATTTTTTTTGTTCTTGTTTGACAGAACTAGTATTGCCGTGTAATATATCGATTTATACTAAATAGAGGTCGCCGATTTTAAATATTTCATCATAAATGACACATGTCTATTATTATCCAAGATGGCGGCGGTCAAAATATAAATATAACAGTATCTTTTTGGTTTAGTAAATATTTTTACCAAGATATGTAGTTTTATATTAATCTTAATTAGTTTTAAATTGTAATGTACAAAAAAAATAGAATTTATTGATTTTTTTAAAGATGGCGGCCAAAAAAGTAAAAAAAAAACATCTTTGTTTATTTTTTCGAAATTTAACAAAATAAACTGAGAAAACCAAGACATCTCGTTAAACAAAACACAGATGTTTTAAATATGTCAAAAAAGTTGACATATTTCACGTGCCGGGTGATTTGAATAAATTGACATATTTTACTTAATAGCTATCTCCGTTAATATTGATCTAACGGTAACGTTTAAATTAGCAATGTTAAATAATTTTTTCTAAATCATCAGAATCTGATGTCAAAAATGACATATGTCATACACTTGTCAAACTATTGACATATGGTTTATTTTTTTAAATCAAACACCCTGTATATAATGTTTTTAATTGATAGCGTTCCTTTTTCTGATTTCAAAAATATATAATATGTTGACATTTAGACCACCCGTTATTGAAATATTTGCATTTTAATAACCTAAATATACAATAAGGATGTTGCCATTTTGTTAATGAATATAATTTTTAAAATGCAAATATTTCAACAACCGCTGGACTAAATGTCAACATATTATATATTTTTGAAATTAGAAAAAGGAGCCCTATCAACTAAAAACATTATATACAGGGTGTTTGATTTTAAAAAATAAACCATATGACAATAGTTTGACAAGTGTATGATATATGTCATTTTTAACATCAGATTCTAATGATTTAGAAAAAATTATTTAACTTTGCTAATTTAAACGTTACTGTTAGATCAATATTAACGGAGATAGCTATTAAGTAAAATATGTCAATTTATTCAAATCACCCTGCACGTGACGTATGTCAACTTTTTTGACATATTTAAAACATCTGTGTTTTGTGTAACGAGATGTCTTGGTTGTCTCAGTTTTTTTTTGTTAAATTTCGAAAAAATAAACAAAAATTTTTTTTTTTAACTTTTTCGGCCGCCATCTTTAAAAAATCAATAAATTCTATTTTTTTTGTACATTTCAATTTAAAACTAATTAAGATTAATATAAAACTACTAATCTTGGTAATAAGATTTACTAAACCAAAAAGATACTGTTGTATTTATATTTTGACCGCCGCCATCTTGGATAATAATAGACATATGTCATTTATTATGAAATATTTACAATCGGCGACCCGCATTTGGTATAAATCATTGACTTCTATACCCTACGGGTAGACCCGGCATGGGCCTAAATTGCCATTATATTAAGCTTTTATCGCAATTGACCAAATACAAGTAAGAATTTAATGAGCAAGATAGGGATGAAAATAGAATTTCGGTTTGGTGAGTCCGGACACATGCAATATCGCAAAAATATTCTATTTGCCTGTCTTGGATAAAAAAGGGCAGTGGCGGCGCAAAATAAAAATTTTGAATTCCACTAGAATTTTTTTATCAACAATTTTCTGTTTGAATAATAAATAATTCATGAATACTTACTTGTGTATACTGTGTTTACAAAATTCTCTTCAGTAAAAAAATAGAGTAAAAAGAAGTGCAGTGGATGTATTAAAATTATTGTTTTCATCTTAGAACTTTACAAATGTTGTACCTGCCAGGTAAAATATTTTCTTTCTTTGAACAAGGGTGAACAAGTTTCCCAACTTGTTTTTATTTTTGTAAATAATTATATTCTCTAATTTTCACTTAAAATTAGAGAAGCTATCTCTCTTAGTTTTAAATATTTTTGGGATACATTTTCTACGCTTACAAGCGTTTTTAGAATATTATTTTGATTTACTTTACGCTATATCTTTCCATATTTTAAATGTAAACTTCGCGCGCTTCTTCCAGCAATGAAGGATTTGAGATAAGCGGCTAAATTCGGCCTAGCAGACGCAAACGCCGATTGTCTGAGCGAACAACTCAACCACGCGCCACGTGCAACTAAAGTCGCCGCACCGCTATTATTTTATATTAAAATTGTGGAAACTATTAATTTTACGCTTTAGTTTATTAGATATTAGTGTTTGGAACATTTTGAACTATAGAACAATGGAGAGTCTGGTACTTCGCGTATAATCGGGCTGGCCAGCCAAGTAGCTACGAAAGACATCTAATGGTAAGTCGTTTCTTTGATAATTTTTCATTGCTACGCTATTTTTAGTAAATAAGTTTTAGGCTATTTTTTCCCTGTCGGAGCCCTGTGGAAAGATACAGTCCCTCTTAACTCCCACACGTTTTTCTCGAGCTATCTCGAGTGGTCCTTCGGTATATTTTATTTTCTACAGAAGGCCTGACCTCACCATTTGGTCCAGGTTCGAGCCCGATAACAGGACCCCGGGAAAAATTAAAGTCTAAATCGCATTTTGTTAAAAATAAAATTTTTAATAAATACGCTGACCTTGCTCTTTTTGCTGTGCTCGCAGTAAAAATAACAAGTAAAAAAGTACCGAACGCGCATTGTTTTCGCGCATTTCCTACCTCTTTTTGGCTTGGCGTCGAATGCACGTAGGAAAAGTTTCCAACACAAAGATATTAAGAGGTAAATGAGACTTGTTTACATTTTTTATCGCCTATTCTCTTTTCTTTTTAAACGCTTTTAATTTTTAAATATTAAAAATTTCGGAAACTAATCGTTCACCTGTGTTAACGGAATTTTTTAAAAACATCACAATGAGTACGCAACTTAAGAAGTTAGAAGCACTCCGTAATGTGCAACATAATCGCATTAATACTCTTCATAACTTAGCTAATGCTTGCCTAACGGATGATACAAAAAAACCGTGTTTACAGGTTCGACTTATCGACCTTGATGAAATGAAAGAAACATTTTTTATTTATCAAAATCAAATAATAGAGGCTTATTCGGCAAGTCCGGAGAGACTGGAAGAAGAAAATGAACGCCTTACTGAGTTTGACGACAGCTTCTATGATATTAAAAGAATTCAAAAACAACTATTTGAGGTGAAAATTGAAGCTCCTCAACCTCAAAACTTAACGCAAGTTTCAAATTCTTCTGATCCAGACCGCTTTATGGCGTCTTTAATGCCAAGACTGCGCATTGTCGAATTTCATGGCGACATCACTAAGTTTCCAACCTTTCTAGATATGTACAATAGTTCTGTACACAATAATCCTAGTATTCCTACAAACGCTAAATTTAATTTGTTACTGTCCTACCTAAAAGGACCGCCTTTAAACGTAGTTAAACACTTACAAATAACCGACGCTAATTATATAATCGCTTACAATACGCTTCTAAAACGCTATCATAACCCCCGCTTATCGGCTCAAACTTATTGGCGCTCCGTGTATAATTTTCCCGCTCTCAAAGACGACAATCCAGAAACGCTGCGCACGTTGCTTGATGTTTTTTCAGAAAACATTGAGGCTTTAAAAACTCTAAATTACGACACTGATCAATGGTGTTTTCCGCTCGCCAACATTTTACTAGATAAATTGCCTGAGGTACTACTTTCGCGCTTTGAACTAGCTAATTCTAGGTCTAATGAAATGCCCAAATATCAAGAAATTTATAATTTTCTTGAAAGTCAATGTAATTCGCTTTATTCGCTACAATCTAAAAATAGATTTAAAAATAATAAACAGTTTTATAAAAATAACGCCTCGCCTTATTATACAAAAACGCTCCTTGGTACGGAAAATACTCATTCTAAAGATAGATGCGCTTTTTGTGATTCTAACACACATTCAATATATTTATGTAACGCATTTAAAGGTAAATCTCCCTACGAACGCTATTCTTACGCTAAAAATAAAAAACTATGTTTAAATTGTTTAAGCTCAATACATTTAACAAATTCTTGTCAAAGTCTACGCTCATGTCGCTATTGCCCTGGTAATCAAAGACATCACTCATTAATTCATTTTGAGCGAAATTATAATTGCGCTAAATCTCAAAATCAAAATAGATCACATTTTGATGCTAACGTGAATTTCTCACAAAATCTCTCTAATATGTCTCCCAACGCATCTCCAAATAGTTCACCACGTGGTTACTTCGCCAGCCAGCAAAGTTTTAGATCCCCGGCTACTGGGTGTCCGCTTCAAAATTACTCTACTCAAAATAATAACAATTTTACTTCGACGTCTTCTAATTCACAAGTACCAATCGCAACTCCTTCGGGTTCTAACCCCACGCATTGTGGTTTTATTTCTGCGCAATCGCAAGTTTTATTGTCAACTATCCTAGTAAAAATTCAAGATGTCCGCGGTAACTTTCAAACAGTTAGAGCCGTTTTAGACAGCGGTTCGCAAAACACTATCTGTTCTCAAAAATTAGCGCAACAATTGGGCCTTCCCAGACAACCCTTATGTTCAAATATACAGGGGGTTGGAGGCAACTCTCTTACTTCTGATCTAGGATCGATTTTTATTAAAATTTGTAATTTTCAAAAACCAGATATTTTTGTGTCTACGCAAGCGATTATTTTGCAAAAGGTTTGTACTGATTTACCGTCAGTAAAAATAAATACAGAAAATTGGCATTTTATAAAAAATTTACCCTTAGCAGATCCCACTTTTTACAACCCTTCGCCTATAAATTTACTAATTGGTATGGATCTATTTCCACTAATTATACAGGGTGAAAAAATCGCTAGCGATGATCCAAATCATCCCTTTGCTATGGGAACTATTTTCGGCTATATTTTGATGGGACAAATAAATCAACCCTTAATTTCTACCCCGCCAATTAATGCTCTTTTTTGTCAAAATGAAAATGACTCGCTTTCGCAATTAATTTCAAAATTTTGGGAAACCGACTGCGTCCCCCAAAAAACTCATTTGAAACCAGAGGATGAAATTTGTGAAAATTATTTTAAACAGAGCGTGTCGCGTAATCAAGAAGGCCGGTATACTGTCTCCCTTCCCTTTCGCACATTTGAGAATCCACCGCAGTTTCCTACAATCAAACAAGTCGCGCTAAATCGTTTCTTATCTTTAGAAAAAAAACTGCTTCGCGATAAAAACTTGTATTGTGAATATTCTAAATTTATGAATGAATATTTGGAATTGGGTCATATGGACTATGACTCAGAAAAAGAAGACGATTCAGACAGCTATTTTATTCCACATTTCGCTGTTGTTAAAAATGAAGCTATCACTACTAAGACAAGGGTAGTTTTTAATGCGAGTGTTACCGACCCTTTTACGCATATTTCGCTTAATCAAGTCTTATTATCGGGTCCAAAACTACAAAAAGATATTATTCAAATATTATTACATTTTCGCCTTAACCCTGTGACGCTCACCTGCGATATTCAAAAAATGTATCGGGGTATAAATATCAACCCTGATCATCAAAAATACCAAAAAATATTTTGGCGGTTTAACCCTAATGAAAAAGTTTCCATTTTTAAACTACGAACTGTCACTTACGGAGTGAACTGTTCACCATATCTCGCTTTACGCACCCTTCAGCACTTAGCTGAGTCCGAATATGATAACTACCCTCACGCTGCTAAAGTTATACTTAACGATACCTATATTGATGACGTCACTACTTCATGTAAAACGGTTCAAGAGGCGTTAAATTTGCAGCATGAGCTTACGGAATTGTTAGGAAACGCTGGCTTGAAATTACACAAATGGTCTAGCAATCGCTCAGAAGTGATCTCTCATTTAGATCCCTCCTTAGTCAACCCCGCAGTTTTATCTCTCGATTCGGATGACGTCACTAAGGTCTTAGGCCTGTGCTGGCATCCTTCATACGACGAGTTTCGATTTAACATATTACCTAATCAGCAAAGCTGTACAAAAAGGACGCTTCTCTCTTTTTTAGCACGCTGCTATGACCCCCATGGTTATCTTACCCCAGTAACATTCACTTTAAAATATTTGATTCAACAAATTTGGTTACTTGGTATTTCCTGGGACGCCACGCCTACTTTAGAAATAGTTCGTCAGTGGACACTCTATCAATCTGAATTTCAAGTTTTAGAAAAATTTAGTTTACCCCGCCACATTGACATCACAAACGCCGAATCCATCGATCTCTGTGGTTTTTGTGATGCGAGTGAACGAGGGTACGCATGCGTAATATACTTACGTGTCTTACGAAACGCTAAATATCACATATATTTTGTTCTTGCGAAAAGTCGCATCGCTCCACTTAAAAAATTTGTTAGTATTCCGAGAATAGAACTTCTAGCCGCTACTCTTTTATCTGAGGTCTTAAAATACACATATGATATATTCATAAAAAGGTTCACAATAAATAATATTTACGCTTTTTCGGACGCAATGGTTGTTTTACACTGGATAAAATCCCATCCAAGTAAATGGAAAACTTTTGTCGCAAATCGTGTTAGTCTTATCCAAGATAATATTAATCCAGAATGTTGGTTATATACCCCCACTTTTCTCAATAGTGCCGATGTAGCCAGCCGCGGCTGCTCGCCGAGTGAGCTTTTAAATCATCCCCTATGGTGGGCCGCCCCTAGTTTTTTACAAGAATCTTTCGATAAATGGCCAACAAAAACCCCGCAAGTCAAAATAAATGACAGTTTAGAGACTGAGGAACGAAAAAATGTTGCTCTGATTTCTTGTGACCGAACAACGGAAAATTTTTTAGATTCGCTTTTAAATAATAAATCCGATTTTTACGCTATTCAACTACTTTTAGCCCGCAGTTTACGATTCATAAATAATTGTAGACTATCCGCAGACGTCAGAAAAAAGACAAATATAGATTATATCGATCTCTTTAACGCTTTAAAATGTTTGGCTAAGCACGAACAACAAAAATACTTTTCTGAAGTAATTCTTAACCTTCAAAACCAGAAAAAATGCATAAAACCCATACAAAAATTGAATCCCTTTTTAGACCAGGATGGTCTTATAAGAGTTGGAGGACGCATTCAACAAGCCATGACTATTTCTTACGGACAAAAACATCCTCTTCTTTTACCCAAGGAAAGTAGACTTTCTTATATTTTTATTGAATATATGCACAAAAAATATTTGCATGTCGGAGTGCAAACAGTCCAATATCTCATTAGTCAAATTTTTTGGATTTTATCTGCCAAACGCTTAATTAAAACGGTTTTATCCAAATGTGTTCGTTGCTTTCGCGTCAAACCGCATTCTTATGAGCAAATCATGGGACAAATTCCGTCCTACCGCTTGATTCCACTAAAGCCTTTTACTTTTAGTGGAGTAGATTTTAGTGGTGCTATACCTATCACTCTCAGTAAACACAGAGGTGTAAAAACACAAAAAGCATATATCTGCCTTTTTATTTGTCTAAATACTAAAGCTTTACATCTCGAGTTAGTGTCAGATCTAACTTCGGACGCTTTTTTAGCTGCGCTACGTCGCTTTGTTGCCCGAAGAGGTTACATAAAAACTCTTTTTTCAGACAATGGCACAAATTTCGTTAAATCAAGCAAAGAATTGCTTGATCTTGCAAGAAATGCTTGCACGCAACAAGCTATCGCCTGGAATTTTATCCCTCCATCAGCTCCCCACTTCGGCGGTCTTTGGGAGTCAGGGATAAAATCAGTAAAAACTCACTTAATTCGTACCATTGGCTCGCAGATTCTAAGTTATGAGGAGTTGTACACGGTTCTTTGTCAAATTGAGGCGATTTTAAATTCTCGCCCCTTGACCCCGCAATCTACCGACTGTAACGATCTACAGGTTTTAACACCGGGACATTTTTTAACACATGGACCTTTAGTTTCTGTTCCTGATGAAGATTTTTCAAGTAAACCTGAGAATCGGTTATCGCGATGGAACTTGGTCCAACGAATACAAGCCGATTTTTGGCGTCGTTGGAGCCAAGAATTTTTACATACCCTTCAAGTACGAAATAAATGGTTGGAACCATGCGCAGAGCCAAAAATAGGTACCCTCGTTCTTATCAAAGACGAGTTATCACCGCCTCTTCAATGGCGGGTAGGTCGCATTATTGAAATTTTTAAAGGGCCTGATGGGCACGCTAGGGTGGCAAATGTTCGTACCGCGTCCGGTATCTTTAAACGACCTTTAGTCAAGCTTTGCCCCCTTCCAATTGATTCAGATTCACCTACCGAAAAATGATGCTCATTTTGGTGGGCCGAATGAACAAGTTTCCCAACTTGTTTTTATTTTTGTAAATAATTATATTCTCTAATTTTCACTTAAAATTAGAGAAGCTATCTCTCTTAGTTTTAAATATTTTTGGGATACATTTTCTACGCTTACAAGCGTTTTTAGAATATTATTTTGATTTACTTTACGCTATATCTTTCCATATTTTAAATGTAAACTTCGCGCGCTTCTTCCAGCAATGAAGGATTTGAGATAAGCGGCTAAATTCGGCCTAGCAGACGCAAACGCCGATTGTCTGAGCGAACAACTCAACCACGCGCCACGTGCAACTAAAGTCGCCGCACCGCTATTATTTTATATTAAAATTGTGGAAACTATTAATTTTACGCTTTAGTTTATTAGATATTAGTGTTTGGAACATTTTGAACTATAGAACAATGGAGAGTCTGGTACTTCGCGTATAATCGGGCTGGCCAGCCAAGTAGCTACGAAAGACATCTAATGGTAAGTCGTTTCTTTGATAATTTTTCATTGCTACGCTATTTTTAGTAAATAAGTTTTAGGCTCTTTTTTCCCTGTCGGAGCCCTGTGGAAAGATACAGTCCCTCTTAACTCCCACACGTTTTTCTCGAGCTATCTCGAGTGGTCCTTCGGTATATTTTATTTTCTACAGAAGGCCTGACCTCACCAAAGGGTCTTCTTCCACTCTTCTCCTCTTGGGTGGACTACAAGTTATGCTCGAGTCAGATGAAATTTCCGAACTAAAAATTTCAATTCGGAATGGGACAACTGGGCGCCGGGCCAACTCGGCGCCGCCCACAGGGCGCCACGTCGGGCCTAATAGGCACCGGGCCAACTCAGCGCCGGACTATTTTTTCTTTGATAAAATGTGCAGATAAAAAACAAAATAAATATGTTATTTATACAAAAATTTCAACATCTATTAAGTCGAGTGTTGAAATTTGGTAGGTGTAGTGTTCAGCGACTTGAAACACCGCCAAGTTCCATATTTGATACATATCGATGCATAAATAAGAAAGTCCGCCATTTTGGATCCGCCATTTTAATTTTTTTAAGTTTGTTTTTCATCTGCACATTTTATCAAGAAAAAATATTTTAGTCCGGCGCCCAGTTGGCTCGGCGTCCTGTTGGCCCGGCGCCCAGTTGGCCTGCCGCCCAGTTGGTGGCGCCGAATTGGCGGCGCCCAGTTGTCCTAGACTGCAACACATTTCAGGGGTCTGGTACGTTTTACCACCTTTCTTAAAACTACGAAGTTTTTTGAAAAATGATAATTTTAGACCATTTTATAGTGATTTCTAAAAAAAAAATTGCGGAAAATCGTTGATTTTGTTAAAAAAATTGAAATTGAAAAATTCTTAAAACCCCATTAAAACCCATACAAATTGCTACAAAAGAAGCATTTTCTCATTTCAAACTGAAACAAAACGGTCCCTGACGTCTATCAGCTGTTAACAAAAACTTGAAATAACTAAGGTCACTGATCGAAATCGGGTCAGTTTTTTGGTTCTTTTATGAAAATGCACAAATTTTAAAAAAGCATGAAATTCAAAACAAAATCAAGAAAATTATGATTCCTACATTTTTACAATTAAAAATTAGTTTAATTGAACATTATATCAATTTTTATTCCTTAAAACACTAAAAATTAATAATTATTTACTTTTTTTTAATTTATCGAAGGTCTAACCGAACAAAACCAAACTGAACCGATCCGTATCGAAATAAACCAAATCATACCGAATCTAACGGTTCGGTTTGGTTCGGTTCGATTTGGTTAAACTAAACCGCACCTAACTGAATGTAGCTAAACCTAACCGAAACAAACTGAACCTAGCGGAACCTAACCAAACATAATCAAACTGAACCAAACCTAGTCGAAGAAAACTGAACCTAACCGAACCGATTCGAAACGAACCGAACCAAACCAGACCGAATCTGGCTGAACCTAACCAAAACAAATTAAACCTAGCCGAACCTAACCAAACATAATCAAACTGAACCAAACCTACCCGAACCAAACCGAACCGCACCGAGTGGAACCAACCAAACCAAACCAAACCGAACCGTTAGATTCGGTTTGGTTCGGTTCGATTTGGTTAAACTAAACCGAACCTAACCGAATATAGCTAAACCTAACCTAAACAATCCTAGCGGAACCTAACCGAACATAATCAAACTGAACCAACCTAACCCACCTAACCCAACCTAACCCAACCTATCCCAACCTAACCCAACCCAACCTAACCCAACCTAACCCAACCTAACCCAACCTAACGCAACCTAACCCAACCTAACGCAACCTAACCCAACCTAACGCAACCTAACCCAACCTAACCCAACCTAACGCAACCTAACCCAACCTAACCCAACCTAACCCAACCTAACCCAACCTAACCCAACCTAACCCAACCTAACCTAACCTAACCCAACCTAACCCAACCTAACCCAACCTAACCTAACTCAACCTAACCCAACCTAACCCAACCTAACCTAACCCAACCTATATATATATATATATATATTTTGACCGCCGCCATCTTGGATAATAATAGACATATGTCATTTATTATGAAATATTTACAATCGGCGACCCCCATTTGGTATAAATCATTGACTTCTATACCCTACGGGTAGACCCGGCATGGGCCTAAATTGCCATTATATTAAGCTTTTATCGCAATTGACCAAATACAAGTAAGAATTTAATGAGCAAGATAGGGATGAAAATAGAATTTCGGTTTGGTGAGTCCGGACACATGCAATATCGCAAAAATATTCTATTTGCCTGTCTTGGATAAAAAAGGGCAGTGGCGGCGCAAAATAAAAATTTTGAATTCCACTAGAATTTTTTTATCAACAATTTTCTGTTTGAATAATAAATCATTCATGAATACTTACTTGTGTATACTGTGTTTACAAAATTCTCTTCAGTAAAAAAATAGAGTAAAAAGAAGTGCAGTGGATGTATTAAAATTATTGTTTTCATCTTAGAACTTTACAAATGTTGTACCTGCCAGGTAAAATATTTTCTTTCTTTGAACAAGGGTCTTCTTCCACTCTTCTCCTCTTGGGTGGACTACAAGTTATGCTCGAGTCAGATGAAATTTCCGAACTAAAAATTTCAATTCGGAATGGGACAACTGAGCGCCGGGCCAACTCGGCGCCGCCCACAGGGCGCCACGTCGGGCCTAATAGGCGCCGGGCCAACTCAGCGCCGGACTATTTTTTCTTTGATAAAATGTGCAGATAAAAAACAAAATAAATATGTTATTTATACAAAAATTTCAACATCTATTAAGTCGAGTGTTGAAATTTGGTAGGTGTAGTGTTCAGCGACTTGAAACACCGCCAAGTTCCATATTTGATACATATCGATGCATAAATAAGAAAGTCCGCCATTTTGGATCCGCCATTTTAATTTTTTTAAGCTTGTTTTTCATCTGCACATTTTATCAAGAAAAAATATTTTAGTCCGGCGCCCAGTTGGCTCGGCGTCCAGTTGGCCCGGCGCCCAGTTGGCCTGCCGCCCAGTTGGTGGCGCCGAATTGGCGGCGCCCAGTTGTCCTAGACTGCAACACATTTCAGGGGTCTGGTACGTTTTACCACCTTTCTTAAAACTACGAAGTTTTTTGAAAAATGATAATTTTAGACCATTTTATAGTGATTTCTAAAAAAAAAATTGCGGAAAATCGTTGATTTTGTTAAAAAAATTGAAATTGAAAAATTCTTAAAACCCCATTAAAACCCATACAAATTGCTACAAAAGAAGCATTTTCTCATTTCAAACTGAAACAAAATGGTCCCTGACGTCTATCAGCTGTTAACAAAAACTTGAAATAACTAAGGTCACTGATCGAAATCGGGTCAGTTTTTTGGTTCTTTTATGAAAATGCACAAATTTTAAAAAAGCATGAAATTCAAAACAAAATCAAGAAAATTATGATTCCTACATTTTTACAATTAAAAATTAGTTTAATTGAACATTATATCAATTTTTATTCCTTAAAACACTAAAAATTAATAATTATTTACTTTTTTTTAATTTATCGAAGGTCTAACCGAACAAAACCAAACTGAACCGATCCGTATCGAAATAAACCAAATCATACCGAATCTAACGGTTCGGTTCGATTTGGTTAAACTAAACCGTACCTAACTGAATGTAGCTAAACCTAACCGAAACAAACTGAACCTAGCGGAACCTAACCAAACATAATCAAACTGAACCAAACCTAGTCGAAGAAAACTGAACCTAACCGAACCGATTCGAAACGAACCGAACCAAACCAGACCGAATCTGGCTGAACCTAACCAAAACAAATTAAACCTAGCCGAACCTAACCAAACATAATCAAACTGAACCAAACCTACCCGAACCAAACCGAACCGCACCGAGTGGAACCAACCAAACCAAACCAAACCGAACCGTTAGATTTGGTTTGGTTCGGTTCGATTTGGTTAAACTAAACCGAACCTAACCGAATATAGCTAAACCTAACCTAAACAATCCTAGCGGAACCTAACCGAACATAATCAAACTGAACCAACCTAACCCACCTAACCCAACCTAACCCAACCTATCACAACCTAACCCAACCTAACCCAACCTAACCCAACCTAACGCAACCTAACCCAACCTAACGCAACCTAACCCAACCTAACCCAACCTAACCCAACCTAACCCAAGCTAACCCAACCTAACCCAACCTAACCCAACCTAACGCAACCTAACCCAACCTAACCCAACCTAACCTAACCCAACCTAACCCAACCTAACCCAACCTAACTTAACCTAACCCAACCTAACCCAACCTAACCCAACCTAACCCAACCTAACCCAACCTAACCTAACCTAACCTAACCTAACCTAACCCAACCTAACCCAACCTAACCCAACCTAACCCAACCTAACCCAACCTAACCCAACCCAACCTAACCCAACCTAACCCAACCTAACCCAACCTAACCCAACCTAACCAAACCTAACCTACCTAGTTGTTAATAAATATAGTAAAATTTGTTAGGTTTATGTCCAGGGGGTAACCATTGTCCATAATCGTCGGAAATCGAGTTAGGATTAGTGTATGCGACCATAAACATTGAGTGGCGCGTGAGTGTTTGGTCTTCAAATTTTTTTAGGGAAATTTTTCAAAATCTTTTTTTCCGCACTCTGGGCACCCTAATAAACCGTAATCTGGTCACCTTAATCCATCGCAATCAAAGAAAATCGGTAATCGAAGTGTCACAAATTTTTTGTTGGTTTCTATTCTTCTTTTATATTATGTAGGACAAAATTATTAATTAAACTAAGTGACCTTATTAAGTAAGACAGCATGATGGTCAAATGACATTAGAAGGACATACACATATGATACCGGCCTGTAGACCGGTCGCGGTGGTCATATAATAATAAATATATACTTTCGCGATGAAAGACCAAAATTTAACTTAAAATTACTGTAAAGTCCGCAAAAAACATTAAATTTATCGAAATTTATAAAAACATAGATCAGTGTGTGTAACAATTCATCAAGATATATGAAACTCGACCGTGACATGTCAAAAGTTTGGTTCGAAAAAACAAAAACAACTGGATAAAAATCGGTATGTAAGCATTTAAAAAAAAATCATTTTTAGAAAATCAAATACTTTTTGTTAATTTTCATGCAATGCAAAAAAAAGTGCGGGGAAGTGACACTTTCTGAATCAAAATGTGTGAGGGTAAAATCGCACGGTTGCAGAAAAAACTATCTATCGTGACGCTACTGAACTTTCTCGTGTTTTAGCAAAAACTATCCGTCAAGACGACTTACCCATGAAATGTTGTTTTTTTATGGATTTTTTTTCTTTTGCACAAAAAACAATTTCGGACCATGTTTGAACTCAAATAGTTACTTCTAAACTTGTTTTTAAACGTTTTAAGATTTCTTTTTGTAATATTCCCGCACAAAATTCAAAAAAAATCATTTCCGTACTTAGACAACATTGTCTATCAGTTTTCCCTGTATAAACCGACTAGCAGGTAGAATCACTCAAAATACGGCAGGTGGATTAAAGGTAGCCAGCTGCTTTTCTGTCGCACTTATGCCGTCAGTGTGAAAGAGATAAAAGTACCCATATATTATCTAGGGTATTATTAGCATGCAAAATCAGCCTGTCTTTGTCCGTTTCACATGTTCAATAATGTCTATCGCTGTTTTTATTGTAAAATACCCGCCGTTAGAAACCAAATTCGATAGGGTCAATAAAAAATGCCTTGTCTTTCCGTCTCTAAAGCCCTTTCAGGGCTTTATACAGCTCAATGGTATAAATCAATATATTACACGGCAATACTAGTTGTGTCAAACAAGAACAAAAAAATTACTTTTTTATCTGAACTTCGGCCGCCATCTTAAAATGCTAAATGTCAAATTGTAACTTTTTATAAATTTTTACAAAATTTGGCTTACTACTGATAAAATCCGAAAAAATTTTTTGTAAAAATTTAATTTGGTCTACTGGTTGTAAAGGTCTCTTTTATTTTTGACAAATTAAGCGCCATCTTTGTGTCGGCTGGGAAACTTTTCAATTCATTTAAGCAGGTTTAAAGAACTGGTCAGTAGCTTTAATATGAGGTATTAAAATTAAATATCGCACAAAAAATAAAGAAAATATCGAAGAAAAACGATTTTTTTTAAATATAGCCGCCATTTCGTTTTGCAGTGACAGGTGTAAATTTTTTTAACATTTTTAAATTGAGTATATCCCACTTAAAGTAAATTTACCAAAATTAATTTAATTTCTCTTAATACAAGGAAATCATTTTTTTTCTTATCTTTGGCAGCCGCCATCTTGGATTCTGGGGCCGGAAAATCGGGGATCCTCGAATGAAAATTTAGCTTTTGGTGTTAGGTACTACTATGCCAAATATAAAAAATATACCCTTTTGCAGCTTTATTTTACAAATTTACTCTACTATTTGTTTTTCTGTAATTTATGTTAAAAAAAAGTTTACTGTAAACATTTTAAATTAATAAGATAAAAAAAAAAGAATACTTTCAGGAAAAATAGTTATATCTCCTATCTCATAATGGCTGCAGATTGCGTTATGATCCAAGGGCGCAACCGCCCCCCCCCCCCCCAAGCCTATGATTTTTTGTATATATTTTCCACATATTTCATAAATAAACACAAAAAATAGCATGAAATACGACATGAGGCCTCGGCCCCCCCCCCGAGACATATTCCTGGGTGCGTTACTGTGATAACAGTCAGCACAGAAAAGTCTCCTTGCATGTAGGACCAATGGGTTTTTGATATCCCATGAAATTTCATCGATCAACATTGTTCACTTAAAGGTTCTCTCTGAGCTTATTGTGAAGCTGCCCCAGGGTTTCGTGAAAACCGAGCGAATATTTTTCTAAGTTACCCCGGGTGCAGTTACAAAATCTTTACCATCTTTTTAGCGTAAGCGTTTTAGCGTATATTGCTTTGTTTGCAACCGTGTTATTGATATAAATTAAACACTTTCTTTAAAGCAAGTTATTATATATTGATAAATAAAATATAGTACATATTCCAAAGTATTGCATGTCGTTATTTTTATTCAAGTCACACAAAAGTTAAATTTATAACATTAAAATCATATTTTTCAATAAACTCTTTTTAACCATAGTCTATCAGTTAACATATTAGCAAAACACTCTTGTGAGCAAAAGTTTGTATGGTAAAACAAAATGATTCAAAGTCAATTTTCATAGTCCACGAATTTTTAAGCAACAACCGATAGATTAAAGTTCAAAATAAATCTCTCACCATAATTACAGCCAGAATGCCACCACTAATATTTAACACTACTTAGTTTTTTTGTTTTGTGGCTTTACAGTTACCTTTGGCACATTTAGTCACTTTTATTATTTATTTACTTATTTTCACTTTTTGGTTTGGATTCAAAAATCATAACTTGACTGATTTGAACTGATTCCCTTTTGCTATCCCGATCGCGCTTTTATAACAAGTCTTAAAGTGGGGAAAAACATCTCGTGATGTTATTCACCATTTAAGGTCATACCAATATCAAAGTTTGGCGTAGTGGGATTAACCTTGCGGTCTGCCTGCTTTTATTTTTAGCAATGCGCGAAGCCATGCAAACACAGAGTAAAGATTTTGCCTTGTTTGGCTGTCCTAATTAAAATTAGGTTGGCGCCGTTTTTGGTCTCGAGGCTTTAGAACCTTGATTTGGCGGATATTTCATCATCGAACCGAGTTGATAAAAAGGCTAGTCTATTCTTTTTTTATTTAATTTAAGCTCACAGTCTCTACAAGTAAGGTGTTGTCAAGTGTTAGTCAGTGGTTAAAGTCAAAGTTAAGTGATGTGATGGGTTGAATACAATAACGTGAGTTACTTTAATTTAATATCGTACAATAGTGAGTGTTAAAAATAAATGAATTTTCTTTACGGTTCAACCTCTAACTGAGTAAAATTATTAATTAAGTTGCCATTGTAGATTTTTAAAATTAAGCTGTTAGCTGACCCCTACATTATCATAAAGTTTAAAATCAGCTTTGTAAATGTTTACTCCCTTTAAATTCTTCTGCAAAAGGGAAAAACTGATTAAAGTTGGAAATGTCATGGCCAGATTAGCAAACAGTCTGTCAGCCATCCTTTTAACTGCACCTCCAACCCCATCTAAATTAGATTTGATTTTAAATTCTCTTGACAAGTAGTTGATCATTAATTGAAACATCTTTTTATTTTTGTATTGTGTGGCTGGTCCATCACTGACAAAATATACAGGGTGTTTCCTAATTGAATGTCAATATTTATTGGCGTGATTTTTGGGCCCATTTTAAGAAAAAAACGTCATATGAACATATGTCCTAAACGTCTTACCTTTTGAGATGGTAAATTTTTCAAAAATAAATCATTTATTATTAATATCTACAATACCAAGTGAAGTGTACTTTTTAAATATGTATTCAATTATGAGCAAATTTGATCTCTTGAATTTTTTTAGTCCGACGGACGGGTTTCATCTAAAAAAATAAAACCTACGTGTCCCTGTAGGATGATATTGTCATATTAACGATATTGTTATGATCATGCAGAGAAACGGTTTTTATTTTTTTAAGCGAAAACCGTGCATCGGATTGAAAAAAATTAAGTAATCAACTTAGGTTTGAAATGATTGGGGATTTCAAAAATAATTTTTATTTCAGGAAAAATCAGTGGCGTGCCATCAATGTCTGCCAAAATAGGCAGGTCAAATTACTTGATTCATAGTACATGTATGACAAATTTCATTAAAATATCTGACGTGGTATTGTAGATATTAATAATAAATTATTTATTTTTAAACTTTACCACCCTGTATCTCAAAAGGTAAGACGTTTAGGACATATGTTCATATGAAGTTTTTTTCTTAAAATGGGCCCAAAAATCACCTCCATAAATATTGACATTCAATTAGGAAACACCCTATATATATAAATATATATTTAAGTTTGGCATTATTTTCTTTATGGGCTCTCTTATAGACCAGACGCACGGTGGTCAGCTTGTCGGTTCTGGACGATCGAAATTATTTTAGGATTTTAATTTTGACAAATTGATGCTGAAAGTTAGGAAATGTCAACTAGCGTTTAAAAAATGTGATTTTAATATACTGTGCATTCTGGAGATGGTACAGTCGCCTCCAAAAGTAATGTTGCATATTGTTTTTTTCCTCTTAAGCAAAAAATTGAAAAATTGATACTTTGAGAGTGTGTGTATGTCCAAAATTCACTCGCCTTTGTAAATATACTTTTGGGTATAAGAATTTTGTTTTATTTTAATATTTTTCTCGCGTTTATACGTTCGTATTTGTCTTTAAGAATTTTGGCGAATGCGATTGAAAACTTTATTTTATTTTACTTTCTGAGTTCAATTGCATCTTCGCGCACTCAACCAGTTGAATTTGTACATTGGGGGTGTGCGCGCTTCGATATATGACAATTGCTGTCGAAAATTCACTTCTGTGTGAAAGACGTCACGAACAACACGCTGCAAAAACAGGGGTAAGTGCATCTTCAACTGTTCGTAATTATTTTCAGTTCAGATTTCATAATTAATTAAATTATTCGCAGGTGATTGGTAAACTAATTTTATGAACCAGCAATCTAATTAATTTTTCGCTTTATACCAATCATTTTTGGCCCTACGAGCCGAACGCGTTTGAAAGTTTTTATTCGCTTCGCTAATAATAAAAAGTATAATAGGTTTTTTTCATTTTTCAACGTGTTTTGGTTTTCCGTCTTTGACGATTTATAAATAGGTAATTTGTTTCGGAGAAATAAATTCAAGGTCATTGAATATGAGCTTATCATTCCAGTTTTTTCTTTAACATTCTTTCCTAAAATGAGTAGTAGGTTTTAGGCAGGTTACATATACATAAACAATTGCACGTAATTTATCGGCATATGATATAGGCTTACCAGTAGGTCCTATCTGCATTTTATTTTATTACTGCTGCTTTAGTTTAGAACTTTTATTGCAGCTTTATGGGTGCCATAGTATTATTTATTGTGTAAAGAGGTTTATAATTTAAGCTTCTTACTTGCCTATATTTACAAATTATTGGGATCGCTAGTAGATAACTCGCTATTGCATGTCGCTAAGTTAATTAATTATCGCTAATTCGCACCGCGCAATTCCCCTTAACTATTAAAAAATATTTCGCTTTTATTTATTAGTAAACATAAATAAATAGTTCGTTTTCGCTCTTATTAACTAACAAAGGTAAATAAATAATTCGCTATTTTCACCGTTACTTAATTTATAAAAATTTATTAATTCGCTAAAATAATATGGTTAAATTCAATTAAAAATTATATTATTAATAATTCGCTTTCCCTTTTATTTATTAGTATCACTAAATAAATTGATAATTTTACCAATAATTGATTTTAATAAATTGATTTTATTTGGCTAAGTTGTTAAAAATACCGCGTAATATCCTTAAATTGCTAAAAATAATTAAAAATTTAGTTTTGCTTTTCTTTATTATACCCATCTGCATTAAATAAAGGATCATCATGTCCGCGGCTAAGATTAAATCGTATAAGACCCTTCGCACAATGTGTCATAATCAAATGAAAGAATTAAAAACTTTTGCTGACTCGGCTTCTGATGCTGACGAGACGGCTAAACTTCAGTTTAAAATTATGTACGCTCAAATTGATCAAGTGGTTAACGATTTTGCTAAATATCATCAAAATCTTATATCTTTAATGTCAGCGACCGACGATTTTGAAATTGATACCGAAGAAGGAGTGAGAAAAGACTTTGAATACTTACGATCTTACAATTACGCTAAGTATACCGCGCTGTTTGAAAAGCCAACACTGAAGGTTGAAACCGACGCATCCTCTGCTTCGGGACTATCTAGTGGTAATCGACCGCCAAACTTGACTAATTTGAAAGTTCCAAAATTTTCCGGCGATATTAGACAATTTAGAAATTTTATGGACATGTTTAATGCGCTAGTTGACAACACAAATATTTCGAATATAGAGAAATTTAACCATCTTTTAAACTCCCTAGAGGGACCCCCGCTAGCACTGGTGCAATGCACACCTTTAGCCGCCGCTAATTATTCAATTGCTCTCGAATCGCTAAAAAACCGCTACGATAACAAACGGCTTATTGCTTTTTCACATTTAAAAACAATGGATAATGTTCCTTACGTAACAAATTCTAAAAATTCAAAACAATTGCGCACACTAGTTGACGTATATAGTGAAAATCTCTCCGCCCTTAAGGTACTTGGTTTTCCCACAGATGATTGGTCTTTTTTGCTATACTATAATTTCAGTAAACATTTAGATCAGGAGACCATGACGCGATTTGAACTTGAACTTAATGATCCATCTCAAGTTCCTACTTTTGACGATTTAAAGAATTTTGTACTAAAACGATGTAACGCTATAGAAGCGGTAGAATTTTCAACTAAAACTGATTTTTCTTCACCTCTAAAAACAGACACAAAAAATAGATTTTCTTCTAATCAGTCAAAACCTAGACAAACTTCTGCATTTTTTGGTAATGCAAGTCGAAATAATAATACAAAGTTAAATAATTCAAATCAATCTTGTCTTTTATGTCAATCACGTGACCATAATATTTACAGATGCTTAGAATTTAAAAATAAAAATTCCTCTGAACGTTTTCAGTTAGCTAAAGACAACAACTGGTGTCCTAATTGTTTAAGTGGGCAACATAACCTAGCTTTATGTCAATCGCAGTCTGTTTGTCGTTACTGTCAATCTAATAGACATCACTCTCTTTTACATATTTTTAAAAATAACAACAATTACAGTCCACATACTTCTAACCGCACGAATCTTGAAAATAATTACAATTCTAATGTACGACCCCCCCTTTTATAATTCGCAATACAATAACCCGCAAAGTTCTTCACAAAATAATTCGCCTGCTTTTAATGGTAATATCTCGCCTCAGCAAAATAATTCGCCAACCTCTCGCGCTTTTCAGCAACCGCCACAAACAGGTATTGAAAATTTACCTCAAAATTCGCAAAATACCTTAAATTACTTCTCCAATTCGCACGCTCAGAATACAATTTTATCTACCGCTATTATCGAGGTTATGGATTCTCGTGGCATTTTTCAAAAAGCTAGGGTTATTCTTGATTCTGGCTCAGAATGCAGTTACGTCTCTTTGAAGTTTTTCAAAAAACTTTCACTTCCATGCTATAGTTTATCCCTTTCTATTCAAGGATTAGGATCTATGAATGAAGTTACCTCTCAGGGAGGAGTAACTTGTATTATCAAACCGTATAATCAAACGGAACCACGCATGTCAGTCGACGCTGTGATCTTACCCAAGTTGTGTTCGGAAATTCCTAGCACTTATTTAGGTAATATAGATACTTCTGATTTTCAAAATGTACCCCTCGCGGACCCTACGTTCCAAGAACCCGCTAATATTGATTTTCTTTTGGGCGCTGATATTTTTCCCTATATTTTACGCGAAGGGCGCATTGATAATGGCCCCAACAAACCAATTCTTCTTAATAGTATTTTTGGCTATATTATTATGGGAAAAAATAAAAATAATAAAATTAAATCGCAATCACATTCAACCGCTTTATTTTGCTCTGTAAATGAAACCGATTCACTATCGCTAGACCACGCTTTAAAACGCTTTTGGGAATTAGAAGAGCTACCTAAAGCAAATTTTTGCTCGCCCTCCGATATTCTTGCCGAGAAAAGCTTTGTTGAGACTCACTGTAGAGACGAAACAGGGCGATACATGGTAGAACTACCTTTCCAAGATAATACGCCTCCGCAATTTGATTTTCATGCAACGCGCTCATTGGCTTTAAGAAGATTTTTTTCGCTTGAAAAACGCTTAATTTTAAATCCTAATATTTATAAAAAATATTCAGATACTACTCAAGAATATATTAACAATGATTATCTTGAAATTATTCCTGACGAAGAAATAAATAAAAACTCTTTTTACTTACCCCATCATTGCGTAGCCAAGGGTGACAATATTCGAATTGTTTTCGACGGATCGTCTCGTCCAAATCAAAATTCACCCTCGCTAAATGACACCCTTCTTACGGGGCCAAAACTTCAAAAAGAAGTTTTTGCTCTACTTCTCAGTTTTCGTATTTCTTCTGTGGTCTTTACTTGTGATCTTAAAAGCATGTTTACACAAGTTTTAATTGCCCCTATTCATAGGGATTTTCAAAGAATAATATGGAGATTCACTCCCAACGAGCCCATAAAAGACATGCGTTTTAAACGGGTCACTTTTGGTCTGAGCTCTTCTCCATATCTCGCTAACCGCGTCATTGCTCAATTAGCACAGGATGAAGGAAACAAGTTTCCTCAAGCTCGTGAGGTACTCAAAACCTCAATTTACGTTGATGATTTAATTTGTAATGCAAATAACCTCTCAGAAGCTAGAAATTTACGCGATCAACTTATAGAACTATTGGGAAACGGTGGGTTCGAACTTAGAAAATTTGCAAGCAACAATAAGTCATTTTTACAAGACCTTCCGGAGTCTTACTTGCACTCAAACTCGTTTAATTTCGATTCAGAATCTGAAACAATAAAAATTTTAGGCTTACAATGGATTCCTTGTAAAGATATTTTTACCTATCGCGTAGATCCATTGGAACGAGAATGTACAAAACGCACGATTCTGTCAGAAATTGCAAGATGCTTTGATCCACTAGGATGGCTCTCACCTCTGAGCCTGTTCTCCAAAGATCTATTGCAGCTTCTGTGGAAACAAAAATATGACTGGGACCAGGAAGTTTCCCCCTTTATACGCCAACGTTGGTTAAAATATAAATCTGAGTTAGGCCTTATTCAAAACTTTTCTTTACCGCGACGTTTTATTATTGATAATTTTACAGAATGTCAACTTCACGCTTTCTGTGATTCGTCAGAAAAAGCTTACGCTAGTATAGCGTATTTTCGCGTTTTACAAAATAATAAAATCTGCACTTTTCTCATTGCTGCTAAAGCAAAAATCGCTCCGGTAAAAACAATTTCAATCCCGAGATTAGAGCTAGTAGCCGCTGTTTTACTGGTTGATCTTGTTTCCGCAATTTTAAAAATTCTAGGAGATAAAATTAAAATTTCTAAATCTTTCGCGTGGTCAGATTCCACAATCGCTCTTAGCTGGATTAAAAATCCCCCTTATAGATACAAAACATTTGTCGCCAACCGGGTTGCGAAAATTCACAATAAACTACCAGCTGCAATATGGCAGCATGTACGCACAAATGATAATCCCGCAGACTGTGCAACAAGAACTTTGTTGCCGTCAGAATTGTTAAATACGCCCCTTTGGTGGTGCGGTCCAGATTGGCTTTCAATGCCTGATGAGCATTGGCCACCAAGCATTTATTCTGAACCATTGGATTCGGACGAAGTTCTTGGTGAAGAAAGGAAAATAACTTTGGTCGCATTTACAGAAAACACGTTTTTTGATATTCTTTTAAACAAATATTCTTCGCTTTCTAAAATTCAAAGGATAATCGCTATCTGGTATCGTTTTATCTGCTTTAAAAGAAATCTTGCTTATCGTACTGGACCCATAGTCCTGTCAGAACTTAATCTCGCTCTTATTTTCCTGATCAGGCATGTTCAAACAGTCACATTTTCTCAAGAAATCTCAAATATTAATGCGAAAAAACGCATTTCAAAGCCTTTTAGAAAGTTAGACGCTTTTCTTGATAATAAAAATATATTGCGGGTTGGAGGTCGCCTCCGATATTCTGATCTTTCATATGACCAGAAACACCCGATTCTTTTACCACGACAACATAGATTAACTACGCTCCTCATTGAACACTATCATAAATCTTATTTGCACCCAGGTTTGCAAACTTTACAGTTCTTAATTTTTCAAAATTTCTGGATATTATCTCCTAAGCGGGCGATAAGAACCGTTATCGCTAACTGTAAAAATTGTTGGCGACTTAATCCGAAACCTTTTGAACCAAAAATGGGACACTTACCCAAATTACGCATATCTGCTGTCAAAAGTTTTACCGTAGTCGGTTGTGACTATGCGGGTCCAATATCCATATCATTAAGCAGAAAAGTTCGCGGAAATAAAACGCTTAAGGCTTGGATCTGCATATTCGTTTGCTTCTCTACCAAGGCTCTTCATATCGAATTAGTTTCGGATTATTCTAGCGAAGCTTTTCTGTGTGCTTTAAGGCGTTTTATGGCACGTCGAGGAAGGGTCTCAAAAATAATATCAGACCAAGGAACTACGTTTAAGGGTGCAAATAAGGAATTACAGATAATATTTAAACAAGCGGCAGCCGCGGAATCCATTGAGTGGTTTTTTCACCCCCCAGGGGCGCCACACTTTTCTGGATTAGCAGAAAGTGGAGTAAAGGCGGTAAAAACGCATTTGTATCGCGTTATCGGAAGCCAGATTTTAACGTACGAAGAGCTTTATACGGTCTTAGTACAAGTGGAAGCGCTATTAAATTCTAGACCATTGTCTCCTTTATCTAGCGACCCCAATGATTTGTCTGCGTTGACACCAAATCATTTTTTGACTCTAGAACCTGTTTGTAGTTTACCCGATCCTGATGTAACCAGTATCAAACTAAACCGCCTCTCTAGATGGCAGATGATCCAAAGATTACATCAGGATTTTTGGGCGCGTTATTCTAAGGAATATTTACATACACTGCAGCAGCGGTCCAAGTGGCTGGAACCCACTTGTCCCGCCCCTGCTATAGGTACTATGGTACACATAAAGTCGGATAATTTACCACCGACAAAATGGTCGCTTGGTAGAATTATTGCCCTTCACCCAGGTGAAGATCAAATCTCACGTGTTGCCACTGTGCGCACTGTCTCAGGAATATTTCAAAGACCTCTGGTAAAGCTATGTCCTTTACCGATGGACTTTGAACCTGAAAACATTTAAAAATTACATCAATGTAATTTTTAGGCGGGCAGAATGTCCAAAATTCACTCGCCTTTGTAAATATACTTTTGGGTATAAGAATTTTGTTTTATTTTAATATTTTTCTCGCGTTTATACGTTCGTATTTGTCTTTAAGAATTTTGGCGAATGCGATTGAAAACTTTATTTTATTTTACTTTCTGAGTTCAATTGCATCTTCGCGCACTCAACCAGTTGAATTTGTACATTGGGGGTGTGCGCGCTTCGATATATGACAATTGCTGTCGAAAATTCACTTCTGTGTGAAAGACGTCACGAACAACACGCTGCAAAAACAGGGGTAAGTGCATCTTCAACTGTTCGTAATTATTTTCAGTTCAGATTTCATAATTAATTAAATTATTCGCAGGTGATTGGTAAACTAATTTTATGAACCAGCAATCTAATTAATTTTTCGCTTTATACCAATCAGTGTACGTAACCAGCTTATAGTTTTTTTTATTTAACAGCTTTGTTATAAAAATTTAACTAAATTTATTAATCTTGCTATAATATATATCAATCTTTTTACCATGCACTGATATTCTTTATCGTAGTCTTTATATTCACTATTTTTACATACATAGTTTAAAACGGATTGATTTTTATTCTGTGAAACCGGTGTTTTGTGCCAGATTTTAAATAAATTACGTCGGCCAATCCCATGTGCCAACGCTGAAACAATAAATCATAGCTAATACAGCGGCAAGAAGCGGCAGCTGAATGTACCACCTATACACCTTGATACATGATTAAAATAATAAAGCAAACGCAATTGATACGTAACGATCCAGACTTTTTCAGTCCAATATATTTTATAATACATATTTAAAAAATTATAATAAATCAATACACAACTTTTATCTAATTTTTTTAATAAGCAAATTGAAACTTTGCAAATGGTTTAATAGTAAAAAATAAAGATACTAATCCATATTTTAAATATACGTGAAGAAATCACCATATATACTCTGGTTTACCAACTTGGAGCACTTTTGAAAATCGACTTTCCGCGCGGAATAAGTGCGAATCATTATGCAGGCTATCTATCAAACGGCCTATGACTTGTCGTCGTAACAAGTGACAACGAGTTAGTTGATCAATTTTCTGCATTGGGGTCTACTAATAAGGTAATTAGGCACTTTTTTAAGACTTAGTGGTTATGATAGAAAATAGTTCGATATTGAGGTTTCGATCGTCTAAATTAGACAAGCTGACCTCCGTGAGACGTGCAAAGCTTTATGTTTAATCTTTGAGTGTGGCTTGTGTTATTTGTGGCTTTGATCCCCCAAAATGAGCAGATTGGATTTTCTTATATTTGAAATTGTAGTTCTTACAGAAGTCTACATGTAGTAGACCTTCTGAGTCTGAAAGTTTCTCTTTGATATCTCGAATTTTGTTAAATTGGTGGGTCATTCTGTGAACGTGTGCCATGTACGAGTATCTATAAAACATTCCAAAAAATATTGTTAACTCATATTTTGTGCAACTAATAGCTTGCTTGACAGTTTTTTACGCAAAGTTTTGTTTTTTCCTTTATTCTCACTTCTTCTTTTATTATCTTTCAAATAGTATCCATCAAAAGTATTTATTTTTATCTGCTTATCTTGGCAACTCGAACAGGATCTTTCCATACATTGTTCTTTTATTGGAATACCTGCTGGCTGTGGACAACAGATTGACTTAATAAGTTCATTAGCGAATGTTTCGTCTATCATTTTGTTTTTCTTTAATGCCAACAAAGACAACGTATCTGGTATTTAAAATACATAGCAGATAGCTAGTTCTGCTCTCAACCGATGATATACTCAACGAAATTCTAATATCTTCAGTCAAACTTTATCTCTTTTGTTATGGTTGCCTGTTGTTGAAAATTTTTGACACAACAAGTGTCAACGTTTTCTGAGATATAATAAGGGATTCATAAAAAAACTTATTGACCCAGTCAAAATAGAAAAATTTTCCTAAATATCCTTCCCAAAGATGTTCATTAAAGTTAATTGAAACTTTAATTATTAGGAAATATTTTTTCAAAAAATGGACAAAAGGTAGTAATGTCGTTTTTCTACAAAAAAAAATGGAATAAAAGTAGTATTTTGCCGTTGCCTCTGAACATGTAAAAGCGCAACAAGGGCGTTAAAATGTAACCTGTTCAAAATGGAAAAAACCGATAAAAAATGAGTTTTTCATAATTTTGAAACTGTTCCAAAAAAAATTTTTCTACAAAAAATGAATTAAAAGTAGTATTTTGCCGTTGTCTTTCAACATGTCAAAGCGCATCAAGGGCATTTTAATATAACCCAGTCAAAATGGAAAAAAATCGAAAAGAATAACTTTTTCTTAATTCTAAAACTGTTCCGAAAAAAACTTTTCTACAAAAATGGATTCAAAAAAGTTTTTTGCCGTTGGCTGTTTACCCAGTCAAAATGGGAAAAAACCGATAAAAATTTAGTTTTTCTTAAGTTCAATACTGTTCCGAAAAAAACTTTTCTACAAAAAATTAATTAAAAGTAGTATTTTAAAAGTGTCGAAATGGATGCAATAAGAAGATCAATGAGAATATCTAGATTAGATCACATAAGAAATGCGATCATAAAAGAAAGAATACGAATCGAGGGAAGCATAACGGATGACATCACTAAAAGGCAACTGATATGGTACGGCCATGTACAACGGATGAACGACGAAAGATTACCAAAACAGGTCCTAGAGTGGCAACCAGTAGGGCGCAGAAAAAGAGGACGTCCTAAACTAGAATGGCAACAGTCAATCTAAAGATCAATGAGTCAAAAGAATCTGACAGAAGATGATTGTCAGGATCGAAGGAGGTGGAGAATAGGCGTCGGACAACGTAGAAAAACGTTCTAAACCGACATAGTAGTAGTATTTTGCCGTTGCCTGTTAACATGTCAAAGCGCATCGGGGGCATTTTAATATAACCCATTCAAAATGGAAAAAAACCGATAAAAAATAAGTTTTCTTAATTTTGAAACTGTTCCGAAAAAAACTTTTCTTTAAAAAATTAATTGAAAGTAGTATTTTACCGTTGCCTATCAACATGTCAAAGCGCATTAGGGGCATTTTAATATAACCCAGTCAAAATGGGAAAAAACCAATAAAAAATGAGTTTTTCTTAATTTTGAAACTGTTCCGAAAAAAACGTTTCTTCAAAAAATAAATTAAAAGTAGTATTTTACCTTTGCCCATTACGCGTCAAAGCGCATTAGGGGCATTTTATTATAACCCACTCAAAATGGGAAAAAACCAATAAAAAATGAGTTTTTCTTAATTTTGAAACTGTTCCGAAAAAAACTTTTCTACAAAAAATTAATTAAAAGTAGTATTTTACCGTTGCCCATTACCATGTCAAAGCGGATTAGGGGCATTTTAATATAACCTAGTCAAAATGGGAAAAAACCAATAAAAAATTATTTTTTCTTAATTTTGAAACTGTTCCGAAAAAAACTTTTCTTCAAAAAATAAATTAAAAGTAGTATTTTACCGTTTCCTATCAACATGTCAAAGCGCATCAGGGGCATTTTAATATAACCCAGTCAAAATGGGAAAAAACCGATAAAAAATGAGTTTTTCTTAATTGTGAAACTGTTCCGAAAAAAACTTTTCTACAAAAAATTCATTAAAAGTAGTATTTTACCGTTGGCTATCAACATGTCAAAGCGCATTAGGGGCATTTTAATATAACCCAGTCAAAATGGGAAAAAACCAATAAAAAATAAGTTTTTCTTAATTTTGAAACTGTTCCGAAAAAAACTTTTCTTTAAAAAATAAATTAAAAGTAGTATTTTACCGTTGCCTGTCAACATGTCAAAGCGCATTAGGGGCATTTTAATATAACCCAGTCAAAATGGGAAAAAACCAACAAAAAATGAGTTTTTCTTAATTTTGAAACTGTTCCGAAAAAAACTTTTCTTCAAAAAATACATTAAAAGTAGTATTTTACCGTTGCCTATCAACATGTCAAAGCGTATCAGGGGCATTTTAATATAACCCAGTCAAAATGGGAAAAAACCGATGATAACTAAGTTTTTAATTTTGAAACTGTTCCGAAAAAAACTTTTCTACAAAAAATTAATTAAAAGTAGTATTTTGCCGTTGCCTGTCAACATGTCAAAGCGCATCAGGGGCATTTTAATATAACCCAGTCAAAATGGGAAAAAACCGATAAAAATCGAGTTTTTATTAATTTTAAAACTGTTCCGAAAAAAATTTTTATTCAAAAAATAAATTAAAAGTAGTATTTTACCGTTGCCTATCAACATGTCAAAGCGCATCAGGGGCATTTTAATATAACCCAGTCAAAATTTAGTGTGTTAAAATCCCATTCTGACGCATGGCTCAGACGATCGTTCCCATATTTTTGCTTTTATTAATCCAAACTATGTATTTTAAGGATTTGGGTACTCCATAATAATTCGGGTTTTTAATTAAACCGTTCTGAAAAATTTCGAATAATGGGTTTTCTTTGGTTTCATTATCCGAGGTATTAATTGTAATATTTGTAATATCTTGAAATTGTGGTTTTTTAGTTTCCTTGGTGTTGTCAAAGTTATTCTGAAAACTTTCCAATAATTGATTATCTTTGTTTTCATCATTCGTGGTAATATTACTAATGGCTTGGAATTCTGGGCTTTTGGTTTCGTTGGTATTTTTAAAGTTGTTATTCAAGCATTTTGAACATTTTCAAATAATTGATTTTTTCTGCTTTTATTATCCGAGGTATTATTTTTAATACCTTGATATTGTAGTTTCTTAATTTGCCTGGTATTTTCAATGTTCTGAAAATTTTCCAATAATTGATTTCTTTTGTTTTCATTATCCGAGGTATTATTATTAATGGCTTGGAATCGTGGGTTTTTGATTTCCTTAGTATTGTTAAAGTTGTTATTCATGTCGTTTTGAAAATTTTCAAATAATTTGTTTTCTTTGTTTTTATCATCGACGGTGTTATTATTATTATTAGCTTGGAATTGTGGGCTTTCCTTTAAAATATCAATCTTACTGTTGTCTTTTTGATGAAACGGTTCATTTAGTTTTGTATCACTATGTTCTTTACTTTCAATATGTCTAGAAAAGTGGTAGGTGCATAAAAGACATCTATAATCTATAGATAGAGAAGAAAAAGTTGTATCATACTCTCGTTCTTCGCACGTATAATGTACCCACCTCTTGCATTTTGAGCATTGCACCATTTTGTCAAATGCTTCCGTAGGTTTACGATAATGTCCACAATGCAAGCAAGTCGAAGCGATTTTGACTTCTTTATTAATGTATCTTTTATTTGGTCTTCGCAGTCGTCTTCATCGAAATCGTCAGTTTAGTCGTTGTTAGACGCAAATTTCCATGCTGCCCAAAGAGTAATCTTTTTTTGGGTCATGTCATCATTAGTTTGTGGTACTAAGTATCGTTCTTCAGTAAATTTTGTAAAAGGGTTTTTTTTTTCAATAAAAGGAATTTAGTTTTTGCGTCCTGGTAAAGACCCTCGTTATAGGCAATAAAGGTTGTTACATTTTTATGTCCATCTATTACTATGAGGGTCCACTGCTCTGGCAAAGGGATGATAATGTTGATTTGTAAATTGCTTTTTGTGGTTATTTTATCTAAGCAACACAATGCTCCTTTGTTTTTAAATATGAGCTCAACGTAAGTGATAAAAAATGTATTGTTAAACATTAGTTGGAAATTATTAAATTCTTTTGAATTTATCATGTAATTATTGTTTAGTTTGGAGGCAACATAAACAATATCAAGATCAACATAGAAGCTGCTCATACAAAACTGCCAAATTTCATTAAATTTGTTTGCAAGATGGCGGAAATATTTTAATTTTTCAAAAAACGCAATTTTTAGTTTTTGCTTGCTATTTTAAGAACCCCTATAGATATTTTTAATTTTTCTACATCTGATTGGGCTTAGAATAGCGAAACTTTTTTCTTATTTAAACAAACTCGTATCTCTTACCGTTTCCGAAATCCCCATGCCGGTGCTTTTATCTGGGACACCCTGTATAATATTGAGAATAATAAAAGATGTCAGAAAGAGAAATTGCACATTACCTATATAAAATAATCTATAAATAATAAAGGAAACCAGTAGACTAGAAGGCATAGGTAAATTTTAAAACTGTCGGTTACAAAAAAAAACAAATAAGAACCATTTAAAATTGGAGCTGCAGGAGAATTTTTTTTCAAATACAGCTGCTAGGAGCGCCGGAGAAAAAACTGATTTCCTAATACACTTAATAATCTTACTCTAAAAGTAAAGACTCGACAACGCCGCACCGCGGCTTTCAACTAATCTTGTTGGAAGCAGACATAGATTAAGGAACTAGGTATGAGAGGTATTCCTTTGATATTTGCTCTACAAACGTAAGCCGCTCCCATAAATTATATTTACGACTTGCTTTTGTTAGCCGACGTCTCGCACTTTATTATAGTCTTTGGAAAGTCAATCGGACTGGCATAAAAAACTAGCTGCCGGCATGTCCTTTATTAATTAGGGACATGGGCGGCCCTCGCCCTCGTAGGGAAGTATTGTAATCGGCGAAGTAATCGGTCACATATCACTTTTCCAGTTTTTTACCAATTTCCAAAAACTTGACTTCTACCTTTGAGTAGGAGGCAATTAATGGCGCTAAAATAAAAGGTACTACTACTAAGTAGATAAAAAAATACACTCTTACTTTATTTGATTTTTTAAATCAGCGTAAAATTTAATTAAAACCAATATGTCACGCTAGGTTTGGTTCACACTTCGACACTAAAACGAAATTTTTTTAATAACGATTCTTTTTGAAAAAATGAAAGAGAAAACTGATTTTTTCTACGACCGTGCATATATACCCACTTTCCCGCACGCATTTTAGTTTTGAAAGCATCAGTTTCCCGCCCTAGTGCGGGAAAATCACTTTCCCGCACTAGTGCGGGAAAGTAAAACTATGCCAATTTTGGAGTTATTCTATAGGTTTATACCTCAAAAGTCGTAACTATCGACTTGGTACAGTGTAGGGAATTTAGCAGATAGGCAATCTGATGAATTATAGCTCATTTCAAGTTTTTTATTCAATTTAAAAAAAAAACAGAATAATGGATTTTTTTAAATATTTCTGCATACCCCCCGTATAGTCATGTCATACAACAACTATTAAGCCAAGCTGTGACAGGTGCTTGGTCCAGTTTGCTATGGCAACCAAGTTATGTTATTGTTACTCAAACGTCAAAGCTAGTCAAAGAGCGTCTCTGAAGTGACAGAACTGCCTTTTATTTTGAATAAAATGGATTTTTCAATGGACTGTTCCGAAGATGAACTTCCGGAGTGCATTTTGCAGGCTGCTGAAGATGTGAATGGTGAGCTGCTACCTGCCAAATCGAGACAAAGGTACGAAAAACAGTACAATCATTTCGTGACATGGTGTAAGGAGAAAGGGGTGAGAATCTACAAAGAAGAAGTCTTCTTGGCATACTTCCTAGACCTGAGCAAGGTCTTGAAATCGAATACCTTATGGTCACGCTATTCCATGGTGAAAAGCTTGGTTAAAATTAAGCAAAATCGGGACATAAGCAGATTCCACAAGCTAACATCGTTTCTTAAACAAAAAAATGTTGGTTTTCGAGCACAGAAGGCGCAAGTTTTCACCAAAGATGATATATCGCGGTTTATGTTAGCTCCTGATGAGATTTATTTGATGATTAAAGTGAGTACCATTTTTGCTTTGGCTGGTGCTCTCCGCAGGGCGGAGCTTTTAAATATCACTCTGGATGACATACAGGATAAAGGAAGTCTGATCGTTGTTAAGATCTCCGACACTAAAAATCATTCCTCAAGATCATTCGTTTTATCCGAAGAAATAAATAATGGATCTTTTTTGATGCTGTATAGAAAGTACGCAAATTTGAGACCTCCTACTACTCCGCACCGCCGGTTTTTCATTTATTATAAAAAAGGAAAATGTTCCAATCAGTGTGTAGGAGTGAACACTTTTGGAAAGATGCCATCAGAGATCGCTGCATATTTGCGCCTACCTAACCCAGAACGTTATACCGGCTATAGCTTCAGACGTTCTTCAGCAACATTCCTAGCAGATTCAGGTGAAGGTATAACAAACATAAAACGCCTTGGTGGGTGGAAGTCCACTGCTGTCGCTGAGGGGTATTTGGAAGATTCCGAGAAACAGAAAGAGAACATCTCGAGTAAGATTCTTTCATCTACCTATGACCTGCAATCGTTGCCAGCACCGTCATCGTCAACTGTAAGTGACCTGCAACTGCTGCCGTCAACGTCCACTGGAAGAGTCCTGCAGACCCAGACGCCATCTTTGCGCACTTTCGATTCTACAAGCGGCCACCAGATGCGAGAATTACCACCATCGAACTCCACTACACCGGCAATTCTGAATAATCTTCAAACTGCAACAAATTGTGTTTTCAATATCACTATTACCAATAATAATAATTAGTATTTTATTTATGTTCAAATAAAATATTTTTTCAAAAGTAAATTTGTGGTATTGTAACATCGGTCGAAGAAAAAATAATGTTCCTAACTCATGCGGAAAGTGTCTTTCCCACCCTCGACTGCTTGCCCGAACTCCGCTCCGAGTCGTTCGGGTCAACTGCAGTCGCGTGCGGGAAAGTATCACTTTCCACACTTGTTAGGAAAATAACTATTTAATAAATAAATACTTTACCAAAAATGCACACACCATCCATTGGGCCATTTGACGCACAAGTCGATTATTAGAATTTTTAACGATTTTTCAGCCAATAAAATGAAAGAGAAGACAAGTTTAATTTATGATATTTTTTTAATGAAGATTTATACAGAAGCTACCGATTATAAAAATTAGGTTGGGCTGGATTAAGTTTGATCAGATCAGGTTAAGGTAAGTTATAGGTTGTTTCGGTCAGGTCAGATTAAGGTAAGGCTTAGGTTGGTTCAGCTTTAGATATTGCTGAGTAAGGTCAGGTTAGGTTTAGGAAGGTTATGTTGGTTTTGGGTCAAAGGTTTTGGGTAAGGCCAGGTAAGGGGTTACCATTTTGCTTTACTTTTGAAATAAAAGAACCACATAGATATAGGTAAATATTGTTTTGGTTAAAAAAAAAAAACATAACATTAAGCCATTCCTTTTGACTACTGCGCACCCTGATATTGGCTACAGAATGTTGACCGCCATTTTGTCATAGTTTTTTAAGATAATCATCTGACCCGAATTAACATGAAATATAATCACGTTTATTATAGAACATGACATGCCGGTATTTGACAAAGTCCAATAATAAGAGTCGAAGGCTTTAACTTTACAAAAATGCAAAAACAAAAATTTAGATTACTTAAATAGTTATTCAAAATGTTTTTTCCCATTTTGACTGGGTTATATTAAAATGCCCCTAATGCGCTTTGACATGTTGATAGGCAACGGTAAAATACTACTTTTAATTCATTTTTTGTAAAAAAGTTTTTTTCGGAACAGTTTCAAAATTAAGAAAAACTAATTTTTTATTGGTTTTTTCGCATTTTGACTGGGTTATATTAAAATACCCCTGATGCGCTTTGACATGTTGATAGGCAACGGTAAAATACTACTTTTAATTTATTTTTTGTAGAAAAGTTTTTTTCGGAACAGTTTTAAAATTGAGAAAAACTAATAATTTTATCGGTTTTTTCCATTTTAACTGGGTTATATTAAAATGCCCCCTATGCGCTTTGACATGTTGACAGGCAACGGCAAAATACTACTTTTAATTTATTTTTTGAATAAAAGTTTTTTCGGAACAGTTTCAAAATTAAGAAAAACTCATTTTTTATTGGTTTTTTCCCATTTTGACTGGGTTATATTAAAATGCCCCTAATGCGCTTTGACATGTTAATGGGCAACGGTAAAATACTACTTTTAATTAATTTTTTGTAGAAAAGTTTTTTTCGGAACAGTTTTAAAATTAAGAAAAACTCATTTTTATCGGTTTTTTTCCATTTTGACTGGGTTATATTAAAATGCCCTTGATGCGCTTTGACATGTTAACACAGCGAACGGCAAAATACTACTTTTGTTCCATTAAAAAAAAAAAAAAAATTCGGAACAGTTTTAAAATTAAGAAAAACTAATTTTTTATCGGTTTTTTCCCATTTTAACTGGGTTATATTAAAATGCCCCCTATGCGCTTTGACATGTTGACAGGCAACGGCCAAATACTATTTTCTATTCATTTTTTGTTGGAAAGTTTTTTCGGAACAGTTTCAAAATTAACAAACTCATTTTTAGCCGGGTTTTTTCTACTTTAACTGGCTTATAATAAAGTACTCTTGATGAGCTTTAACATGTGTATAGATACCGGTAGCATTTTAAGATCCTTTACAGCCCCACGGCACTTTGTAAAAATCGGTCTCTTCTATTGATCCGTCTAAAAATATGTGCATCGTATAGGCAATCATCAAACCAACTCTGATCAGCTGACAGCTGACGAGGCGTTAAAGACCGAGATGAATTCCATCATATGAGCATGCGCCAAAAATTAACGTCAAAATGCGTTTTTATTAAAAAAATAAATAATACATATTAAAATTTGAGAAATAAATCTTCGGCGAGCTTCCTAATTAAACTTATTTTCCCTTAAATTAGCTCTACTGTCCTCCTTAAGGCTAAATAAAAATACTGATTTTTATCCGTTTTTTGTTTAAATATTTTTTTTTTTTGGAACAGATTGTAAAATTGACAAGATTAAGATTTGGCCTATTTTCAATGGATTATATTAAAGTGTCCTTTAACATGTTGACAGGTAACAACAAGATACGACCAGTTTAAAAACTTCAAAGTGTAAAATTAGATTTTTTGATAAAACAATTATTTTTTGAAAACACGGTATTGAAAAATTGTCTATTTCGACTGGGTTAGTAAAGAGTCCAAACAAACACTACTCTGCTTTGTAGGTGTGTTCTTACGCGCTAAACGATTTAGACGACTTAATAGTAGGTATTGAGATCAGTGTCTTTGGCCACCGCTACGCACTTTGTATGTAAAGCGACGTAGCGCTTAGCTTAACTTTTGGAGCAGACTTCACACTACTAAAAATTGGTTGGTTATTAAACTCAATGTTTTTTTTTTTAATTTTTATATTATATTTTTTTCTTATTGTTAGTATTTACACATTATGCTACTTCTTTTCTATCTAATATGTAAATAACAACCTTTCGATTTTTTATCACAAAATACAGGTAACTTGAGCCAAATATTTGTCTTAAAGTATGTTTTTCCACTATCTTACTTTTTAATTATTTACATAATGTTTTAGTTTGCACAAAGTTAACTGTATTTTGTAACAGTAAAACTAAAACGTTGTTACTTGCTTATTACATAAAAAATAAGTAGCACAAGGTGCTAAATATTGTGCTATTTATTTTCTCTAATAAGTAAATAACAGCCTTTGACTTTTACTATGGCAAAATACAGAAAACTTTATCAAAATAGTTGTAAGAAATCTAAAACATTACCTAAGTAACTTTAGTCTAGTTCTCAGTTTACGTATTTCGCCGATTTTCGATAGAAAATCATTCAGTGCCTTTTTGTCAATTTAAAAAAAAAGCTAAAAAAAGTTTTTTTGTATACTATTCAGAAGAGACGTAAAAATTTCAGGTACAGGACCAGCTTTATATACAATTTTAGGTGGTTTCTCCACTTTTGGCCGGTACTGTATATAATTAAATGAAAAAGTAAGTTTTAAAGACCCACCAAGCAAAAATGACTTTTTTAACAATTATTCTTAAATTAAAAAAAAAAAAATCCCCAAAAGGTTGTGCCATTAAGGTAATAGAGTTCGAAATGGTTTCTAATGCGGCAACTCTCGCCTATCATTACTTTTGCTTAAATCTTCGTAATATTTTTTCATAATTTTTAATTTTTCTGAATGATACTTTTTTCTATCATTTAAGTCTTGTTCAGATATTTGCATAAATTTTTTATTATTTTTTACTGACTCACCAAGTCTCATACTTTTGGTAACCCTAAAGACTCTGGGAATGCTTGTTGCAGCAATTCCCTGAGTCTTAGAATTTTTTGTTGCTTTGGTCCCTAAGGTGTCCCTGTTTTAAATTATCTGGCATTGTACTTGTACTGGCATGATGGCTTTATTGAACTTTCACCCAAACTTGTGGTAGCTGTAGAAACCTTATCTTGAGAATTAGCATTTTCTTTGTTACTTTCCACGGGTTCCTCTTTATGACTGGACTAACCAATTGCGTAAGTGTGGTCGTCCTAAAAAATATTTAAGAAACTCATCCTACTTGATTTTTAGCTCACATATACTATACTATAGTAGTGTGAGCTATGGTGATCCTAATTTTTTCGAGAAAAAAAAAGTTGCTCCGATTTCAAAAATTTTTATATATCTTTGATATGATATGCGTTTCAGATGATTTTGAAACTTTTTTGTTGTGCCTTCTGTCTGTCTGTCTGTCTGTCTGTCTGTCTGTATGTCTGTCTGTCTGTCTGTCTGTATGCCTGTAACGACCAACGCGCATAACTCAAAAACCGCTTGGCCGATTTTAATGAAATTTGGTACCTAGGCTGGGTCTTGGGTCGAGATGGTCCCATTTAAAAATGAACAAAATCCACCGAACAGAAACCAAATAAAAGGGTGGGGTAGATTTCAAAAATTAGAGTTTATGTGAAAATATGGCGTGTGTGATATCAAACGAAAGGTAATTGAGTCTGCAGTTAAACAAAATACATTTTAGTTTTTTGTTTTTTTAAGGGTGGGGGTAGATTTCAAAAATTTGAGTTTAAGTCAAAACATGGCTTGTGTAGTATCAAACAAAAGGTAATTTAGTCTGGAGTTAAATAAAATATATTTCAGTTTTTAGTTATATTAGCTCACACGTACACTATAACTATAGTACCTAGTGTGAGCTTAGGGGCCCATATATTGGCAGAGTATTTATAACAGAAACAATAATGTAAATTAAACATCAAGCATGTAAACATTAACTGTAAATGTTAAATTGACAAAATATTTTTTTTTACATTTTATGTAATCCAATAAAATACAGTGGCAGTGTAAAAATTTGACTTCTTGAGTTTTGCTTTAAGGCAGACAGCTTAGCAAAATAATATATTTTTTTGATAACTACTTATCCTGAAAATTTACCTCCTCAAAAAGTTTATCCTCCTCAAACTATAAATGAAACTTCTGGTTCCGGTATTTCAGTCCATGTCTAAAAAATACAATTACAAGACAGATACATTTTAAAGGGTAGTAGCTTTCATGAAAATAATCAAAAAAACCTAATATGTATCAAATTAAATCAAATCAAGCTTTATTGTCTTAAAGTATAAAACTTTGTAGACAAAGGAAATAAATAACTAATAATAATAATAGAAAAAATCATTTAAAAAATAGAAAATATATAAATCCATCCAATAAGTGGTTTAATTATGTTGTTTAAGTATATTTTTTCTAATTTACTAATAAAAAAATAAAGTTTTTGTCAATTATTTAGTGAGATACTGAACAAATTTCAAGATGGAGAAATTATGGGTTTAGGTAAAAAAAAATAAATAAAGATTTTATGACACTGATTTTGCCTTCAAAACTTTACTTTTTATTAGAGCTATTTGGTTTCTCTTGGTTTTTGAAAAATTTATTTCGTTCCTGTGAATTACTTTTTGAAATAGATACATAAATCTACATGTTCATGTTTTAGCTAGGTCACACCTCATTTTCTCCGATTGGTCCAGTCTTAGAAATATGCAGGTTTATGCAGGACATATCCTGTATAAAAAGAAACAATTTATTTGAGCTCAAGAATTAGATGTTGGTGTATTTTGGTGTGAATACGTGTTTAAAACTTTATAAAATTTAAATTTTTGAAAAACTGTTGTTTTGGAAAATAGTGATTTAGGCGGTACCGCAAAACAATGTCTGAAAACCAGACAAAAGAATGGTACAAGTTTTCAACTAAGTGATCTATTAAAAACTGGAAAACATTCAGGAAAACTAAGAAATGTTACTGAAGCCATGTGCAGTCGGGACCACATAAAAAAAGGGATGAAGATTTGTGATGGGTGTAGCATGGGCGCACCCGGGGAGGGGGTGGGGTTCGGTTCGGTTCGGTTCGGGGGTCGGGGCCCGGGCCCCCCAAGGCTTAGATTTTTTTAACATATTTTCCACATATTTCATGAAAAAAACACAAAAAATAGCTTAAAATTAGACATCATAAGGTTTCGCCTCCCCCCCTACGAGGCCTCGGGGCCCCCCAAGACATATTCGTGGGTGCGTCACTGGGTGTAGGCTAAAGTATATGAAGACTTAAAAAAATGCTTTTTATACCGTACTAGATGAATTTATTTCAGCGCCATCTACTCCTTACTGCTGCGAAGCTTGCCAGTTGCCACTCTATATGGGTCATATACTCATTGATATTACAAAAATCATTTTTTATTCAATATTCAAATGATTTTAGACAAATGAAGTAAATGTAAGATTTTTGCACCTAAACGGGTTAGCCCCCTCTTTTTATTACCCTAAACCTAAATCAGATATTTTAATTATTAAATAAAATTATTTTAAGAAAAGTTTAACCCATTACCGCTACAGGTTAAGCCTACAAATTTTGAAAATAAAAATAATTTAAAAAATATTTAATTTACTTGACATTTTGAGAGGCGTGCTTATTGCTTATAAAATATAATTTTTTCCTATATTATAGCATTTATCTTTGACTGTTATATGTTTTGCTTGAAAAAGCTATCATTTTTTACATGTTTGAATATTGTTTTATTTTTTCATATGGAACCCATCATTTCTCCATCTTGAAATTTGGTGAGTGTCTTAGTAAAACATTGAAAAAAAATTATATATATTTTTTTTTTTTTTATTTAAAAATGGTATTTTTCCAAAAAAAAATTTTTTTTATACTTTTTTAAATTTTTAAAAAAATGTATTTATTTTTAAAATGTGTCATGCTAGACATCATTTAAAAGATCTTTGAAAGACCTTTAAAAAAGGTATCACTCATATAGAGAGGTCCTTATTTTTCTATACTTATGTAAGTGCAAAATTTGGTAATTTTATAATTTAAAAAAATGAATAACAAACTACTGGACCAAAAAAAAAATTTTAAATGTAGATTTTTCATCTGCTCTATGAATAAAATAAGGGTATCAAAAATTATCAAAATCGGAGAGGGTGTCTGCCAAACCGGTGGTTGATTTCATATGAAATGACCCCATTCAGTCACTCCCTAACCCTCCTTTAAACCTCCTTTATGTTGGTTTGTTCCATCGTAATGGAAAAGGATCCATTACTTTCCATTCTGAGGATAAAAAGTAAGTTAAACATCCCTAAAATGGGGGATGAAAGTTCAGTCATGCCCTAACCGTCCTTTAAACCCCCTTTATGTTGGTGTTAAAACTGAGGTTAAAACTTCATTTCTTATGAATTCAAAGTTTATTGTTCAATATTTGCTAAATCCAATCACTAAAAAGGGGTGGATACAATAAAAGGTGTGTTCGTTTACTCAATTACCTCTCTAAGATCACCCTAGCACCACCCTTTCCCACTGGGTGAAATGGCATGAAGCTAATATTAAAATTTGTATATAGAAGTTGCTAGGGTTAATTATCTATAGGTGCGAATTTTAATTTCAACCCCTCACCTCAACCTTCCAGGGGACTTATTATACTAAGTGATTGGAAATAGTTTTTGCAGTTCTAGTTAGATTTACCAATTATAAATATAAAATATTTTATATAAGAACTAAACTTCATAAAGTTTTAAAAAAGTTTAAACTACAATACCTTAACTATTAATTTTCATTACTTATTGATAAAATCTACCTTTTTCCTGCTTAAACCATTCCACTTAATCTATAGTATCACGTAAATGTTCCAGTTGCTAAAGTATGTATGAGTTTGGTGGTTTTCCAGCCTGTTTTGTCCAAATGCTCTTCAAAGTTTTGTCAATACATGTTTTTGTCTTCCCTAAATTCAGTAGATTACTTTTTATTATTTATGTCTCATATATCAGGAAACTGTGCCGGAAACCCTAAAAGCATAAAATAGTAGATTTTTATATAACTATTTTGATTGGTACTTTTGTACATAACAAAAAGAGAAAAATGAACATAGTTCTTATAACATTGCGGTAAGTATAATTTAAAATAAGTAAGAATAAAATTAGTCATATTATGTAAGTTAATACATCATTAGGCAAAAACCTAGAAACAAATTTTGTTTCCTACTTTTGAATGTGTATATATAATAAAAGGGATGAAAATATTCCAAGTAAGAACCTTTACATTGAGGCCATCAAAATAATAATTAGTCTTTGTGAAACATAATATGGGAATACATAAACTACCACAGCGATTGAAGAAAAGCTTTGTTCTCTGGAATACATCCAAACAATTAATAAGAACCTTTTCACGAAGCCATCAAAATAGTAATTTAGTCTAAGCTTTTCACTAAACCAAAATTTGAGCATATAATATGTATTGTCTCTGTAGTATGATTAATGATTATGTCTTTTTTATTATTTTCTAGATTATATTGATAGCCTGAGTATGTAAGTATTTACGCCTTATACCTGATTTACTCAACAATGTAAGGGACCATTCTTAAATTATGTAATGCCAAAGGGAGGGAGGTTTAACCTTGTGTTACACTAAATGTTTTTTTAATGTATCTTATACCAAGATGCCTTATTTATTATCAGGGGAAGGAGGTCGAAAATATTGCATTTTTGAGTTAAATAATTTAAGAATGTGCCCTAATTTAAGTGCTTTCATGTTTTACCAGTGAACTTCCAGGGCTCTCAACAGATAAACAGCAAAATAATATGAAAAATATGAACTTTTTTTAATAAAATTATGAAAAATATGAAATTAAGAAAACAAAATATGAAGGAAATATGAATAAAAAATAAAGTTTTTTTTGGGTCCTCTACCAAATGGCTTGTTAGGTCAAACCATTGAGTAAATAACCTATATAGAGGAGTCACCGGCGAGCTTTATCATATTGAGGGGTAGATGGCGCTGAAAGAAATTCGTCTGGTACGCAATATTTAGAGACAACTACTATGATATAATGGCATTTGTATGATAGGCATGAGCCTCGGAAAACGCACATGTAACTAAATCGTACTGGCAGTCCCTGAATATTGCGTACCAGACGAATTTATTTCAGCGCCATCTGCCCCTCAATATGGTAAAGCTCGCCGGTGGCTCCTCTATATGGGTTATATACTCAATGGTCAAACCCAACTTTTTTTTAGGAAAACTCATTTATTAAGCAAAAATATATATTTCTTAATTTTATTTATTAAGAAAAGTATTAAGAAACATTTTCAAGTTGAATTAGGCCTGGATGGGGTATGGCCAAACAAGGCACATTTTTTAAAGCATATTTTACAACAAGGTAAGTATAAGGTGTTTTCGTATTTTTAAACCAAGGTTTACTGGAATTATTTAAAGAAATAGAAAAAAATTATATATGCAGAAGTTTAGGCTTTATCCCGAGGGGTGAAGAGCTCTCACAATTGGTGTACACATTTCTCACAATCTGTTCACAATCCTTCACATCCTTACACAATCCCTCCCAATCACCCACAATCTCTCACAATCCTTCATAATCTTACCACAATCCCTCACAATCTTACCACAATCTTTACACAATCCCTCACAATCTTAGCAAAAGATTGTGGATTTTCACAATCGGCGCACACATTTTGGGGTTAGCTGGTCACCCCTCGGTTATTAAGTAGCAGGACCGGTAACGGTAAATTAAGAGGGCGGCCAAGGAAACTATAGGCATGAGAACCTTTTTGATCGCCAGAATTTTTGATGGGACGGCCCCCCCCCTTCAGGTACGCCGGTACGCTACGCCGCTGCACAGTCCTCTAAAATCCCTCACAATCTTTCACAATCTTGCCACAATCCCTCACAATCTTTCCACAATCCCTCACAATCTTTCCACAATCTTACCAAAAGATTGTGGATTTTCACAATCGGTGTACACATTTTGGGTTAGCTGTTCACCCCTCGCTTTATCCTATACCATCAAAAAAGTTATAAAAAACCACAAACATTGTAAATCTCTTACGGATCATCCTGCAAATGAATGATTTAACATTAAAAAAAATAGATATTTTCTTTCTAAACTCAAAAATATATGATAAACTGCCATTTGGTCAAGCCACTGTTAAAATATTAACATCTACAATTTCTAGCAGTTTGGGATGTACTCTACATTTCTTGAAAATAGGTACCCTATTTTCTATCTCTTGAAATAAGTGCAGTAGACCTTTTTGGAAATTTATCGAAACACGCTGTATATCTCAACTAAACTCAACTCAACTTTATTGCCATAAATCATATAAAAATACAAACAGCAACATCAAACTTAAAATAGGTATTTAAGTAAAAGAACTTAATAAATATAAAAGTGAGGGGGTGGTTGCGTGCACGTGACTTTGAATGCAAACAAGGCTTTTTGTACTTCGTGCAAACTTTATTCAAAAATTCTTGGCAAAGCGCTTTCGGTCTATACGACCATCATCAGTGCCTTAACTGTAAGAGAACAAAACATCTTTGTTTGAAACTCGTTTGTTTGAAACTCGTAGACAATGATTGTGTAGAAATGTGTGGCATTTATAAATAAAGACAATGGGAGAACAAAACATGTTATTAAAATTAAGTCAAAATGAAATATTATGGTATTACTTACAGCTAGTTAAAATCTTAAAATCTGGTTCTTCAGTCTATGGTTGGACATCACAGGACAGCACAATTTTAAAAAACTTACAAACTACTTAAAATATTTAAAAAAATTTCATGTACATTTTAAAGTTATAGTACTATTATTCTTTATTTAAAATTGACTAGTAAAATAATGACTTTTTGTTTATTGCGTCGTAATTCTTTTCGAGGCTATAGTATTGTTTATCATGACGTAGCTTTCGATGAAGATATTTTAAAAAAGGCTTTCATTGAAGGGGTTTTTAAATCCTGGTGAAGGATTACTTAAGCATGTTTTATGTTGGAATATAATGCATAAGGATATTTTAGAGTGTTGGGTGTGTGTAAAACTCGAATGGTGTGATATGGAATTTTGTGTGTCTGTGTGAATGAGTATTAGTGAGAGAGTGATTTTTTATATGGATGTTAGTCTCAGTCTCACCTGGCTGTTATTTGACTCTAGAGTGTTCCTGTAAGGTGGGGGTTCTGGGTCTATCAGTCTTCTGTGGAGAGGGATGAAGCTTCTTCTGATGGTTGCCTGCTTGTTTAGACAATTATTTGGGTTTTTATTTAGTTCACTGCTTATTTCGACATCTTCGGTGAAATCTAATCTTGTGAAGTTTTTACTTGTGATGTGGTGAAGGATTTTTGAGTTGGTTTTTGGGCTGAAAGAGTGTTTGGTAGTGTGAATGTGATTGCCAAAGGCTGATTTGTCTGGAGTTTTTATGTGCTCTTTAATGCGAATTTCTAAGTTCCTGCTGGTCCGGCCAATGTATGCAGCTTTGCATGTGCCACATTCTAGTCGGTAGATTCCACTATTCTTCAGTTTTTCTTTTTTATCCTTGGTGTTAGACATTAATTTTCCAAGATTTTTAAAGGCACTGATGATGGTCGTATAGACCGAAAGCGCTTTGCCAAGAATTATTGAATAAATTTTGCACAAAGTACAAAAAGCCTTGTTTGCATTAATAAATATAGTTAACATATTAATAAATAGCAAACATACAGGCACACATACATAAATACACTTTTAAGATTTTATAAGTTTCTTTGGATTAATTCTCTTGAAAATTAAAACTATAGTAGCACTTTTTTAGAAGAAAAGCTGTAACTGCTGTTTTAAACTTTTCTAAATTTTCAATTTGCTTGATTGCATTTGGAAGTATTTCAAAAGCTTTTATTGCACTATAGTGAGGTGATTTTTCAAAAAACGATGATCTATGTACTGGTAGAACAAGTTCTTGCCTATCTGGTAATTATTTGTAGTTCTTCAGAGTAAAGATCTTGATATGTCCGAAAGTTTTCTCCATTGAGTTGTATAACGCCCTAAAAGGGCGTTAGAGACGGAAAGACAAGGCATTTTTTATTGACCCTATCCAATTTGGTTCCTATGGTCGGGTATTTCTTTTACAATAAAAACAGAGATAGACATTATTGAACATGTGAAACGGACAAAGATAGGGTGATTTTGCATGCTAATAATACCCTAGATAATATAAGGGTACTTTTATCTCTTTCACACTGACGGCATAAGTGCGACAGAAAAGCAGCTGGCTACCTTTAATCCACCTGCCGTATTTTGAGTGATTCTACCTGTTAGTCCGTGTATACAGGGAAAACTGATAGACAATGTTGTCTAAGTACGGAAATGATTTTTTTTGAATTTTGTGCGGGAATATTACAAAAAGAAATCTTAAAACGTTTAAAAACAAGTTTAGAAGTAACTATTTGAGTTTAAACATGGTCCAAAATTGTTTTTTGTGCAAAAGAAGAAAAAAAATCCATAAAAAAACAACATTTCATGGGTAAGTCGTCTTGACGGATAGTTTTTCCTAAAACACGAGAAAGTTCAGTAGCGTCACGATAGATAGTTTTTTCTGCGACCGTGCGATTTTACCCTCACACATTTTGATTCAGAAAGTGTCACTTCCCCGCACTTTTTTTTGCATTGCATGAAAATTAACAAAAAGTATTTGATTTTCTTAAAAATGATTTATTTTTAAATGCTTACATACCGATTTTTATCCAGTTGTTTTTGTTTTTTCGAACCAAACTTTTGACATGTCACGGTCGAGTTTCATACATCTTGATGAATTGTTACACACACTGATCTATGTTTTTATAAATTTCGATAAATTTAATGTTTTTTGCGGACTTTACAGTAATTTTAAGTTAAATTTTGGTCTTTCATCGCGAAAGTATATATTTATTATTATATGACCACCGCACCGCGACCGGTCTACAGGCCGGCATCATATGTTTATGTCCTTCTAATGTCATTTGACTATCATGCTGTCTTACTTAATAAGGTCACTTAGTTTAATTAATAATTTTGTCCTACATAATATAAAAGAAGAATAGAAACCAACAAAAAATTTGTGACACTTCGATTACCCATTTTCTTTGATAGCGATGGATTAAGGTGACCAGATTACGGTTTATTAGGGTGCCCAGAGTGCGCAAAAAAAGATTTTGAAAAATTTCTCTAAAAAAATTGAAGACCAAACACTCACTCGCCACTCAATGTTTATGGTCGCATACACTAATCCTAACTCGATTTCCGACGATTATGGACAATGGTTACCCCCTGGACATAAACCTAACAACTTTTACTATATTTATTAACAATAGGTAGGTTAGGTTTGGTTAGGTTGGGTTAGGTTGGGTTAGGTTGGGTTAGGTTGGGTTAGGTTGGGCTGGGTTGGGTTAGGTTGGGTTAGGTTGGGTTAGGTTGGGTTAGGTTGGGTTAGGTTGGGTTAGGTTGGGTTAGGTTGGGTTAGGTTAGGTTGGGTTAGGTTGGGTTAGGTTGGGTTAGGTTGGGTTAGGTTGGGTTAGGTTGGGTTAGGTTGGGTTAGGTTGGGTTAGGTTGGGTTAGGTTGGGTTAGGTTGGGTTAGGTTGGGTTAGGTTGGGTTAGGTTGGTTCAGTTTGAGTATGTTCGGTTAGGTTCCGCTAGGATTGTTTAGGTTAGGTTTAGCTATATTCGGTTAGGTTCGGTTCAGTTTAAGCAAATCGAACCGAACCAAACCGAACCGTTAGATTCGGTTTGATTTGGTTCATTTCGATACGGATGGGTTCAGTTTGCTTTTGTTCAGTTAGACCTTCGATAAATTTTAAAAAAGTAAATAATTATTAATTTTTAGTGTTTTAAGGAATAAAAATTGATATAATGTTCAATTAAACTAATTTTTATTTGTAAAAATGTAGGAATCATAATTTTCTTGATCTTGTTTTGAATTTCATGCTTTTTTAAAAATTGTGCATTTTCATAAAAGGACCAAAAAAACTGACCCGATTTCGATCAGTGACCTTAGTTATTTCAAGTTTTTGTTGACAGCTGACCGTTTTGTTTCAGTTTGAAATGAGAAAATGCTTCTTTTGTAGCAATTTGTATGGGTTTTAATGGGGTTTTAAGAATGTTACAATTTCAATTTTTTTAACAAAATCAATAATAGTCCGCAATTTTTTTTTTAGAAATCACTATAAAATGGTCTAAAATTATCATTTTTCAAAAAACTTCGTAGTTTTAAGAAAGGTGGTAAAACGTACCAGACCCCTGAAATGTGTTGCAGTCTAGGACAACTGGGCGCCGCCAACTCGGCGCCACCAACTGGGCGGCAGGCCAACTGGGCGCCGGGCCAACTTGACGCCGAGCCAACTGGGCGCCGGACTAAAATATTTTTTCTTGATAAAATGTGCAGATGAAAAACAAACTTAAAAAAATTAAAATGGCGGATCCAAAATGGCGGACTTTCTTATTTATGCATCGATATGTATCGAATATGGAACTTGGCGGTGTTTCAAGTCGCAGAACACTACACCTACCAAATTTCAACACTCGACTTAATAGATGTTGAAAGTTTTGTATAAATAACATATTTATTTTGTTTTTATCTGCACATTTTATCGAAAAAAAAAATAGTCCGGCGCTGAGTTGGCCCGGCGCCCATTAGGCCCGGCGTGGCGCCCTGTTGGCGGCGCCGAGTTGGCCCGGCGCCCGGTTGTCCCATTCCGAATTGAAATTTTTAGTTCCGAAATTTCATCTGACTCGAGCATAACTTGTAGTCCACCAAAGAAAAGAAGAGTTGAAGAAGACCCTTGTTCAAAGAAAGAAAATATTTTACCTGGAAGGTACAACATTTGTAAAGTTCTAAGATGAAAACAATAATTTTAATACATCCACTGCACTTAGCATGCTTAGAAATTCTATTTACTCTTTTTTTTTACTGAAGAGAATTTTGTAAACACACACAAGTAAGTATTCATGAATTATTTATTATTCAAACAGAAAATTGTTGATAAAAAAATACTAGTGGAATTCAAAATTTTTATTTTGCGCCGCCACTGCCCTTTTTTATCCAAGACAAGCAAATAGAATATTTTTGCGATGTTGCATGTTTCCGGACTCACCAAACCGAAATTCTATTTTCATCCCTATTTTGCTCATTAAATTCTTACTTGTATTTGGTCAATTGCGATAAAAGCTTGATATAATGGCAATTTTGGCCCATGCCGGGTCTACCCGTAGGGTATAGAAGTCAATGGTTTTCTCACACTCACACAGAACACTTAAGTTTACTCGATGAATACTTGGTATAACTTTAAACACCTATTCCGAGCTCAAACATTTAAAAAAACTTAATATTACAATTAGACTTTTTTAGAACTAACCATGGATGTTCAAAACAACTAATTAACATAAAAAATGCAACAAACATAAGAATATTTTATGTTTTATGTTTAATCCAGTTAATAGAATTAGCAGAAATGTTAACAAATTTTGTAGTCAACTTGATTTCTTTACCATTTCAAAAGATAGGTTCAAGACTTCTGCCAAGAAGGTAATTCTAGGTTAAGGAACTTTTGTACTTATCTAATTCTTGTAAATGTGAATACGTAAATAAATAAATAAATAAATAATAAAACAAAAGGTAAAAAAGCACTACTTTATTCAGACTTTCTCAAAGGCAACAAACTAATAATAAACTAAAAGGAACTCAAAATTCAAGACTAGGCAAAATATTGAAAATTTCCACACTTATTCTATGACTGAAGTTTCTTCATTGGGGAAAATATGAAGGTTTTTCATAAAATATGAAGGTGTTGAGAGCCTTGAAATTCATATGTCTTAAGGGGGCAAACGTCGCCTGAAAACTTACCATCTGACAACACTGATATCCCATTTTTTTGGCCAAATCTTTTTTCTAATAGAACTAGAAAACGAGAAAGCGGCACGCGTCGAAACTTTGAGGGGTGCATTTTTAAAGCATTTTTCGCAACTGTATCTTGGCAGTTTTTTGCTAATTTATCTTATTCAAAAGATAAAAAAATATTTATGGCTAAATCCCAACAACACTTCAAAACAAAGTTTGGAAAATCTATGATCTTGCGTCACCTTGTATAAACTACAGCGAACTGTAACAATAAATTCTCGTTTTTCCTATGTTTTAGGTAAATACAAACAAAAACAAAAAATCTAACAAGATACGTTTGACAATTTTGACAAAATCTTTTATATAAACAAGATAAATATATATTTTTTCATTTTCTAAGCGAGATCTATTAGGATTTTTAAAAGCGGAGTAAAGTCGATATCTGAGCGAAAAAGTATACTTCGTAATGTTGCTACTAGGGGGCATCACTTATTCACCAGAATTAAAATCACGTGATTCTAATGAATGCAGAACACTAGGTAAATTCGGTAAAAAAAATTTCGGTGTAAGGTAATTAGCTGATCAAGGTCACATGACCCGTGTTTTAGTATTGGCTTAGAATATTGAACTAGCCATTTTGTAAGTATTGGTAAGATTTGAATATTTCTTAGATATAAAATGGAGATGTTGATCCAAAAATGGTATATTCTTCGATGAATCTGAACGATATATAATAATAATAATGATAATAAAGGTAATTCCCACATTGAATATAAACTCCCAGCTACTTGTTATATGGGACATATACTATTGTCGATTCAGTTTATTTTGCATCAACATTTAAAAAAGTTTGGTTTCTACTTCTTGGATATTCGTTGAGCAGCTGCAAGCTTACCATATACAGGTGTCCCATAACTTAGGGGTCATAGTGCCAGGGGATAGAGGAGGTTATTTCCGAGAAAAAAGTTTATATAACATGGGGGTAAACACATCTGTTTTTAAGATATAGGCTTTTTTAAGTTGTAGAAGTGGAGGGAAAAAGGGTTTTAAAAGCTAATTGTGATTTAAAAATCAAGTATTCTTTTTTTTATTAAACTACAAGTTGACGAGATACAGGCTGTCAAAATAACCACCAAAAATGTATAAAAAATAATAATTAAAAAAATAATAATTTTTGCTTACTTATTCTTTAAAAAAATATCAATAATATTTCATTGTTATGTCTCGCTGGAGACTTGTTTTTATTTTAAAAAAATATAAAAAAAACATTGAGTTTAATATGACATTTATAAAAGTATATACAAAAAAAATAGTTTTTTCCTAAAAAAAAAAATTGTGTGTGTTTAAGACCACACGGCAGAAGTGTAAACTTCAACAAGGCTAAATTAATAATACTGGCCTTCATTTGCATCATTATATCGCTCGCTCAATGCACGGATCACCCAACAAATCTCACAGTTAGTCGACTCGAGCCGGCTTCACCCGAATGAGCGTTACATAGCCGAGCCTGACGGCTCAGTTTAATTCACTACCCACAAAAACTGCTAAACGCGCCTAAAGAGGTTTACACTTAAAAAATTAACCGATTAATTTTTTTCACAATAATTTTTATTTCAATTTATTGCTCTTGTTCTAGTACACGACTTTACCCATTTTCATATTTCTACTGCGTTTTTTTAAAAAGTTATTATCAAAAAAGTTAAAAAAATTGACAACTTTGATGCTCTGTATCTCGACAAAGAGTTTTGACTCATGCATTATAGGAACGTTTTTATCAGACAAGACCTCTATCACCTGGTGGCCTATGGCCCCTAAGTTTTGGAACACCCTATATAAACAAAAACCGGAAATGATTATTTTTTCAAGGCCTTGGAGATTGTATTAGTTTTTACGACTCCAGTAGGTACAAAACAGCGCTGTGCAAAATGGCGCGGAACAAAATTGGGGCGACAAAATAGCACTGCGACAAACAGCGCTCAGCGGCGTAGCGTGGGGGGGTTCGTCGCCCCCCCCGCCCCGAGGGTAATGGCGCCCCATAGGCGGCCGAAGCGCCCTCAGCTTTATTAAGTCGGGCCGGTAATGGCCAATTGAGTGGGTGCCAAAGGAAACTAACGACATGAAGACCTTTTTTTTTTTGGTCGCAAGATTTGTGAGAGGCGCCTTTTTGACCTTTTTGTTTTTTCTTGCCACAGGATTTTTCATCAGTTTTCAGAGGCGCCCTTTTTAGCTGTCGCCCCCCCCCCCCCCCCCCGCCCTTTCGGGCACGCTACGCCGCTGACAGCGCTACGATAAAATAGCAAGGGAAAATTGCTCACAGATAAATAAACAAACTTAAAAAAGCGCTACTTTGATGCCGCTATTTTGTTCCGCGCTCTTTTGTACCGGTGCCTATATTTTACCAAGTTTCAATAGCACCAAAGTTTAAAAAACAGGCAGGCTTACGTTATGACACCCGCACGAAAGTCCAAGAAAACGATATCGAACCGTTAACTATTATGAGGCTAAATTTGTTCGCGAAGTTTTCATAATTCTCATATTGGACAAGTCTGTTTGTTCGCAGGTGTCTAGGTCTCAAATTAGTGAACCGATTTAAATGCGACTTTCTTTATTGAAATCTGGATTTATTGTTGACTAGATGTAACAGAAGTTGTTGAGAACTATTTTTGTATTTAATAATTAAATGGCTCATGTTTTTAATTTTCTTAATATTGTTTATTGTTATGAAGCATATTTTACACTAACAATTCCTAAAATAAGTAAATACTAAAAAATGGAATTATCTCCAAACTTAGTGTGCATAGACACTTCGTTTCTCAGGTGGCTGCTAACTTACCTCAAGTGTTAAAAAAGTTTTCAGTAAGGATCGTTTTTTACGGCATCTGCTGGTTTCTCTGAAAACATACAACTAAAACCTGTAAATTATTGACAATTATGCAGGATATATAGGTTTCTTTTCTTATGTAGTTATTTTAATGACTTCTAATTCGAAATGAATGGGTTTTTTAAAGATATGGTTAGTTACCTCAGGTTACGTCAGGTCTAGCCTGACACCTAATTTGAAAATTATCTTGCTTTATTCATATACTCACAAAACCCCGTAACAAAAGAAAACTAAATATTGCATAATTTGTATCGATAATTGTCAGAAACATTATTCTGTTTTAATATTTTATACCGCACGATAAAAAAAATTGTCTTAGATCAAAGCAAATTGCTTTGAAGTAAAATAATTTGTGCTTTCCTATTCACCAAGAGAATATTTTCTTGATATAGCACAAAAAATGTCTTGCCTCTTATTTTAATGTGAAACAGATTTTTTTTTATAAATTAAAACTGAATGAAGACAATTTGCTTTGTTACTAAATGGAATATACTGAAACAAAACAATTAAAGAAGAAAAATAAAGTCTCATTTTAAGATTAAACATTGCGTTGAACTAAAAAGAAATATTTTAATTCAAAAGAAATTGTTTTACGGTAAAACAATTTATTCAAGAAAAGAACGTGTTTTCATTCTAGACAAAAATTTTTACCGTGGGCATTTTCATTATTAGACAAGGCAAAAATTTAGGATGTCCAACTAATTGTACCTCTTTACCACATTTTGTACACATATATAGTACCATTCCACGGTTCCAAGAACCTATACTTCGTCAAGTTTTTTGTTTACTTGTCTGAGGCGCAGAGGCGATCTACTGAGATACGAGATTCCTACAAACTTGTCTCTTATTTATTATATTTTTTCACAAACGAGATCACCCTGTATATCTGCCTATATTTTTTAAAAGCTGTTAAAATGTCTAATTAAATGATGTATTAAAATTTTTTTGAAATTAAGTATTTAGATTTTCCAAAAAATTTGCGATTTAAAAAAAATATTTTTTTTGTTTTTTAATCCTCGAAAGCAGAAAATATAAAACAAATAATACGGTTTACCACAGAAAGTTTTTGAAATCTGTTAACTACTAAAAAATAATTTAAAAAAAAGTCAAATTTGCTACTAAACACGATAAGGTTTTATGCTGACAAAAACAAGCAAAATCGCATTTTTTTAAAGATATTTTGTTGACTCGGATTAATCGAATTTTCTTTAAAATATTTTTAATTATTCACCAGTTTGCAGCAGAATTTTGGTACTTTCGAAAAAAAAATTCTAGATACAAGGACATAAGCCACACAAATAATCAGAAATATTAAAAATGCCGATTTGTTGTCAATTTTGTCCGTTTTTGCCATTTCTACTGGGGATTTTATCTGGTAAATTTTTTTTCGTTTCTTATATATTTCTAAATAAAAAAGTGTCACATTTGTCTATCTGCGCGATGGTGCTCTATATTCAATTATTTATTCTAGCAAGCCATGTTTTTTTTTAGTATTTCTATTAATTTTTTATACTTTACAATTATCAACAGAAATATTATGGTTGACGAACAAACCTGATATTTTTCTTTAATTAAAAAAAAAAATTAAACAGCTTTTAAAAAAATTTAGGCAGTATATACAGGGTGGTCCCGTTTGTGAAGAAATATAATAAATGTCAGTAAATCGCCTCTACGCCACAGAGCAGTTAACAAAAAATAAAGTAAGTTCTTGGAACCGTAAGTATTGGTTGATATAGAGAAAACCCAAACGAACTCGTTCTTTTGCTTGTAGATATTAGCATGGTGTAAACGGCCTGCAAACGATATTCGCTCCATTGCATTAAAGACCAGCGGTACAATAATTGGAAAATTTAATGCGTCCCTAAAACAAAATTATTTTTTAAATAAAGCTAGAAAGCAGTGCAAAGAACTAACCACGTCAATTTTCCTCATAATATTAAAATAAATAAGTACTGCTTATTAGAGAACGTCCTTAAATTACGTAACGCAAAAATTCAGGATTTTTGATCCCCTCTCCCCCCCTCGTACCGCATTTTCAAGAAAAAACACATGAAAAAATCATTGAGTGTAACGCAATGCCAACCCCCCCCCCCCCCTAGAGCGTTACGTAATTTAAGGACAGGCCCTTAATTGTTATAATAGTTTACCTATCATTATTGATGGTCTCCTTTTTACGTGAATATGAGTGTTCATATGTAATTGTGGATCTGTAAAGAATAATTTTGACATTAAATCTCAAAAAGAAATGGACCGACTAAACTTCCCTCCTAGCTAAGTGGCTACTGTAGAAGTCAATAGAGCTGCTTTTTTTATTTTTTATATTTTTAAATTAATATGTTTTAAACAGTGGCGGATCCAGGGGGGGCGGATCGAGGGGCGCCCCCCGAGAATTTTTTGAATATACAAAAAATTAGTAAAAAGTAATGTTTTTGCTAATAAAAATTCAAAATTTTTGCCTGCGGCGCATGAAAGTGTCTATTGTTATTATCATCGAAATTACAACCACTGACTAATTCAATAAAATGCTGCTTAAAAAAATATATACCGTTTTTTACCAACAGAGAATGTCACCTAAAGTGGCACATCCGAGAAGCACCTCTGGATCCGCCCTTGGATTCAAATATCTTAGGAAATAAAGCTTGTTATATTTTATTTAAAATATATTTTCATAAACCTTAAAATACTAAATAAATTTTCTAGCTACTTTTTACTTTATTGAATATATTCAAATAAACAAATAGACTCTCAGGCAGGATAAAATATCCCTAATTTAGGTCAAAATTACAAAAAAGAATTTTTTGACGTTATTTATACTTAAAAAAATAAGAAAAACATTAAAAAATTATTAAATTACTCACCCTGTCTCCGTGTTGGCTTTCGCAACTTTTGCTTCTCTTCCTTGGTCCGCAAACTCCTCATCATGAGTCACCAAGGTATCACTAAAATTTAACATGCAATTTTTATGATATATCATACGTGTAATGGTCATCTAGTTCAGTTTCGAGAAAAACCAAATAGTAGGATAACATTTATGTGTAAATATTTAATTATTGATTTTTGCATTGTTTATACAGGGTGTCCCATAACTTAGGAGCCATAGGCCAACAGGTGATAGAGGAGGTCATGTCTGATAAAAAGTTTCCGCATGGGTTTATCAAAGTTGGAGATTTTTTAAACTTTTTTGATAATAACTTTTTAAAAACACCCAGTAAAAATATGAAATTGGCTAAAGTCGTTTATTAGAACAAGAGCAATAAACTGAATTAAAAATAATTTTTGAAAAAATTAATCGGTCAATTTTTTTCAGAAAAAACAAATTTTTTGGTATAAATGTAGTAAATGCCATATTTTATTTTTTGTAAATTTTTGGAGGTTATTTTGACAGCCTGTATCTTCTCAACTTGTACTTTTATCAAAAAAAATAATACTACATTTTTGAATCACAATTACCTGAGTATTCAGCTGGCTGTGACAGATTTAATTTTTTTTCTAAAACCCTTTTTCTCCCCACTCGTCTAACTTTAAAAATCCTATATCTTAAAAACAGATGTACGTTGACCCCCATCTTATATAAACTTTTTTCTCGGAAATAACCTTCTCTCACGTCCCTGAAAATATTAAGATAAATATTTGTTACAATATTTTTCGATATACTTTACCTATCATATTTAATGATCCACTTATTCTGCTTTCTTTTGTATGAATAGGAATGCTCATATGAAATTCTGTATCTGTAAAGAATAATTCAAAAGTAAATGGATCAACTACCTTCCTAGCTAATAACCTACTGTAAAAAGCATAGCTGCTGTAAGTTCTAAAAAAATTTGTTCAAAATATCTTAGAAACTAAAGCTTGCTAGAATATATTTAAAAAATAAAGGTATGAAAAAAAATTATAAAAAAAATTAGGCACTTGTTCGTGCGTTTTCTTATTTTTTGAAAATCACAGAAGCAACTGATTATTATTCTGCCTACTGTATTAAAAAATAACTACTTACTTATTATGATGATGTTGAAGAGGCCGGGCGAGCTTTTTCTGGCAAGAAAGCGGCAGTTCTTTTTGAACAAAAAATTTAAACATTTACTTTGAAACGAACAAAATGCCAAAGTATTTGATTAGTGACTTTAGGTGACACTGTCATCCTAAAAATTCTAACAGGAGGCCTTACTTTTACTTTAACCAAATTCGGAACACTCTGACCTAAGTCGACATCACCTATTACTCTAAACAAAACCACCTACCGGGGGCAATGCTTTACTCAGTAGTGCCACCTTTTCACTGATATTTAACTATTTTGCATTGTTGCCTTTTACGTAAAAAATTGCCTAAATCGAATTTGTCCCCTTACGCACCATTACTACATAGGTGGAAAAAAGATAGATACCTACGAAACGAGCCAACAAGCTTAAATTATGTCCATTGCATTTCTAAATAAATCAGCCCTTACTTATACTAAATGACACAAACTATTATCTAAAATTCCTCCTTTTATATATTTTTAGCATTTTGTCATGTTTTCGCTTCCTTTAGTATGATTTTAGGCAAAAAATTAAAGTTTTTATTTGCTTACATTATGGCTATAAAATTTATAGCAAAGTTTTTTTTTCAATTTCACCCTTTTTTAATACTATAAACTAAATAAAGCTTACCTTTCTAGATAGCGGGAAATTGCATCAAGATACTAAAAGATCGTTTTCACAATTAACACAGTCGAAATAAACTTTTAAAAACATTCTGTATTGAACAAAAATAATCTAATGACATCCATTTTGCCAAATTTTTGACAATCCGTCTTCCAGCAGCGCTATGAGTTAGTCAGCAATAAAATGAATATACTGTGCATTAAAAAGAGATGCAAATGAGTATGTTCCAAAATTACAATTTATGTCGGTTCGGTTCGGTTCGGTTCGGTATGTCGGGGTGCCAATGGGGTGCTAATGTCAACCTAATTAGGCGCTGACTCGTGACGTAGGTTGACATTAGCACCCCGACATAAATTGTAATTTTGGAACATACTCATTTGCATCTCTTTTTAATGCACAGCTTATTTTTTATTGCTGTCCAACTCATAGCGCTGCACAGTGGGCTCCCGGATCTGATTTTTGACCAAAATTAAAAAAATAGGTTTTGTAACAATATTTTGTTTTATAATGAGAAAGAAGTAATTATGAATCAAAATGGCGAATGCAAAATGGCGAAGTTTCCTATTTATGAACCGGTAATTATGAAATTTAGTTAATAGTCGCTAAATATGATTATTGACTTACATTTAAAAAAACTTATTTACCAATAGGTTTCAAATTTGTAACTCTGGCGTGTTTAAAGTCGTATCATTATAAAATCAAACTTAAAAATTACATGACAGATCCAAAAGGGCAGAGTTTTCTATTTATGAACCGATATGTATCAAAATTGGAACTTTGGGGTGTATAAAGCCGATAATTAAGTTTCATGAGTTAAACGTACAAAAAATATTATGGCGGATCCGAAATGCAGAACTTCTACATTTATGAACCGATATGTATTAAATCTGGAACTCTGCGGTGTTTAACGTAGCTTGTTATTATTTTTTACTCAAACAAAAAAAACTTGCACGGCGAACCCAAAATCTTTATCCTATAGACTATTCTATATTTATACACCGATTTGTGAAACTAGAAAATAATACGAACGTAACCCTGACTTTGCAACGGATAAGAACCTGCAAGTTTGATTGATTTTTCTAGAAAAATTTGTTTTTAAGTCCAACCAAATAAATATTTTTAAAGCGTCCACTTTTTTATACTAGTTTGTTAAAAGTCAGGTTTGGTAAACTTCTGATGATTTGAAATAGAACCGTTTACCTTAAAAGTTTTGACCTAATTCTTTTATCAACAATCCACCTGTTTTTGAGATATTGCAGTTGGTTTTTATTATCTTTTTATTTGATTTTTGAAACTGAACATAAATTTTTTTTATTTTTAACGTTTAATTTTTTTATACATTATTTATATTTTTTATTAATATATATTTTTCTATGTTTATTCGTTCTATCTAGCCTAAAGTGCTTTAAAAATAATAGACATAAACTGACATGCTTTTTTTGAGTTTGAGTTTTTCTCGAAGAAATCCATTTTTAGTAAACTAATCATATCTTTCATACGGGCAACTTGTGGCAGCAGATTTTGAAGTACAATTTTAAAAAATATGTATATATACTCTTTATAAAAATAAAAATTTTTAAAACATGGTTGATGAGGGAAGCAAAATATTTGTCCAACATTTATAAGAAATTTTTTTATATAATTTCAGAAATTCCACGCAAAAACCATTGTCTGACCTGTCTGCACATCAAAATTGGAATCCAAATGTACAGTTTCTAGTCTAATTAGGGGAACGGGGGGTAAAATGGGATATTTAATTTTATAGGCTTTTTTCTCCTATTAAATGGTCAGCATTGCGTTCGTCATTTGGAATTAAGTTGGCTAGATACGTTATCTTTATGTTTTAGTTTTTAGTTTAAACTATTTAGAACTCCATCATAATTTTATTTTTATTTTTGTAAAAAGTTTTCTTTGGTAAAATGGGGTGGAGAAACGGGCGGGCGGTTGTGTAATTTAGAATCAATATGTTTATTTACTAGTTTTATTTATTAAAATACTAAACAAGTTAAAAATACTTATTTACAAAATAAAAAGTTGTAATATAATGTAAATATATTTATAATAATTAAATTTAGTAACTACAAAATTTATAAATAAACAGCGACCAAGTCATCGCTGTCGACTCTCCTACACGAATTTTGCGTCAATTTTTTTGCAAAGACAACATAAAATACGACTTTCAGTGATGCTATCAAAAAACAAATTTTTTTTTTGGGCAAAATGGGGTATGGGTTCCTAGGTATATCAAGGTACCCCATTTTGCCCCCATGAAAAAACCCCGTTTTGGCCCAAACCACTGAGTAAAAGACTAATTTTACGGGCGATGCGTTTAATTATGAATAATAATACATAGACCCACTAATTGTTCAATGTAAACAAAATTTTATAAAGTCTGTAAAAAATGTACTTACCATCACAAAATGCGCAAGCTCTTTTAACAATAAACAGCGCAGAACATCACATGATGAGCGAAAACGAACTTAAGCTCAACCGACCAGTCATAAGGATAAAACATCTAATATTAGGAGGTTTTATTTTTGCGCAATTTACTTAAAACTGCGATATCCCATTTTACCCGCAAAACCCATATTACCCTCCTTTCCCCTACCTCTTCTTACAAGTTTTATTTTATGCGAATTTTATGCAACATAAAATATTGTCGTAAAATGGCGTAAAATCTGGATCAAACCGCCATACAAATATGGTACTTTAACGCGTTCCTTTGAAAGGAAAAATGACACTTCTAAAAAATAACTGAATTACGTCAATTAAATCATAGCTTTTTCAAGGCCTGCTGGACTATCTACTCTTTTTAGTAAAGGTGTTAAGAAGTTTCAGTATGTTTTTAATTTAACCCTTTTTGGCCAAAAATTAGGTCCGCGAGCCCACTGTGTGCATCAGAAAATCGATTGACGTTGATTGTCAAAATGGCATGACTGTTTTAGATTGAGTGCGCCCGTCCATTGAGTTAAAAAGAGAGAGTAAGTAGCTGAATGACAATGTGTGAGTTTAGTAAATAAAACGAGTAGACCACTGTTTTGTTATTAAACTCATGTTTGTTTAATATTATTAAGCGCCCTTACTAATACATTAGTTTAAAAAGAGATAATAAAAAAGGTGAATAATCGGATAATAATGTGTAAGTTCAGTCAATGACACGATTAGATTAGTTGGTGGTACGTTCCGGAATCATATTTTGTGTCGGGGTGCCGTGCTACGTCACAGTCAGCGCCTTATTCCCGGCGATAAGAAATTCGGCAATAGTGAGAAGTCGGGCAATGTCTGGTTTTAGAAGGGCAAATTGATTTTTGTGTCGTGCCATGAAACTGCGCAACCAATCACGTCCTAAAAAATATATACCGGGTGGGCCAAAAAAACCGGACAATTTTTTTTTCATTATAACTTTTGAAATATACAATCGATTTTAGTGGGACAAACTGCACTTCGCAGATAATTAATTAGAGTTTGGCGGATGGCGGACGAAACTTGTACCCTTCAACTATGCTCGTTTATTCATGTGTTGCAAACATGTTTTAATCATTTTTGTAAATTAGGAAAAAAGCTGCGTTCTTGCCACGCACAACAAGGTATGAATCAGCAAAATCGGTGTAGTGGGTCTAAAAAAATATTTTTGTTTCAACCATTGTTTTGCGTATTATACGATTACCTTGCCAATCATGTCTGCATTTATTTCCTTATAAATTCATTACTTTGATAAACAATGACTGAAACAAAAATAGATTTTTTGAGAACCACCACACCGATTTTACCAATTTATACCTCGTTGTGCGGGGGAAAAGTAGTGCTTTTCTATAAATTAAAAAAAAAACTAAAACATTTTTAAAAAATAAGAATAAACACGCCATTTTGAAAAATCAAGTATGATTCTGTCCACCATCTTAAATTTTAAGAAGGCGATACATTTTTATCATGATCTTTAAAAAGCAATCAATTCTCACCAGGATGTATTTTATTTTATCAAAATCGGTTCAGTAGTAATGAAGTTATCAGAAAATAAATGCAGACATGACTGGCATATTATATTCAAAACAATGGTTGAAACAAAAACATATTTTTTTAAAACCACTGAACCGATTTTGCTGATTCGTACCTTGTTGTCCGTGGCAAGAATTCTGCTTTTTTACTGATTTAAAAAAATAATTAAAACATGTTCGCAACACGAAAATAAACGACCACCTTTGAAGGGTACAATTTTATTTCGACAAAAAAATATATTTAGTCAAAACTCTGATTAATTCTCTGCCAAGTACAGTTTGTCCCATTAAAATCGATGGTATAGTTCAAAATTTATAACGAAAAAAAAATTGTTTTTTTTTGGCCCACCCGGTTATGTAGGTATATACACCGAAAGATATCACAAGTATGCGAATTAAATGCTTTAGAGATATTTTCGGTTCAGATGTTTTTAGAATCTCTCGTGACACACAGACATATCTACACACACCGACGAGTGTCAGGACGCAATCGCTCATTTAGGTAAGAACACGTAAATACCACATTTTCGGTTTTTCTCAAACATAAAAATTTCGACGAAAACAATACCTTCCCTATCCAAAAAGGTAAAAAACAAACCTGTTCTCATCCTGTATTCTATTGATGTACTTAATACCTTTGCAAAGTCGTAAGCTTGGTGAGCGGTATACTTGTTAGAGAAAGCTGGTGTATGGTGTATCTGATTAATCGCTTTCATTGCCAGAGTCGTCCAAACTACGCAGCAGCTCTTCCTTCGTTTTGTGTCTAGTAACTTTTTAATCCGTAACTGAAGAGTTTGACGTTTCACTTGATACTCTTGTGCTGCCTGATATTGGCTTACCAAGTAAAGTTTTTGGTTAAAATTGGGTAAACTTATAGAAACTGAATAGGTTTAAAAAGGGGGAAATTTCCCGACATTTTTCCAAAGTGGGGACAAAAACCAAGGTAATTTGGAAGGAGAAAATAGGTAATTGGCACAGTTTGTGTTGCATGTCTAAGTTACCTAGATGAGACTTTGACCAAGGGACGCCCTTTACATCTGTCAGAATAGAAAGAAATGAAAACATTAAATTAAAAAAAAAGAGGAACACAATATTAAGGGTTGATGGATATTTAACTTGTGAAAAAAAATGGTGATAAAGTTTATTAACTATTATAATTCATACAATTAGGGTTTTAGAAATATTTTATGTACTTATTGAGATGAAAAAAAACGTGCGCTGGAAATATGTTGATGTTTGGTCATAAAAGCAATTCATTTACATCGTTTTACTGAAGATTATTGGGATTGTTTAAGTAAAATTAACAAAAACACAATAAACATTCTTCACAAAGAAAAAAATACATGGCGTATATCATTTTTCCCCCGAAGATCCTCTTAGAGTCTGATTTAACCTTTATTTTCTTCCTCAAATGCGCAATGTCTAATGTCGTAGCCAAAATTTCTTCTACTTTTAACAGCAAAGGCAATTATTCTTTTTTTGAACCAATTAATTATATAGGAAGTTATATATAACTCATAGTCACCCATAGTCCTCCGGAAATATGTTGTCTTTTTCTGTCTTAGCTGTACAGAGAGAGAGAGTGAGATCGGGTGAGTCTTCGAGAGTTGAAAATGTTCTTTCGATTCAAGTTTATTTGGTTTGTGCAGTGCGCGTGCCTTAAAAGGTAAGCATTTTACAGAAAGTGTGTAATCAAATTTATTATAGAAAATTAAATTATCTTTTAAACGATAGATCACCGAAGTGGGCCAAGTCCACGGTTAGCACTTAATTGGCATCCATAAATTGGGGTTATTTTTAAGATCACACAAAAAAATGTTTTTTGGGTTTTAGGTATTCAGTTTTCAAAAAATAAGCATTTTAGGGAAAAATGTTAAAACACCTTGTTTAGAGAAAATAAAATCGAACGGCGTATCATAAAGTTGTGTTAAAGCTATTATTGACACTCCAGGAGCGTCCGCATATTGAGGTTATTTTTTTAAATAATTTTTTATTAAATTTTGTGGGTTTTTATTAACGGGGAACACTCAAAGAATACGAATGTTTAGTGATTTTTTTTTATGACAAAAAATACATGTATTTCACCATTTTTTTTTAAACCCTCATCGGAACAAACATTTTACTCTATATTGTAGACAATTAAATTTTCTTTCGAACAATGTGTATAGTTGTAACATTTCGGTAAGTTTTATATCAGGGGCGTCCAAATATTAAATTAAAAAAAGAAGTTAACAAAAACACGCTAAATACATATCGTTTTAAAGATAATATTATTTTCAACAATATACAGTCAAAAGATATTTTTTGGAAAGCTTAATTTTTAAGAAAATTTAATAAAATAAATAAAAATTTTAAAAAATTGTAATTTAAAAAAACTAACCTCAATATGCGGACGCCCCTGGAGAAATTTTCCATAAAATGCTTAGTTTTTTGTAAAACTGAATAAAACCTATAAAAAACATAATTTTTTTTCGTGATCCCAAAAAATGAACCCCATTTATGGATGCCAATTAAGTGCTAACCGTGGACTTTGCACAATTAGGTCATACATCGTTTAAAAGATAATTTAATTTTCTACAATAAAGTTAATTACATACTTTCTGTAAAATACTTACCTTTTGCGAAAATGACATAAAACTGAATAATTTCGGTTTATTTTCGATATTCTATGGAAATACATAGGAAACGGGTGTACTGCTAACACTTCAGGGTTCGTATCTCAGCAAGGGTACTACCCAGAGGACTCAATGATGTCTTATTTTATACATTATATTTATATGTTATTACAGATTTTTCAAAAATAAGCACTAAAAAAACTCGCCAAAATCCAAAATGGCGGCAAAAGGTTTAGCGTTACAACTCAAATACCATTCGTCTGACAAAAAAATGTACATAATCGTTTTTGTAGAAAATTTTATTGTCTTTAACTTTCGTTTAAAACTTTTTTTTCTAAACCGTAATTTAAAAAAAAAGCTTTTTGTGCACAGTAACTCCAAGATGGCGGGGGAAACCAGCCCCGAACCAAGGTCGACAACTCAAATTTGTTTTTAGGACTCCAATGTCAACAACATATTTCAAAATTGCGACACCACCTTTTGCAAGCTAAAATTCTATAATGACTGGACTAAACTGAAACAGCTGATCGTTGACAGTCAGCCATTTTAGCTGTGGGACAAACATTAGAATTTCAAGTTATTAACAGTGCTAAATATAACCCTTCGTTAGGCGCATGACATTGTGTGACGTAATTAGGCGCGTGGGGGACAGGTGTCACCCAAATTAAAATAGCTTTATTTTTGCAAAAAATGATTTAATATTGATAGAAAAATTAAACAACAGATATATTTGAGTTCGACAAACAAACTTCTAATCAGAGTGACATTGAAAAGTATCATATTTGATTGAGAAAATAAAAAGAAAAAATATTTAGAAACAAATCAGTCTCTTAAACACTGGTCACAAATATTTTTTAAATGATCTGCGCATGCCCAATTATGACATTTAACACACCATTTGCGGGTTGTACGGTCTCGTGCCCGTCCACATTCGAAGCATCTTCCGCGTGATGATTCCCTAGGTGGCTCCCTTAGCTCAGGTTCTGGAGCATTTACCAATAACCTTGCACGCCTACGAATTTCTCTTGGTAGAGTCTCAATTGTGGATCGACGTAAAATCTGAGGCCTTATGAGTTCCCAGCTAATCTTTTTGATAAAATTAACCCTTCTTATCATCTTATCAGCTAGATTATGGTATTTGTAAATACATAGAGAATTTATGGCAGCTATATTTATAATGTCATAGAAGAGCACCATCGGCCATCTTCTGGTCTTACGCGCGACGTTGTTTTTTTCGCAAAGCTGATCTAATAAATCTACGCCTATCTTCGTCATGTTATAGAAAGTCACGATCTCTGGTTTTTATTTATCATCGGTAGAAACGTCTATTTTGTCATCAAAATGCATGCTAGATAATAGCAACACACATGCCGATGGCTTAGTACAGTATGACACAATTGTACATTCATTTTGAAAACCAAATATGGACGTGTATTGCTTTCTCTCTTTCCTGGGTAAAAGCTCCTTAGGTACTTCTCTTCTGTTTTTGCGTAGTGTTCCAACATAGGTTAGCTTCTTATCCTTCAATTTTTTTACCAAAGATAAACTTGTGAACCAGTTGTCTCCGGTAATATTCCGGTTTGTCTTTTGTACCGGTTCTACCAGGCGCAAAACAATTTCTTCCGCTGTGTTACTTACACGGTAAGGCCCCTCAGGCTGGGTTCCAACGTATGGTTCCAAATTGACCGTATAGGCTGTATGGCTATCAACCAACGCAAAGACTTTCAGGCCATACCTTGCTGGCTTGGAGGGTATGTACTGGCGGAATGGACATCTGCCTCTAAACGCTAGCAGTTGCTCATCGACAGTTAGGTATTCTCCAGGGGTATAATACTTCTGACAATTGCTGGTAAAAGTGGTCATTACATGTCTGATAGGAGCTAATTTGTCCATCTCCCTCCTCTGGTTTCTGTCATTTATGTCATCAAACCTAACACAACGCAGCAAAAATCTAAATCGTTTTTCGCTCATACATAAATAACATGATTCTAGCCCATTTCCAGTAGAGTTATCCCATAAATCACTAAGATTTTTTCTAGAACACCGTAATGATCCAATTAGCAAAAGTAATCCAACAAAGGCCCTCATTTCAACAACATCTGTGAGCCTTGCGTCTCTTTCACGAACAAAATTTACTTGCACCTTTTGAATGAATATGTTTGTACACGCGGTTATTATCTCAAGAATGGCGTCATCAAAAAACAAATTGAAAATGTCTATTTCGTTTCGTGTTTCACGGGCCTGGTTCTTCGGTCCTGGTAAGTGAATAACTATATTACATGATCGGGTTCTAACATTGGGTAGTTGTAAGGGATGCTTTTTCCATTTCGTTGTTGCATCTTTTCCTGAGAAACATAGTCTATCATCATCTACAATGTCATTTTCAGTGTCGTCTTCTGATTCGGTATCACTGACTTCTTGTTCAGAATCAGAAGCTACCAGATCTTGTTCGGCCTGATCTTCCTCATCCTGGTCGCTATTGTCTTTTGGTGACTCCATTCCGCTCTCATCGCTGTTTAGTTCGTTATACCACTCCATCCATTTATTCGGATCTCTACTACTACAATCCATTTTTCATTTTTTCTGTTCAGACATGACTTTTTTGAGAGTATTTGTAGAACTAAAATTAAAACAAAACACTTGGATAATGTCAAAAATGGTATATTATAAACCAATGAACTAAAGTTTTACTTTTTATCTCGTGGCGAAAAGTTTGTAGCCTGTCTGAAAGAAGAACTACAATTCGCCGAGGGATAAGAAGATATTTTAGTCCAGAGGTTTATATGCCTTTTTCTCTTTTTAGAAATGTATTCACAAAAAAAAATATTAAGCAAACGTTGATGTTTATGTATTTCACTGAAAGTAATGTCAAAATATTGTTCGAAAACAATGATGGTGACATATGACAATATTTCAAAAATGTTCGTTGAACTTCACTTTTTATCCTCAGTGTCACTTTTTATCCCGTCGCGCACTTTTTATCACGGGGATAAAAAGTGACACTTTATTCCTTAAAATTAGGGATAAAAAGTAAACTTTGTATATCAAAAGTGCAAAAAATTATAAAATTAAAAAATACATACCTCCTTCTAAATAGTAACGTGGTTAGGCGCGCGGGTGACACTGGTCAACCAGTGATAAATCAAGAGCAATAACAATAATTTCACGCCGGATCAAGCACAACTAACACGTGGAGAGTACTTCACAGATATTAATAAGAAGGTACATAGAAGGGCGTGTCGCACAACCGCACCAATAACATGCAGCGATAGAGAACATATCGATGGTTGACCCCTGTCACCCGCGCGACTAATCCAGGGTTAAAACAAGTTAAAAGAATATTTTGTGAATTAAAAAACACATACTTTTTATTTAATAGCAAACTTATTAAGTATATAAACTCTTGCTAGTACAACCACAGTAAAAAAATAGTACCTATTATATTGGTGATTATAACTATAAACTAGTGTTTCTCATTTGCTATCCTCATAATGGAGAGAAGTTCCTATTTTAAGCAGCTGGAACAGTCTGTAAATGACAGGTACAATGATAAATTAAACATTATTGGTGGCCTGGATCCATATCTACTAAAAGAGTTGAGTGTACAAAATTTGCAGTCCCTTCACGCAGTATTAATGATAGACCTGGTCAACTACCTAATTTTAGCCCACAGTTTTTACATCGGACAACAGATGAATGCCTACCAAAGGTTACAAGGATACAAATATTATGAATCCGGGCATGTACTAGAGGCAAGGACTAAGAGAATAAACTTGGAGGCTCTTGTTATTGGAAAGGTGACCAGGGTGCATTAATAAAACAAAAATTTTAAGTGTTGATTTACAAAGGGGATTAAACTTTTTAATACAAGGGGATGATCAGCTGAACCAAATTTATACACCATCCTACAGGACTTATATAAATTATTGGCTCTGTAGTGCATTGTAGGGTCCTGTTTAGCGTTATGTGGAGTCCTGTACAAAAATTTTGTAAAATAACTGAGGGCAACCGATTACCTCTTGTTTCATTTTTATTTACTCATTACATTGCAAATCGAATCAAAAAATGCTTTATTATCCAGAACAACCATAAAAATAAATGATAATTACAGAATCTTTTCTCTGGGAGTAGGGGGGTCATTTAATTATAGGTCCTACATTTTGATCTTTAAAAATTTTTTGTGGGCAAAAAATTTGATATTTGGTGAGTTTCCGGAGCTTTTTGAAAAGTTGCATTTCAGAAAGGGGCCTTTAACTCTGTCCATAACTTTTTTGTTATTTTTCTTCGTCATTAAAATAATATTTTTATCATAGAATTTACTTATCTAACTTATGGGTGTGATTTGTCACTTTGGTTTTAAAGATAGACATAAAAATGTTTGTTTTTATATTCTGTGCCAAATTTCCTTTAAAATGATGTAGCTGCGCCGTAATTTCCTTAAAAGTGCTTCAAGCACTTTGTAAATATGGTGCTAAGACTTGAGAGCAAGTACTGTGAATAAAGGCTCAAGCACTTTGTCACAAATGTAAAATTTGTAAATTTAATTTCTTTAAATAAAAATTCAATGGATGAATTTTTTTTTTACAAAAAGTAATTTTTCACGAAAAGTTCTGCTTGTTTTGAAGTCTATTGCGATACTTATATTATACAAGGGGGTCAAAAAACACGAAAACATGAAAACCGTTAAGAGTAAACATCCTTTATTTTTCAGTTTGGAGTAAGGTTAGGGTGACCAGATTTATTTGCAGAAAAGTAGGACAACCAGGACAAAAAAGCCTAATTTTTAATAAACAAACCTGACATTTAATAAACATATTTATATAAAAAATGTAACAATTTCTACTTAGGTAAAAACTACTTATACTTTTCAAAAGAAGCAATTTCTTTTAAAATATTGTGATTGTCCATCAATTATAATATTCCTCACAAGATATTTTTTAATTAAATTTTATGAGGTTTTTTATTGATTCGATAGATAAACGGTTTCTTTCTTTGGTCCACTGCCCTGCGATTAAAGAAAAAATTCGCTCGACGGCAGCATTATGTGCCGGAATAGCAAAGTAGAATTCACAAATTTTAAGCAATTCTGATGATAAATCAATTGCTTAAAATGGTAAGACCAATTTATCTAAAGATAATGATAAAAATTCCTCATTTTGAATCTTTGTTGTCAAACTGTCTTTTAATAAAATGATTCATCAATTAGTTTTGGATAAAAATTTAATACAGGGCAAAATATCATTAAATTTAAAGTTTGTATCATTTAAAAGCATCCCATTTTTCTAAATAGTCTATACATTTGGCATAAAATTGCCATTGCTCCTTAAAATCATTAACTTAACACATTTAACTGACTTCTTACTTTTAATGGTATAAATTGCTCGGAGAGCCTTCCTTGTACTACTGCTGTGAGGACTGATGCAAGAATGTCCTGCTGCACTTCCAAAATGGAAATATTTGCACAAATACATTTCTGAAAATTCACTCTCAAAAAATTTTCTTCTCGAGCTTCTTTTTACTTGATTTTGTTGTTCTCTCACTGCCCTCTCTATAGGTTTATGTAAACCCTTTTCTTGTTGCTTAAGAAAGTCTAATCTTGTTCTAAGATTGCGACCAAACATCAGCTTTGCTGGCGTTTCATTTGTCGTCGAATGAACAGCGTTTCTATAGTGCAACAAAAATCTAGAGATCAATACATCTAAGTCTGTGGTCTGTGAATTTGAATCTAACAACGCAGCATTTAATTTATTTTTAACCGTTTGTACGTTTCTTTCTGCGGCTCCATTTGACGTGGATGGTAAGTAGGTGCAGTGATGTGTTTTATTCCATTGCGTTGGAAAAATGTTTCTAGTTGCTGAGATACAAAGCTTTTTCCATTGTCTGATACAACTAAACTTGGCAATCCAATAATTTTGTCTCATTTGTGCTAAACGACTACAATAAAAATATCAAGCCATTTCGAGTAGGCGTCCGTTATTAAAAGAAAATTTTTAACTGGCCCTAAATGATCTATATGTACTCTTTCCCAGGGGGAAGTAGCAAGAGGCCATGGTGTTAAAGTAATTTTACTAGGATCTGGTAAAACTTTTGAACATCCTTTACAGGATTTTATGGTGCTTTCTATGTCTTTATCAAGTTGAGGCCACCATAAATAAGATCTAGCTAAAGATTTTGTTTTTACTATGCCCAAATGAGCAGCATGCAATTCTTTTAAAAGCATTTGTCTTAAGGTTTCAGGGATGACAATTCTATACCCCCAAAAAATACAACCCTTGTCAAAAATAAGCTCGTCTTTTCTATGAAAAAATGGTAAAATTTCAGGCTGAATTTAATTTTTATTTAGCCATTTGTTAGATTTAATAAAATTAGAAATTTCTTTAAAAATTTTGCATTTTTCTGTTTCTTCGGCCACCATTTGGTATTTACAGGCCATTCTGGGGCGCTGTCAATGAAATTTAAGTAAGAAACATCTTTATCTAATAAGGTTATAGTTTTTAATGGAATTCGCGATAAACAATCAGCACAAAAGTTAATTTTACCTCTAACTTATAGTCATAACCTCTTAAAAATATGGCCCATCGTTGTACAAGATCTTTGTGACGCTGTGGAATGCCTTTTTTTCTCGCCAAACAAACCTAGTAAAGATTTATGGTCTATTCTTACCACAAATTTTCTACCTTGTAAGTACTGGTGCAATCTTTTTATTCCAAAAATAAGTGCAGCAGCTTCCAAGTAAATTGTTGCATAGGCTTTTTCATTTGGCATCAGTGTCCTGGATGCACAAGCAGTAGGTCTCTCGGTGTTACCTTGTTTTTGCATCAAAATGACTCCTAACCCTTCAGTGGATGCGTCAGTCACTAAAATAGTTGTTTTATTAGGATCAAAATGCGTAAGTATGATATCTTTTGCAATAGCATTTTTTATTTGTTCAAAAGCAAATTGACATTGTTCTGACCATTCGAACTTTGTGTATTTATGTAATAAATAGTAAATTGGTTTTAAAATTCTAGAAATATTGCCTACAAACCTATTATAGTAATTAACCATTCCGCAAAAACTTCGGACTTCTGTAACAGATTTTGGTGCTGGTGCTTTTAAAATTGTTTGAATCTTAGTTTCTGACTTTTTTAGTCCCTCCCTTGTTATTTTATGACCAAGGAAATCTATTTCACTTCTAAACAGTTCCGTCTTATTTTTATTCAAAGTTAACCCTGCGCTATCTAATTTTGACAAAACCCCTTCTAATTTATGTATATGGTCTGTCATATCTCTTCCAGATATCAATATATCATCCAAGTAGTAACAAACTCCCTCTAAACCTTGCGTAAGCTGTTCAATTTTTTGTTGAAAAACAGCTGATGCCGGAGAAATTCCATATATGCGAAAAATACCTTTATGAGTACTCCAAGTTGTCAAATCGCCTGCTTTTTGGTTTAGTTCAAACTGTGCATAAGCTTTACTCATGTCCAATTTAGAAAAAATTGTTCCGTCATTTAAGGACTGAAAAATGTCTTCAATTCGTGGAAGTGGAAATCTGGTATTTTGAAAACAATTATTTATACCACTAGAACGGTAGTCGCCACAAATTCTTAAAGATCCATCTGGTTGGAGAACTGGAACAATTGGGGTACCATAAGCATTTGTAATTGTTGGTTCAATTACGCCTTCCTTGCATAACTTTTCTAACTCTCGTTCAATTGGTTCTCTATGTAATTATAACTAATACTATGGAGATCGCTAACAACTTTAGCAGTTATTTGTCCTCTGTTGTTGCTGACAAGCTCCAATCTCATTTCCAGGGCAGCTTGTCCGCTGATTGCACAACGACTAAGAAAAATCACAAATCATTTACTTTTACCGAAGTTACTACACATGATGTTAAACTCGCACTGAAATGCTTGCCAAACAAAAAATCGGCGGGACCCGATGAAATACCCATATCCCTACTGAAAAATGCTTCTTTAAAAATGATAACTTGCCTTACTTTTCTGATAAATCTATCTATATCTGAAGGTACCTACCCTTCTCACCTAAAAGAAGCTAATATCTTACCTATCTATAAAAAGGGCGACCCTTTGTCGGTGGAGAACTATCGTCCGATTTCTTTGTTGAACAGTTTCTCTAAGGTCTTTGAAAAAGTTCTATGTAACCAAATAAATCAATTTCTTAAAAAATATCAGATCTTAACTCCAAGCCAACACGGTTTCAGAGAACTGCACTCTACCGAAACAGCCAGCATTGACTTTGTTCAACAGATCTACAACAAACTAGACCAAGGCGATAGAGTTGTTGCACTATTGTTTGATCTAACCCGTGCTTTTGATACCATAGACCCTAACTTTGTATATAAAAAACTCGAAAAACTAGGTATCCAAAACCCCCTTAATAACTGCATTAAATCTTTTCTTACAGATAGAAAATTTAAAATCAAAATAGGAAGCACATATTCAGAATCTACAGAATCAAACATAGGCACGCCCCAAGGCAGTGTGCTTGCACCTTTAATATTTTTGCTGTTTATTAACGATCTTCCCGAATATATCACGTGGGGACTTGTGTTTATGTTCGCCGATGATACGTCCATCGTTGTATCCGCAAAAGACACAAATTTTCTTCATGAAAAAATCAACTTAACCCTAAATGAATTTTCGAACTGGTGCAAGCAAAACAATCTGATTATAAATGTCTCTAAAACTGTCTTTATGGAATTTAAAACAAAGTCCCGTAAACCTACCGACCTCAATATAATCTTTAATGACATCCCTTTGCCAGTTAGCGATAGCTCAAAATTTTTGGGAACCATTGTCGATACTCATTTCGAGTGGAGTTTACACATAAGTAGTGTATACTCAAAACTTAATACATGCTACTTCATGATCAAGTCACTTAAAAACTCTCTCAGTATAAAAAATCTCATTACTGTGTATTATGCTAATGCATACTCGGCTCTAGCCTATGGTGTTTCAGTATGGGGTAGTGCTCAGGATGTGGAAAGAGTATTGGTAGGTCAAAAGAGACTTATAAGATTAATTTTCAATATAACTTACAACGGTACTTGTCGCTCTGCATTTAAGAATAATAAAATTATGACAATAACAAGTATTTACGTATATAAACTACTCATTTTCATTTTTCAACACCAAAATACTTTTACATTAAATAGTTCTTATCACAACTATCCAACTAGAAGTCGTAACCACTTCAGCATCCATAAACACAACCATGAGTATATAAAAAAAAGTACTCATTATCTTGGATGCAAATTCTTTAACTTGTTGCCAAACAAAATCAAACAAACTACGTCGCTGCCAAGATTCAAAAAAGAAATCAAAAATCTTTTATTAAAAGAAACTTTTTATAGTTTAATTGAATTTGAAAACTACATGTTGGGCAGAAGGTAAATTTTTGTTCTCAATATTTATATACATATATATACAAATCTTGTAAATGTGTTTTCGTTTTTATTTTTTAAAATATTTACACTATTATTATTTACACTTAATGTTATATTTTTTGTATTTGACGTATCTTATCTACATTATTGTAGCTGAAAAGATTAATAAAGTTGTCTATTGTCTATTGTCTATAAACAAAAGGTACGGGTCTGGCTTTTATAAAAATAGATTTAATAGGTAAACTTATTTTTTCAAATTTATAGCATCCTAATTTGTCAGAAAAAACTCTAGAAAACTTGTTAAAACATTTAAAAAATCTTTACCAACCAAATTTGGACCTTCATTATCAAAAATATAAAATTTAATTGGTCTTTGAAAATTTTAATATGTGAAAATAGTGTTTATATAACCCAGAGGTTTACTAAAATTCCCTCCAAAGCTCCTTACTACTAAACTATCTGTGAAAATCTTATATTTTTTAAAGTATTTCTCATAAAAATTTCTATTTAAAGTACTGATTCCTGCCCCTGAATCTACTAAAACATTAATCTTACAGTTATCAACACAAACATTTATCTTAAAATCTTCCGACTGTGCCTCTCCAAGTAAAAATATCTCAGTTTCATCAATCAACGAATTTTCTTGTCCCATATCTTCACAAACATCTACTAAATTATGGTTTCTTACGTTGCTTTTGCATACATATTCTAGGTGTCCTACCTTAGAACAGCGATTGCATCGTTTATTTGCATATTTGCACTGATATCTATGATTTTTACCACATATTTTACATCTATTAGTTGAAAAATTCGTTTGAAAACCATTGTTTTGATAAAATTTTCTGTTGTTTACGTTTGAAAAATCACCTGGTTGCCCAGCTGCTGAGCCTTGTTGCCAATGATTCCCTTGCATTCTTCCTGAATTGTAGTTGTTTTGAGCATTTTGCGCATGAAAACTTGGCTGGAAGGAGTGCGCGCGAGTATTCTGCGACATTTGTCGAGGGTCAAACCAATAGTAGCGGCGCTTCCCCCATTGCTGAATCGCGGTGTGGAAACCGTGTGCGAACACGTGGTGCCATGTTGCCAGTGGAGCTCTTTCGCATTATATTCACAGCTGTTTCGTTGGACATTGCGGACTCTTTCTTGAGAGCGGCGTCAAGTGCGTCTTTCAAAGTTACGTTTTCGTCTTTTTCACATAAGCTGTCGAGAATCTTACCCCTTTTCATCCCCATGATAAACTTGTCACGTAAGATCGAGTCTAATTGATTAACGAACTTGCAACTCACGCTTAATTTTCTTAATTTACAATACCAATCACTAATAGTTTCTGAATCGGCCATCTTTGTTTCGTAAAATTGTACTCTTTCTCTGAAAATACTAACTTGAGGACAATATTGTTTTTGCAAAAGTTCTTTTAATTGATCATATGTCTTGTCTTTCGGTGAATCGGGATATGATGAGTGTCGGAGTAACTTGTAAGTGTTATTTCCTATCAAACTAAGTAAAGTTGCAGCTTTCTTTTTATTATCTGTGATGTCATTTGCGATGTAATATTGTTCTAATCTTTCTTCATAAATAACCCAGTCATCATTTGTTGGTTGAAATTCTTCTACTCTGCCGATCAAACCTGTCGAACCCGCCATTTTTATTGCGAGGTTGACGATGAATGAAAAAAATCGAAAAATACCTCTTTCTAGGCTATTTTCTTAAATATATCTGGATTAGATGTTCACCACTCTTCCTCGCATGGACTTGAATCCCGTCGCCATTTTTATATATCCATTTTTATATATTATTATTATTATTAAGTTTTATTGTTACTTTTGTACATTGACTGTACTTTGATTATTTTAGTTATTAGATGTTATTTTGTCATTGACAAGATGGAGATGGAAATAAAATATATTCAATTATTATGTTGTTGTTTCCTTTATTATAACTTCGTTATATCTTGTTATCACAGTTACAAATTATCACTACATCACAGTACTTTTCTTATCACTATTTATTACTATCTAATTAAGACTTTTAATTATCATTTTACTTAAAATTCACTAGAGCGCGTTTATTATGTTTTAATGCCGGAAGCTAAGAGAGCCAAAATATATCTTTCCTTGTCGTGTACAAGTGAAATTACGCATGCGCTTGTGCGCTTATTTAAATATTCAAAAATTGATATTTTTAATACATAACACTAAAGTTCAACCCGTCTTAAAAATATTAGCTTCAGAAAACTCTTGCACATTTTTTGCACTAGCTCCCCGACTATTAAAAGTGCAAATCCATGAGCCATCACGTGATACGTTTTTTGAATCGGGGTGGGCATGCATTGGTGGAAAGAGGGATAATGTTTGTTAAAAAAAAATTATTTTTACTCATTAATTATTCATCCAGCTAATTGTGGAGTTGTTAAATTCTTGTATAGAATAAAAAGCTTTCAAAATTAAAAACTCTTTTACTTTTTTTTAAATTGAGACTTATATAATAGAATAGAATATTTTAGGGGTTCGGAAAATTTATTAAAAAGTGTGACTGCATGGAACCCAGGTCCATTTTGGCACCTTTGTAACCGGTGGTAGATTGGTTGCAGGTTGTTTCTGTTTCGGGTGTTGTGGTTGTGAACGTCACTATGGCAGATAAACCTGTCATGATGATCTTTTACATACATTAAATTTTGCAAAATATACTCACATGGCAAAGTTAAGAAATGGTGCCAATAGATAACAACCATCCATGTTTGGATATTAGACTCAGTCAGTAAAAACATCGTTTAATTTTAAAAAAGCCAATTTTTTACTCCTGTATGAGCTTCTTGTGCAATGTGCATGTGCAACAAGTTTGGGATGATTTATTAAGCTTTACTAACGCACACCTGGCACTTAAAGCATTCTATAAAATTATTTACAACTTATTTGAGAGGTGTGTACTTAGATCGACTCCAAAAGGTAAAAACTACCCAACTTGGTTTAACTATGAAATAATTAAACTACTTAAACAAAAACATACTTGCTTTGTAAAATCGCGAAAATACAAGTTTCAAAAATCCAAATACAATAACCTAAGAGAATTAATAAAGAATAAAATAAATGCCGCTCGTGCCAAATACCTAATAGATATAGAAGCGAGTCTTAAGTTTAACCCCTTCAACAGAGCATTAATGCTCTTACCGGCGGCATACTTCAGTACGGCCTGTTTATCAAGGCCAGTAATGTCTGATACAACAAATGCTGCATCAGCACCATCTCTGGGTTGGTCTTCGTCAAACTTAGTTTGAGGAACCTTAGGAGGTTCCCCACCACTTGTTCCAACGATTATTGAGACGATTTCTCTCATAATCTTGATAAGTGATTGATTTTAAAAATGTTCAAATTTTTATATGTATAACAGAGTTTTAAAGGATCTATCCCGATAATCGCTATGTCGAGGGTTGCTTTTGTGGATGTAATCATCAATTGTTAACCCCTAATTTAAAATAAATAAATAGCGCTGGGGGGTTTAGGGGTTAAACCCATATATATATAATATTCCTGACATATATGGTTAAACCCCTAAAGCCCCGTGAGGCAAATAATGGGGCTTTCCCATAAAAAAAAAATATCGGTTTTTTTTGGATATACATCAGCCGGAAGGTCATTAGAAGCCATTCCAATACTTTTTTTTCCAAAAAAGTTATTTTTTCTACGCGAAAAAAACTATTTTAAATCACCGATTCAGTGCCCCACGGAATTTTGGAAAATGAATGCTTGTGACGTCATTCAATGCTGGTGACGTCATAAAATAACTGGTCGATTGGAATAATTTTCAAGTAGAGTATTTAATTGGATGACTATACGCGTTGTCCCTTTGTGTCGGCTACAACACAAATCAATCCAACTGTCAAAAAAACGTTTTTTTTGGTGTTCTGTGGTTTGTTTTGTTTATTTCCGATTCCGACTTTTGTGTTTTTGGTGATTTTAAATTGTTTTTAGTGGTCTTTTGTGCTAAACTTTGTGTTTTAAAAATACATTTTTTAAAACTGTTATTTCCTACAGTGTTCATACATATTTGGGTAAGTTTTTAAGTATGTAAACAAGGGAACAGCGATAAGGTTGCCAAATTTATTGTCGGACATTTAAAACAGAGCACTGCATGATTTTAGGGCTAGTTTAGGTAGCAGCATAATGCACAAATGTAAATTTACTGATATATTTGACTTTGAATCTCTTGATTTGGTAGAGAATTAAAAAGAATGTTATACAGTTGAACCTGTCCAACTCGAACCTCTATAACTCAAACCCCTCTATACCTCGAACCTTTTAAGCGGTCTCTGCACTTTTTACATGTATTTTAACCTATGTAACTCGAGTTTCTATAACTCGAACTGTTTTGGTTGTCCCTTCAGGTTCGAGTTATAGAGGTTCGACTGTATTTGGAATAGTTCAATCAATTTTTAGTTATGGGATAATGGTGTGGGGAAGAATTTAGGAAACTAATTTTAACCCTCTTAAAATTCTTCAAAAAAGTTTCATATTATGCTGTGTGCAAGGCCTACGATATAGAGAACATACTGTAAATACCTTTAAAGAATTAAATATATAAAATTTAAGTGTATTGCTTCAATATATGTAAATATACTAGAACAAAAGAAAAACATAATATTGACATAACACACAATCAGATATAGAAAAATGTTTTGGGGGGGGGGGGGTGGTGCGAGACCCCATAAATCCATATTTTATCCAATTTTATGTTTGTATTCATGAAATATGTGGAAACTTTCCAAAAAAACCTTAGCATCCCCTGCAGGACCCCCCCTTATATACGCCACTGGACACAATAATAACTCTATAAAAGGCTTTTTACCAAGAGTAAATTTATCTGCCACTCAACGAATGTTTTTCTATTTAGCACCAAAGATTTACAATGAACCCTTTTCTATTAAAATACAACCTCTAAAGAATTTCATTAAGAACCTAAACATTTTTATCACTCAAAATCTGAATACAAAAATTTTATCAAGCCCTTTTAATGTACCATTTACCGACTAAAATTTCTTTGTCATTTAATAAAAATTAATAACCTATACAAAGTAAAAACCGAGGTAAAAACTAAACCATTTTTTCTATTTACATTATATTATCTAGGCTATAATTAATGCAGGGCTCACAGATTGCATTATTCTTTTGAAAAGGATTGTTGGTCTGGTTAAATGTTTTTGTGGATGGTCCAGGTTTTGTGGACAAATAGCACCACAAGGCATTTTGAAATCTGAATTTATTTGTGCTGGCAAGTAGCAATCTGTGAACATGTCATCCAAATCAAAAAAAATATAGTTTCTATGGGTCGGAGTCAAAGTGTTAAGTTACATTTCTTGTATAAGCAGCACAGGCAACAATATAAGGGTATATATATATATATATATATATATATATATATATATATATATGTATGTACTTTTTACTGACTTAAAAAAATAATTAAAACATGTTCGCAACACAAGAATAAATGAACATCTTTGAAGAGTACAATTTAATTTCGTCCGCCATCTTGGATTTTGAGATGGTGGACATAAAAATATATTTAATCAGAGTTTTGATTTATTTTCTACCAAGTGCAGTTTGTCCTATTAAAATCGATGGTATAGTTCAAAAATTATAATGAAAAAAAAATTGTCCGGTTTTGTTTGGCCCACCTATATATAATGTAATTAATAAAAACATTGCATGTATCCATATATTTACAATAAATCTTACAATATTTTATAATTTTTTAGTACTATGGAAAAAGGATTTGCCAAGGGCTGTTCTAATAACTTACCCAAAGTAGATCATGACATGATCAACATGTATTATGTAGAACATATGGATTTCTTCAGTGCAGAGATGAAAAATGTTAAAAGTGAAAAGTAAGTAAGATGCTTAGGTCAGTACAACTTGAAAAACAAATTTTTATTTTATACCTCATAAAGCACTAAATCATATACACTACCTAAAGTCTAATAAGCAGAGTTTACAATGCAATCAGGAACATTCCAAAGAACTTCTGACTCTTTTGTTCTTACTATCTCTATCAATAATAACAGCTAAACTAGGGTTACCATACGTCCAGATAAAGCCAGACAAGTGTAACTTTTTAGGCAAAATGAATATTTCTGGCCAGCTTTTTTTTCATACATCTTTTTGGCAACCCAAGAGGAAGGTCCTTTTTTGGTTGATTACAAGGTTTTTTTAAGGAGTAAATCAGGCTTTTTGGTCCCAAAAGAGAAGACCTTTTTTTTAGGGCATTGCCTGGCTTTTTTGTCCAAAATCAGGTTTTTTGCAGAACACATGGTCGCCCTAGCTAATAATGTCTAGAGTCCCTGTATGTTGACATATTTGAACATAATATATCCAAATATGTCAACATACAGGGACAATACAAAAATATATTTGACATGGTTTATACAGGGTTATAAATTTTAATAATTATATATATTTTTTTAATAAAATTACCTATCGCAATAAAAATATGAATGTACAGGGTGATTGACCATATTTTACTCAATAGCTATCTCCGTTAGTATTGATCTAGTTGAAGGATTTGACTTACACTCATCAAGTTTTGACATAAATGGTTTAAAGCATTTAAAATGCAAAATTTAAGTTTGAAAGAAGGAAATAAAATGAATGGCAAAAGTACTTATTAGATTAAATTTATATGTACGAACCATCAATAACTTGTGAAAACTAAATTATATTTAAAAATGGAACACAAATAAAATTTGAACTATTTTACTCAATTTGTGTAGGGTGAAATTGAATAATGTTGGTTTGAAACATATTTAAGAAACATTAAAATTTAGTAAAAACTAATCTTCCACAATCCTTTGTTACTATGGATTTTAAAATTTGGGGAAAAATAATGGTCATTTCTAAAAGTTCTTTATTACTTAAAACTAATTTCTGTAAAAATATAACTTGATTATAGATAAAATATTGTCAAAACAAGGAAAAAAGGAATTTAGATTGAGACTTCATTTTAGAGAGCAAAGGAGAAACTGTCAGTTCGTAAAATGTTATTGTGTATACAGGGGACATAACTATATAATATTATGCAAGGTGTTTTCGAAACGTTGACGTTTCATATAGTAATTCCTTGCATAATTATAAGATTTTCTTCTTTCTTGATAGTTTTTGCCCAAACGATTCGTTACCGAGCTACAGGGCGTAAAAATTTTTCCTGCTTCTATTTTTTTTGACAGTACACTACTAGGGATTTTATAATTGTCTAAAAACACAACAAAGTCTTAAAATGATACTAAAAATAATTTTAGCCTAGGAGACACCCTGTATAAGAAAAAATATCAGAAAAATGCCTTTTTACGTAAATTACGATTATTATAATTAGATTATTTAAAAATATATATTCAAAAAAAAATGGCACAAAAACGCGTAACTATTTTTCTTATAAATAGTTTTAAAAATGAGTCCCCATCATGTATCAGAAAAAGTATGTTAGGCAGCGGGATACGGTAAAAATATTAAAGTCGTTGTTTGATTAAATCTGAATAAAAAAATCGCCTATACTTGTTTTATTCATAATTAGTGCTTTTGCACTAAATATAAATTTTTTAAACCTATATTTTAAGAGAATATACCTTGCTGAATATCTTCCATAATTTGTATGGTGATCATCCACAGTTCTGTAAAACTTTAAAATGTTACGTTTATTGTTTTAATTCGTAATACCGTTTCACAAAGTTTAATAGCAAACTGACTTTCTCTTTTGACAAAACAAAAGCTACCCAATGCGTCAAAAGTCGTGGCCAACTCTTTTAAAAAGATTGAGCTATATGCTATGGAATTTTGGTTCAATTCGTTAGAAACTAAACCTCCATTAAATTTAGATATTTTTTTAAAATCGGCCAGTGTGGGACGGCAGTATAATAATAGAAGTTATTATATAATAGTAGCTATTATTTTAATTTCTTTTTCTATTTTGATTTTGCCCTTTTTAAAATTTATCCAAAAACATTTGTATGGTCTGATTAATATAAAGTGGGTATTACGATCTTAAGTATTATAATTTATTTTTAGAGCGACGAAGGAGGTATATGGGGACAACGCTATCGGCTACGTCCAAGTTAAGAGAGATGCAGATCTTTGCACAGTGAAGGCCAGAATTACTCCAGAACACAGAGTAAGGAAAACTCCCTACACTGTGGAGATTGTAATTAACGAGAAGGAAGAAAAAGTGCTGCATTCTGAGTGCAAAGATTGTTCAGCATCTGCAGGTACATTTTCAAAAGAAAATTTTTTATTTATAAAGTTTTTCTAATTGTTAGTCCCTCGTACCTCGTCCCCTCATAAGAAAACATGACAAGTATAAGTATGATGTTGGGTTAAAATCTTGTTAAAAAAATTCTGTTTAATTCAATCTTCATCGCTGATGTTAACCAAAAATTTCAAAAAATCTCTTCAACTCAATCATTTGTTGTCATTATCGCGTTTAAAGTTAATTGCTGGAAAAAGTTCCTCAATGGAAACAAATAAACTGGTGGGACATAAAATTGTAGACGAAACCGCACCCTTAGAACCAAATTGACACAACTCAAAAAAATTTAATATTAGGTAAACAGAAGAAACGTTAAATACTTTCGGTATAACTGATGCGCATTTCTAGTTCTGATTATATAAATTTCTGGATTTGATGATCAAATTTTGGCAGGCATTAACTAGGTAAAATATAATTAATAAATATAATAGTAATTAATACAGAGCGTAATTTTGTCTAAATTCCTAAATTCTAAGTTTCAAGCCGTGTCAGTTTCGTTCTGAGGGCGTGAAATATATTTGTTAATTATCTGTTTACTGCATAACTGAAAAACGTCGTTGCATAGCCAGAAACCATATTTTTTAAGAAAATAAAAAATTACTACTGTCATGTTGAAATTTAAGATGGCGGACAAGTTTAACGTCACGTGATTTTTCTTATTTTACATACAATAATATTAAATTATTGTTGGCTGTGAAAAAACTGGTATCTCTCCCAACACAAAAGGTATTTTTTGTTGAAATCGGTTCTGTACTTCTTCAGATATGACGTTTTAACGATTTCCGTTTTCAGTCTAAATCCCTCCTTTTTGCTGAGACAAAACTATTTTTGGCTTCATGAACGTAGGTTTTTACATTTAAGCAAAATTGTCCGCCATAGAATTCAAGATCAACCACGACTGAAATTTTATGTTTGTGAAACTTTACATTTCAGATGTAAGAGTAAGGTAATTCGAAAATAAAGTCTTTACTATGCAGAAACTAAAAAAATTCTCTTGATCATTACTTCTGTATTTTTTTACTAATTTTAAAAAACAAAAAGGGTTTTTGCCTTCACAAACTTGAATTTTTAGATTTAAGATGACGACCATGACTAAAATTTTATGTGTGTGAACCTTTACGTTGCAGGTGTAAGAGTAAGAAAATCGTAAAATTTTCATAAGCAGATCTTTGACTATTATATGGAGGGATTTGTTAATAAAGTATCTTTTGAAATATGACGATTAAGCCAAATTTTTCTTGCAGTCTAAGGGTCTTCACGAAATAAAAAACTTCTTTTGATCATTATACAAATATTATATTTGATTTTTTAACCTATTTTAATGAAGCAATAAGTGCTTTTCCTTTAGCTATTTAACCAAAGGTTTATAGTTTATTATTTTATGTAATAATGATCAAGAGAATTTTTTTGTTTTAGCAAATTATGAGAGAAATCTGTTATAGTCATCGTATTTCAAAAACTATTTTTTTTAAATAGGGAATATCATGTTAAAAAAAAGGCTTAGTTTAAACAATATTTAAGTAAAAAAAAATTAAAAAAAATCTTACTCTTGCATTTAGCGCTGATCGATACGCAGAGGAGGATCCTGGGGGGCTTCAGGGCAGATCGATACATTTATTCTTGATTTTTTTAGGAAAATTCATGTTTTAGGGGACAATATTTCATGGCTGCTACACCAAACAAAACTTCATGTAAATGTAAATTCTTCAGTCGCGGCCTTCATCTTGAGTTTTAAAATGACTTTAATTTTACTGAAATCTCAAGTCACGTCAGAAGGCAAAAACACTTTTTATTTGAGCAAATAGGAGAGACTGAAAAAGTTAAATGGTTAAAAAATCTCAAATCGTGCATGACCAATTTTAACAGAAAATACCTTCTTATGCTATTAGTTGCTATAAGAAAAAATGAGAGGAATCATCACGTGACTTTAAACTTGTCCGCCATCGTGAATTTCAATATGGCGGTGTTAATTTTAATTTCTTTTTAAATATGGTTATCTCATTATGCAGCGACGTTTTTTTAACTAAATTTGGTTATGTTGTAAAAAAATTAACAAATACATTTAGTTCAAAATTTTGTGGGCTGCCAATTATATAGTTGGCAGTATGGCAACTACGACTTTTTACTCAATATATTGTATTATTGTAGACACTTGAAAACAAATTAAAACGAAGTAAACATTAAAAAAACTTTTAAAATACAAATTGTACAAACATTACTATAACCATTTTTTTTACCTTTTTTCTCTTATAACGACCGAAATTAAGCGGTCCCTTCAATGTCGTTATAACCAATATTCACGGTACTAATATTTCAAGGTGTTTTTTTTGTTGAAAAATTTAAATACACAAAACACAGAGCTGATATATGTACCTACTAGAGACCCTTGATGTATGAAATTTTAAAAAATATGTCATACATACATATACATACATACTCGGGTACTACAAAAATATTTTTTTTAAGGCTGACGGTTAAAAAAGAAACACAAAATGGACTAATTAATATTTGTTTTTTGTTTGGTTTGCTTTTTTATCAGTAAATACATGAAAGCTTTAAAATTACCTATAAGTGTATCTTATAAATAAAATTAATTCCTTTATAATATAGTTTTCAACTAATTAAGAAAATGTGTGTATAGTACCTAAGTATTGTTATTTTATTTAAAGTTTTTAATTTAATGACTTTTCTAGTTTTATCTATGTCAGCTAGATGTGTTTGGTGTATTTTAATTTTTTTACAAAATAAAAACACCTCTAAAGTTTAGTTCATATTTTAATTTATAGCCAATCTTCTTAAATATCTCATACTTTCTAATACCTAAATAATAAAAATTTGTTCCTTTAAAAATTGCATGTAACATCTGTTAAATTGTTTTTTTTTAAATTGTTTTAAGAGCGGTGATGATGGTTTAAAAATAAATCGAAACCATTGACAATTTTAGCAACGTTTTTTTTTTAATAGATAGGCCCAAACCCAACAAATTCCTACAGCTATGCATTTAATTTTCATCTAATTACAGACTTTTTCTTTTTAAACAGGGGGCTGCAAGCATGGGATAGCCTTTCTGTTTTGGCTTCACAGAAGAAGTGAAGAACCATCTTGCACCTCAACAACATCCTATTGGCAAAAATCGATTTTATCTGATGTTGGGAATGCCAAAATGGACCTTCATTCTCTTTTAAATGAAGACTTGCCAATCCTGGGCCCCAAAAATAATACTTGCGTTTCGACATTGCTTCATCAGATTAGCGAGGATAACAAAAAAGGTGTAGTACAAATGGTTTTAGGTTGTGAAGATAAGTACACTCTCATAGATATGTATCAGCTATGGTTTAAATTTAAAAGTGATGAAAAAAGAGAGCAGTGGAATGTAAATAATTTTATCAATTACATGCGGATAAATATGGATGATTCCCTTTGTACTGACGCTGAAAAAGATACAAGAGTCCAAGCGAATGCCTCACTGTGGCACACGTTGCGATTTGGAAGAATAACAGCCAGCAAATGTCATGAAGCAGCCCAGTGTAGAACGATTGATGGCTCATTAACCGAAGCAATTTTTGGCGCCTCTAAACATTTGGCAACTGAGGCGGTGGATAGGGGAAAGAAATTAGAGGATGAAGTTTTAAAAGAAATCCAAAACATTACAAAAATTAAAATTTCAAAATCAGGCCTTTATCTCAAGAGCCAACACCCATGTTTCGGGGCATCTCCTGATGGCTTATCAGAAGAATATGTAATAGAGATAAAATGCCCATTTTCAAATAAAACAACAAAAAATTATGTGCAAGATGGAAATATTAATCCAAAATACAATGCTCAAATTCAGCTCCAAATGTTTTTTGCTGAAAAACAAAAAGGCTTATTTTGCGTGGCGTCGCCAGATTTTGAAACTACGAGAGAGGTAAAAATATACGAAGTCTCTTTTGATAACGTTATCTTGAAGGAACTTCTCGAACGCTCAGAAAAGTTCTGGGAAGATGCTATTTTTCCGCAAATTCTTAAAATGTAAGAACACATAAGCCATATGCTAAGAAAACCGGACCATAAAGGTAACGAACATATTCATAATAAATAAAGCCATAAGTAAAAACGTCCAAACTATTAAAGAAATCTCAGATCTCGTTGCCTATATTACACTAAAAATGAAAAGAACATCACTTAAAGTTATCCAAGTATAAGCCTCCCTACCTCTACCTACGATGACGAGCACATCGAAGCATTCTACGAAGATATCTCCAAAGCTATGGAAGAACACAAAACCCATCTTATTGGAAAAAATCGGTTCTATCTGATGTTGGAAACGCCAAAATGTATCTTCAATCTCTTTTAAATGAAGACTTGCCAGTCCTGGGCCCAAAAATAATACTTGCGTATCTACATTGCTTTATCAGATTAGTGCAGATAACAAGAAATGTGTGGTACAAACGGTTTTAGGTTCTCAAGACAAGTACAATCTCATAGATATGTATCAGTCATAGTTTAAATTTAAAACTAAAGAAAAAAAAGAGCAATGGAATGTAAATAATTTTATTAATGCGCATGAATATGAGTGATTCGTTTTGTATTGACGCTGAAAAGGATACAAGACTCCAAGCGAATGCCCCATTGTGGCACACTTTGCAGTTTGAAAGTATAACAACCTGCAAATTTTTGATGGCTGATTAACTGAAGCAATTTTTGGCACTTCTAAAACATTTGGCAACTGAGGCGGTGGATAGAGAAAAGAAATTAGAGGATGAAGTTTTAAAAGAAATCCAAAACATTACAGAAATTAAAATGTCAAAATCAGGCCTTTATCTCAAGAGCAAACACCCATGTTTTGGGGTATTTTCTGATGGCTTATCAGAAGAATATTTAATAGAGATAAAATGCCCATTTTCAAATAAAATTACAAAAAATTATGTGCAAGATGGAAAAATTAATCCAAAATACAATGCTCAAATTCAGCTCAAAATGTTTTTTGCTGAAAAACAAAAAGACTTATTTTGCGTGGCGTCGCCAGATTTTGAAACTACGAGTTAACTTGAAAAGAACTTCTCGAACGCCCAGAAAAGTTTTGGGAAGATGCTATTTTTCCTCAAATTCTTAAAATGTAAGAACACAATGCCAAAATGGATCTTCAATCTCTTTTAAATGAAGACTTGCCAGTACTGGGCCCAAAAATAATTCTTGCATATCTACATTGCTTTATCAGATTAGTGCAGATAACAACAAAAGTGTGGTACAAACGGTTTTAGGTTCTGAAGACAAGTACACTCTCATAGATATGTATCAGCCATGGTTTAAATTTAAAACTAAAGAAAAAAAAAGAGCAATGGAATGTAAATAATTTTATTAATTACATATGTGCGTATGAGTGATTCGTTATGTATTGACGCCCCATTATGGCACACTTTGCAATATGGAAGAATAACAGCCGGCAAATTTTCGATCGCTCATTAATTGTGAAGCAATTTTTGGCGCTTCTAAACATTTGGCAACTAAGGCAGTGGATAGGGAAAAGAAATTAGAGGATGAAGTTTTAAAAGATATCCAAAACATTACAGAAATTACAATGTCAAAATCAGGCCTTTATTCAAGAGCAAACACCTATGTTGGGGCATTTTCTGATGGCTTATCAGACGAATATTTAATAGAGATAAAATGCCCATTTTCAAACAAAACTGTTTCAAAATGTTTTTTGCTAAAAAACAAAAAGGCTTATTTTGCGTGGCGTCGCTAGATTTTGAAACTACGAGAGAGGTAAAAATATACCAAGTGCCTTTTCATTATTTTAATTTGAAAGAGCTTCTCGAACGCTCAGAAAAGTTCTGGGAATATGCTATTTTCCCTCAAATTCTTAAAACGTAAGAATACATATGTTATAATGCCCTATTGTGGCACACTTTGCGAGTTGGAAGAATAACAGGCAGCAAATTTCATTAAGTAGTCCAGTGAATTAACTGAAACAATTTTTGGCGCTTCTAAACATTTGGCAACTAAGGCTGTGGATAGGGGAAATAAATTAGAGGATGAAGTTTTAAGAAATAAATTTCAAAACCAGGCCTTTATCTCAAGAGCAAACCCCCATGTTTCGGGGCATTTTCTAATGCCTTATCAGAAGAATATTTAATTAGGGATGAAATTTCCATTTTAAAATAAAACTATAAAAAATTATATGCAAAGGTGAAAAAATGTATCCAAAATACAATGCTCAAATTCAGCTCCAAACGTGACGTCCCCAGATTTTGAAACTACGAGAGAGAGTTAAATATATACGAAGTCCCTTTTGATAATGTTAACTTGAAAGAACTTCTCGAACGCTCAGAAAAGTTCTGGGAAGATGGTATTTTTCCTCAAATTATGAAAATGTACGAACACATGACCCATATGCATAGTCATTCTTCGAAGCGAACCTAAAACATGTGCTGCTGAAAGCTGCCGTCAAGCCATTCCTCCATTTAGTATTTTATGTATAGTATTTCTAAATACACGGGTACACCTCATAATATGTCTATCAGGGGAAATGAATCGACCTCTGCCTTCCGTAGATTCCAGGTACTCTCTGACCCGGAGGGTTAGCACCTGTCTAGGGTTCCTTTCCCAGGGATACGGTACGGAAGAAGACCACACCGGTATGAAAGGCGAAAAGAAAGCACCTCGGTACGGCAAACATAGCGTAGTCGGCAACCCTTCTTTTAGGAAAAAATAATACATTAAACACAGCAGAGTATGACTCAGAATAAGCGGCTAAAAACAGCGTCTGTCCCAGAATGGGCGGCTGAATAAAAACTCACCAACACGCCTGGCAAGCGTGGTATTTTACTGTCACTACCCCATAATGGAGAAATCATTGCGAATTTGAAAACGAAAGGAAATGGTCCCCATGTGGGAAGGCAACACTCCGAATCCCACACCTCTATGGTTTGCTTCACACAATCTGGGGGAGGCAAAAATTCGCTTATGAAACATTCAAAACTAAAACAAAAACAAGTAAAACTAACAATAGGAACTTATAATATTAGATCTATGAATATCAACGAAAAAATTAATGAACTGGAAGAGTTGACAAGAATAAAATAAGACATTGTAGACTTGTCAGAAACCTGTCGAAAATCAGAAAACCGGTAACTTACTTTACCATAAATGTAACGAAGATAACAGCAACTTCACACACAACATCACTTAAAGTTATCCAAGTATACGCCACCACTTCTACCTACGATGACGAGCACATCAAAGCATTCTATCTTATTGGAAAAAATCGGTTCTATCTGATGTTGGAAATGCTAAATGGATCTTCAATTCTCTTTTGAATGAAGACTTGCCAGTCCTGGGCCCCAAAAATAATACTTGCGTATCTAAATTGCTTCATCAGATTAATACAGATAACAACAAAGGCGTAGTCAAACGGTTTTAAGTTCTCAAGACAAGTACACTCTCATAGATATGTATCAGCTATGGTTTAAATTTAAAACTGAAAAAAAAAGAGCAATGGAATATGAATATGAGTGGTTCCCTTTGTATTAGCGCTGAAAAGGATACAAGAATGCCCCATGGGAGATTTTAACGCAAAATTATGTAAGAAAATAGTGGAAAATTCTATTGAAAAATTCTGAATTTCTTAGAACTTGAACTGACTGACTGAGACAAAAGCAAAAACAAAGTTAGTTTTATTGATAGATCCCAGAAATTTTGTGCATGTACAAGAAGCAAAAACCACTAACGAAGTATGGGAAAATCTTCAAAATGCTTTTAATGATTCTGATTTAACAAGATGTGTAAGTTTATTGAAAACTCATGAATAAAAGTGATTCTCTTAAAAACTACATCAATAAAGTAATTTAAACAGCACAGAAGTTAAATGCTATTAGATTAAAAGTTATATAAAGATGAAGCTACTTATAAATAGGGATGTTTTTTTTTCAAAGGAAATGACATACCAAAAGACAACATTTTTCTTAGTTTTATTTGATGAAAATAAGAATACTGCAGAAGTCCTAACACATACCGATTTAGAACCATCTATTTCACTACAAGAAAGTTTTGAAGGTTTTGGATCGAAAAGATTAAACTTTATGGAAAAACGCTATAGAAGAATTTCAACCGCTGATTAAAAATCAAACTTGGGAAGAAGTTGATTTACCTGAAGGCAAGAAAACTTTAAGCACAAAATGGGTCTTTAAAACGAAATTTGATGTAAATGGATAAATAGCAAAGTACAAAGCAAGATTAGTGGCGAAAGGTTATAATCAAATGCGAGGAATAGATTACAATGCTGTTTACTCACCAGTTGTAAAATATGTTTCAATAAGATGTTAGCTTTAGCCGCTAAACCCGATTTAGAAATTAGAAATTGGTGCTGTAAGTGCTTTTCCACAAGGAGATTTAGATGACGAAATTTACATCAAACAACCTTTTGGTTTCTCTTTCTTTATTTTCTTCACAAGGTTTTCAAAACGGAAACTTAGTTATTTGTTTAAAAACGTCTATTTATGGTTTAAAGTCGTCGTCCAGACTGTGGAATGCCAGGAGTCAGGCATTAAAAGATTTTGGTTTAAAACAATCAAAAACTGATACATGTATATATTTTATCAACAACAGTACAAAAACTTTAATTGCAGCCCTGTATTTAGATGATATGTTATTATTTTCAAACATGTTACAGATGAAAGTCAATTTAAAAAAATATTTGTAAAAAATATTTCAATAGGAAAGATATTGGGCAAGCAAGTTAATTTTTGGGATTATTTATCACAGGAAATAGAAAAGAAGGTGAAATTTGCATTGATCAAGAGGAATACATTAAACAGATGTTGCAGCGTTTTCAGCCTGTTAAAACGCTATGAATGTAAATTTAAAACTTTCTAGTGAAATGTCTCCAACAAGAACAAATGAAGAAAATACCGTACTAAGAACTCATTGGCTCATTGTTATTTTGTGAGCAGTATCCAGGCCAGATATTGGTTTTGTTGTTAACTTTTTAAGCAGACCTAATAGCATCCCAGGTCAGCTACATTGATCTGCTAAACGAGCACTAAGGTATTTAAAAGGCACGGCACACATCAAACTAAGTTATAAGAAAGAATAGCTTAGCTGTGATTCAGATTATGACTATTTAGACAAAAGAAGAAGCGAATTCGTTTTTCTTAGTTCAGCTAAACAAGAAGAAATGTGGCTAAGAAAGTTGTGGAAGCAATTATGTCATTGAAAAAACTCGTATTTATTGTGACAATCAAAGTGCAGTAAAAATTGATAGCTGTGAAAAACCAAGACATATTGATTTTGTTACTGCTTTGTTGGAGAGACGGTGGTGGAAACAAAGGTGATTTAGCCTATTTGGCTACATCAGAAATGGTTGCTGATGAGCTGACGAAACCATTGCTAGCAGTAAAGAACAATAATTATTGTTTAAATAAAATGGGATTGTCTTCGTTTTTTAAGTTACTTGTTTTAGGAATGACTGTTGTAAATGGTAGTTTTATTGTTAAAACAAGAACTCTTTGAATTTGTTTATAGGAAAATATTGTTATATTGAAAATTGTCAATATAGCGTCATAATAGTTTTTAAAGAAACTATTGTCTTTTTAATAAATTAATTTATTACAATAAAATAAGTAAATTATATTAATTTACATCAATAAGCCATATTTATAGTCATTCGTTGAAGCAAACCTTAAAGCTGTCCTGCTGAAAGCAGCCATCTTCCATTTTGTATTTTATGTATACTATTACCAAATAAAATAGTAAATTTTTAAATGTTAATCTAGATCCAGAGTTTTCTAAAATTACTAATTTTATATTTAGCAGTTTAATAATTACTACAAATTCGTAGCTATTTTCTTGGTCCTGTCGAAAGTCTTCGACCCTGCGGAGAACCACCCTCTCATAGACTAGGTTTATAAGATTGGAGTAAGTTTTAAGAGATTCAAATTAAATTGGTTTTAATTAAAAGAAAGCAATCTGTAAAAATCAAAAATAGTATAAGTAGCAGTAGTCTTGTGGAGTGTGGTGTTCAACAGGAGACAATGCTGGGGCCTGTCCTCTTTTTGATATATTATTATCTCACATTCAGAACAAAAGTGACACAACTCGAAATTTTGAGATTTTCACTGTTTACAATAAGGCAGTTTCTATCGATACGTAAGTCAAAGTTTAAATTAGAAATTATAACCGTTTACACTTTTTTGACCGAGAAATTCTTTAAGGTAACGTTTTTGTTTTACACGATCAAAAAATGTTTACTTATGTCAAAATTTCTACAGATCATACGAGAAGACAAGCAGCAGATCTCTTACGTGAAATAATTTGAGGTCAAAGTCGTCTTGTTTCACCATAAAAAAGTTTGCAAAGTAACTTCATGAATTTGTGGGTCAAAATACTTCACCGCGTAAAACGGTTATAAAATTGTATATTTAAAGTTTTATAATACTGTATTGTTGACCAAAGGGCTCTGCTACAGAATAGCGCCTTACAAAATAGCGCTGCTTCAAAAGGGCGCTGCCACAATATAGCGCTGCTACAAAATAGCGCTGCTACAAAATAGCGCTGCTACAAAATAGCGTGCATCAAAATACCGCCACCAAAATAGCGCTGCTAAAAAATAGCGCGCATCAAAATAGCGCTGCTACAAAATCGCGTGCATCAAAATGGCGCTGCTACAAAATAGCGCGCTTCAAAATAGCGCGCTTCAAAATAGCGCTGCTACAAAATAGCGCGCATTAAAATTGCGCTGCTTCAAAATAGCGTCTTATAACTTACCACTCCCGGTAACCTCATTCTAACATATATTTACAAAAAAAAAACTTCCCTGACTTTTCCCCGGGATCCTAGAGGGTGTGAAACCAAACCCAACCGAACCGGCATCCTAGAGGTTGTGAAACCAAACTGAACTAAACCGATACTTCGATTCGGTTCAGTTCGGTTCAGTTTTGTTTCACACCCGCTAGGATCCCGCGAAAGAAGTCAGGGAAGTTTTTTTTTTTTTAATATGTTAGAAAGAGATTCCTTAGTCAAACAGTTGCTGTTTTTAATGATGCTTTTTGAGCGCGTTTTTGATGCGCGCTATTCTCCCGGTAACCTCATTCTAACATATATTTTCAAAAAAAAAACTTCCCTGACTTTTTTCCGGGATCCTAGAGGGTGTGAATCCAAACAGAACCGAACCGGCATCCTAGAGATTGTGAAACCAAACCGAACTAAACCGATACTTCGATTCGGTTCAGTTTTGTTTCAGACCGGCTAGGATCCCGCGAAAGAAGACCGGGAAGTTTTTTTTTATTTTAAATATGTTAGAAAGAGATCCCATAGTCAAACAGTTGCTGTTTTTAATGATGCTTTTTGAGCGCGTTTTTGATACGCCCTATTTTGTAGCAGCGCTATTTTGATGCGCGCTATTTTGTAGCAGCGCTATTATGTGGCAGCGCCATTTTGTAAGGCGCTATTCTGTAGCAGCGCTATTTTAATGCACGCTATTTTGTAAGCGCCATTTTGTGGAAGCGCTATTTTGTAGCAGCGCTATTTTATGGCAGCGCTATTTTGAAGCAGCGCTATTTTGTAGGGCGCTATTCTGTAGCAGAGCCTGACCAAAGACAGGACTTGGCAAGGGTTTTTGACAGGTGAGGGAATACAATCCAAAACTAAAAAATTGGTTGGATATTCTAATTTATTAACTTTAAACGGAAAAAAACTTATTTCTTAACGCCAACTGTAACTATACTGATTACATAAAAAACAAATATAAGATACATTATACTCTACATACTACATGAAGATATTTTAAAAATTTACAATTTATTCCACAAAAATTTAAAAACCATCAATCAATTAAAAATATAAATGGGTAACTCTACAGATTTAGTGTAAGTTATTTAATGATTAAATTGTCACCCTGGTTTTTTTTAAAGATAGATAAATAAAAATACTTAGGATTCATAGTGTAATTTTTTCCTGAAAGTGCTATTCGATCAGTATGTATTTTTTTATTTAAGTTATTTTTAGTACTGTTCATCTAGGATCACATTTTATTGTAAGTTTATTAATATAAGCAAGCATATTATAAATCAAAAAAACAACTTTATGTAAGTCAGGTTTAGGACTATTCAAATATTTACTATATGAAAAGCAAAAATAATGATAACTAAAAGAAGATATACAGGGTGTTTCAAAATTCAATAACATAATTTTAATCTTAATTTCCTTGAGTGATTTCAAGACAAAAAGTTCATATTATAAACATATGTCCACAAACGCTTAGTTTTCAAGATACAGAGTGTTAAAATTTTGTTTTTTTATAGCTCTTACAGTTTTTAAGATATTTAGCTCAAATTTTGCACGTATATTTACTTATAGGTACTACAATATTGGGCATGCCAAATAAGTTTTAATTAAATTGTTTATTTTAATATACTCGCGATGCCATACTGGCGCATTTTGTATTTTATAATAGCAGCCTTTGGTGAAACAGCGACTTTCTATAAAACGGTTAAAGATCAAAAAAATCGCAGAAAACAAAAAAGTTTGCAAATAAAACAAGGATTTTATTTCTTGTCTTAAACTACCTAGTTCTGCCTACCAGTGGCTTACAAGGAAAAAAATCCGAGGAAAAAGGCGACATGACCCCTGAAAAGTAGCACTCTGTATATTTTTACTATTATTTGGCATGTCTAATAGTGTAGTGTCTATAGCTTAATACACGTGCCAAATTTGAACTAAATATCTCAAAAACTGCACGAGCTATAAACAAAAAACTATATAAAAAAACTAAACTAACACCCTGTATCTCGAAAATAAGGCGTTTGGGGACCGATGTTTATATGAAAATTTTGTCTTGAAATCACTTAAGGAATTGAACATTAAAATTATGTTACTGAATTTTGAAACACTCTGTATATTCCTCTATGTATGGACCTACAAAATAAGTTTTAATGTATGTAGTAATGGTTACTATTGGGTACTAAACTCAAACAAAAAACAATAATTTCAAGTGTAGAGTAAGTAAAAAGAATACGAGAAGAGTTACCACAGTATAATTTGGGCGCGATCTGTCAATAAACTAAGCCCATTAGTCCTTCGGTGTCTTTTTAGATTTAAGAATTTTTAGTAGAATTGACAATAAAAACAAAGACAAAACTGCTATTTGCTTTAAGGTGTTTTTTTTTAAGAACAGTTCATTTTGAATGCTATCAAAGTTTAAATGGTCATTTGTTAAAACACTTGAATAGAATCTAAAATGTTAAATAGACTTGTATAAAAAAAATTAAGTTTATATTTTTAGACTGAGAAAATATTATATAAAATAATACTTTTTGGATTGGACCATAGAAGAGTAATAGCAGGCTAAACATTAAAAAAAAACATATTTATAACTTCTGTAGAATCACCCAAATACTAAATACTAATAAAATTAATTTTATTTTATCCTAATGAACTGAGTATAGTAAAGTTAAAAATATTGTAACTGTAAATTTAATCTCGCCTCATACTTTTCTTATTTTTTTACACTTGTCACTATTGTAAGTAACTGTTAATTGCGCTAGTAACTCTATGTTATGTTTTAAATACCGCTAACAGATTAAGTAAAATATTAAAAAAAGGTATAGATAATATGTGACTAAATTTTAATAAGCAATTTATTTTTAAGGAAAATAATATTTTCCAACCCATTGTGCCTCTAATTTGAGTTACATGTGCATAATTTTCTTAATGTGTATTTGTTTGGAATACAATAATTTTTTTTTACTATTATTACTAGAGTACAACAGTGATGGCCAAGTAATTCGAAACGACATATGTATGTAGGTAAAATAATTAAGTTTTGGATATTTCTAAAAACCTAAATTGGTGGTGGCCAAAATAATAAGCTTTAAAGTCTCGTCATATATACTCCAATTTGCTTCCTAGCCAACTTTGACCTAGACTGATTTTTTGAGATACTGAAAATTCGGCTTTGAAGACACCTGTTATTTAAAAGGTTCTCTTAGAACTGTTTTTTGGTTAGTTTTTGTACTAGCTTATTTAGTTATATTATTTATAAAGTATTGTAAATAACACCTTGTATATCTTGAAATATAGCTTTGTTAGTTGTTTCTGAAACAAAAAACTTTTAAAATTATATAAAAAGTTGTTTTATTACAACATGCTCGTTTGCATTTTAATTTTTGTTGAAGGACAATGTATCAAATAGGTACAGTCAGAGACTTTTTAATTGGCCGCACTGGAAAATTAAAAATATTCCCATTTTAAATTAGGAAACCCAGGTTGAACCAAACAAAAAAAATAGTGAACTTTACCTCTATCTTTATACATACATATTATAAAAAATACATATTCTCCAATATCTTTACATTATAATTTTTGACAGAAAAAATTCAACGGCAATTTAAAAAGTCCCTGACTGTACATATATTAAAAAAGTTTTTTTTAAATTCATAAATATTATGTATTTATTTTTATACATGCGCTTCTAATTAGTTGGCGACCACTATGTATTAACTTAAAAACTAATTTTCTTTTCGAAAAATATATTTTTTCCTACCTGTTTTAATACTAACAATAAACTATTATTAAAGTCTTGAAGTATTTTTGTTTTCTTACTGTGAAATCCGTTCTAGTAAAATTTGCAATTTTATATAATATAATATAGTAGAGTTCGTATACAGTGATTTTTTTTATTCTGCAATTTATTGAGGAGTTTATTTACAGATAGAAACTAGACTAGTAGTAAATTTGTTACCAAAACTGTTTAAACCATAAAAATATTTTTTTTATAAAAAGCGTTTGTTTTATTTTGATTGATATCAAAACTTGTGTTTACAAGGACTATTCAAAAATTATTTTTTTGTTCATTATTTTTTTTTTGAATTATGTTTTACAGGCTTTGGTAATGCAAATGTTTCTTTATTACATTGAAGGGAATCCATACTACATATGTACAAAATTTCAACATTAAATTAGATGTAGAACAGAAGTTAACATAGGGTCGAAATTTTAACACGTAAATCCCTATGATACATGATAAAAACAAATCACTGTATAGCAAACCCGTTTAAACTAAACACCACTCGGTTATAATAAACGCCTTATCAAATACAATTATTCACCATAAGTAAATACATTTTTTTCTTTTATACTCAACCTCGTATACAACCCCAATTTAATTAAGTTCGCTACATCCGGACTCCACTAGTTTTAAAAATTGCAAATATTATATCATCGTACTTGCTTAGTTTCTAGGCAAAAAATTATTAACAGCATAAGAACTATTGGAAATGAAAAAAATATATATTGTAGCCAACAAGAAAATTAAATTAGACTCGATCTGATTTATTAGGGTGAAATGGCGTTTAAGGGTTTTTCACGGCGAAACTAAACTTAACCAAAAAAGTGAAATACAAAAGTTACAGGTATACAGGTAATAATAAGGTCTACAACTATTGTACACACTATTTTGTTATAAAACCTAAAATTTTCCGAAAAAATCGTTTTTTCATTATTTTTGATTTTTATCAAAGTTTGGTGAAAACACACTATTTATGTCATGAACACGTTCTAATTGTTCTAAAACAAAATATTTAAAAAAATGCCCAAGTTCTTTAAATAGTCTTTTTTTTTATAACAGTGGTTGTTTCTTTGTTAAGACGTCTATTTTTTGATCATGTAAAAAATAGATATCACTATAGAAACATTTGCCAGGGAATACGAAAAAGTGACACGATGAAAATCAAAAACAGTGCAGTAATTTCATTTTGCTATTTTTTAAACTGCTTAAATTCTGTTTCCTGGCACATTTTTCGATAGCGATGTCTATTTTTTTTACACTATTTACAAATAGGTGTTTTAATAAAAAACAATACATGTGTTTAAAAAAAACTGTTTCCGGAACTTGGCTGGCTTAAAATCAAAATAAAATTAAAAAATCAATAATTTTATTTATAAAATTAAAACGTGTATTTGCATTAAAAAATTAAAAAACAGTTTTTTTTTTTTTTTCTAAAAATTTTATTTATAGCAAAGTTGTACACTTTTTTCTCACCTATAACTTTTGTATTTAACTTTTTTTGATAGGAGACCCAACTTGCCTAAAACCATTATCCACCCCTGAAAGCTTACCCCAATAACTCGGATCGAGGCTGATTGTATTTTCCTCTTGGCTGCGCTCGATTTTCTTTAATTTCTAATAGTTTTTAAGCTTCCTAATATTCCAAAATGTATCTGCACTGGTCTATATAGCCATATTTTTGTGCTGAAACCCTGGTTTATATTTATCTGTAGTTTAAATGACGTCGCACAAATTACATTGGCATTGGGCTTCGGTGGAATGCTTTTAGACTCACATATGTTATAGAGGATATACTCCCATATAACGTTTAAATGGAACAAATCTTCCGATGGGCTCCAGGAACTTTGAAATTTCCATTTAAAGTTTGCAATTTGACAATGTTGCGATATTAAAAGCAAGCCAATATATGTGTCAAATATGACTTTGACGATAGTTTATATTGGCAAATTCTTAGACCAACACAGACTGTACATAAAGGTCTACATTTAAGGCGTCTATTAGTAAATCATTTTTCAAATGTGTGTGATAGTGTGAACTTTATTATTTAGGTAAATACCAGAGGTCACCTCATACCCAGTGTTAAGGTAACTTATTCTATTTCCGCAAATTGCCGAAATGTCTTGACATATTTGTTTATTTTTATTATGACAACATTGTCAAAATGCAAACTTTGGATGGAAATTCCAAAGTTTCTGGAGCCCACAGAAATATTTGTCCCATTTAAACTTTTTATGGGAGGATCTCGTCTATAATATACGTAAGTCTGAAAGCATTTTAACATGTTACATTTCTTGTAGTCTGATCTAGAGAGTATGTATGAAAGATTTTTACAAAAGAGAGACGCGACAAACCCTTCAAAGTAACTAAAATTAACATTTTATGGTTATGGTATTTTCTTGCCAAGTTCATTGGTGTTTCACTAAAATACTTTAAATTGTCATCGGTGAGTGCATTATTCATCATGCTACATCACAACCCCCTCAATACAACACTGTCGAAGGCTGACATTTTCATTATTTTTTTGTCAGCCCATATTTTTTTTTTCCAAATAGTCAAAATTTTAGATCTCAGTCAGCTGTCGAAATTGTTGTCATTCAAAGTAGGATCAGGCTTGATAATTTAAGGGGGCGTTGGCTACATATAAACAAACACGTTTGTTCGCACCCCCTATATAGGTTTTGTTAAAGATCGTTTATTTTTATTTTCCGATGCTTATGAATTAACAAGGACCAACCGTCTCTCTCTAAACATCGCTATACTCTAGCGATATTTTCATCCTTTGATTCTGACTTAAATAAATTTGACGTTAAAGAGTTTTTCGCGTCCCTAGTTCTTGAAAATATGTCATACATACAGGGTCTCTAGTCTAACCAGGTTAAACTTTGTTTGAGAGGATTGTGAGGTTTTTCTATTTCATTTCGAAACAATCTATTATTGTGTACTTAACAGTGTCAGCAGTTGGAGAGAAAATTTTTGAATAATGGTGGCAAGCTTTCGAACCGCATTTAAAAATTTCCTTGAAACTGTTGACACATTTAATGCAAAATCATCACTATTTCGCTGATATTTGTCAAGTTTGCTCGTCTGCAAAAGCAAATTAATCATGGAATACATATTTTTAGCATTTCCTGAAAAGAACGTACTATTTAGTTCTATTTTATTAACAGTTAAAACCCAATAAAGATGTCTATGACATTTTTTAAAGATCTTCATCGCCATCTGATGATATTGATGTAGAAGCAAATGATTGCGATAAAGAACCAATGTTTGATGAAGTGGAACGATGCGACCCACTACTAGAATGTAAAGTAAATGCAGTTTCAAATTTGGACCCATCAAACTGTACTGCTTTGTCACTACTCATATATAAATCAATTTTAAACTTTTTTGTTGGAGGAACATTTTCTGCTTTACCTGGACCTGACAATATTATAAGGTGATTAAAATGTATTACTGCGTGGATAGATGTAGCATTTTAAATTATCTTAGACAAAGGATGACTCTTTCAATATAGATTCTTAATGCTGCAATCCTTTTGCCATTCTTACTTCAGATTTTGATGGTTTAATTTCAGATTCAACACTTGGCCTGCGAACAAGCTTACAGTTCTTCTGTACTTATAGGGCCTCCATATATTTAAATCCTCGACCCGCCATAACGGATACCTAAGAAACCACTCTCTTCTACTATATTATTGTCAGCAAGTCTGCCACCATAAGCTCCACAGATAAAATAAATGAATAAAGCCATTAGGAGTAGCACCCATACTACATTTTAAGGTGTTACATTTCTTATAGTCTGACCAGGTTAAACAATCTATTATTGTTGTGTAGACATCATTATATCTATACCTAAAAGTTACTGGCAACAAACGCTTAACGGTGTCAGCAGTTGGAGAGAAAATAAAGTTGTGTATGATGGAGGCAAGTCTTGGAACCACATTTAAAAATTTCGTTGAAACTGTTAATACACTTAATGCAAAATGATCACTTATTCGCTGATACGAATAATTTAATCTGATTTTCTTTAAAGTGATGAGCACATCAACATAGTCAAGTTTGTTCGTATGCGAAACCAAATTAATCATGGAATACATATTTTTAGGAATTTCTAAATAGAACCTATTATTGTGTTCTATTTTATTAACAGTTAAAACCCGGTCAAGCTGCCAATCACACTTTATAAGATTTTCAAGATGTAGAAGCAAATGATTGTCATCAAGAACCAATTTTTGATGAAGTGGAAGGATGTGATCTAGAATGTAAAGTAAATGCAGTTCCAAATTTGGACCCATTGCATTGGCTTCGAATCTTTGGTTTCATGTTAACCTGCAATATTTTTTTGCAACTAGAAGGTTTTACTTGAACACCCTTTGCAATGACTTCAACTTCCATTTTAAACTTTTTTGTTGGAGGAATATTTTCTGCTGTATGTACTTGGACCTAACAGTATTATAAGATGATTAAAATGTATTACTGCGTGGATGGATGACTCTTTTAATATGGATTCTTAAGGCTGCAATCGTTTTTTACCACTCTTACTTCAGGTTTTGATGGTTTAATTTCAGATTCGACACTTGGCATGTGAACAAGCTTACATTTCTTCCGTACTAATAGGGTGACCATTTATTAAAACTAATAAAGCCATTAGGAGTAGCACCAATAATAAATTTTAAGGTGTTTTGTAGCCTGATAGGTTAAACATCAATTATTGTTCTGTAGACATCATTATATCTATACCTAAAAGGTATTGGCAATATATGCTTAACAGTGTCAGTTGGAGAGAAAATAAAGTTTTGCATAATGGAGGCAAGTTTTGCGCATTTAAAAATTTCTTTGAATCTGTTAATACACCTAATGCAAAACCATCACTTATTCGCTGATATGAATCATTCAATCTGATTTTTTTTAATATAATGAGCACACCAACATAGTCAAGTTTGCCGGTCTGCGGAAGGAAATTAATTATGGAATACATATTTTTAGGAATTACTAAATAGAACCTACTATTGTGATCACATTTTTTAAGATCTTCATCGTCATCTGATAAGTTGGATGTAGAATGCCATAAAGAATCGATGTTTGATGAACTGGAAGGATGTGATCCACTACTAGAATGTAATCAAAAATCCAAAAATCACCTTGAATCAGTCCAAATAATGTATCTGCTATGACATCTGTAATGATCCCACTATTTTTTTAGTTTTAGCAGTACCAATAGTTTCTTTAACTTTTTTGTAAATATTTCAAACAGCTTCAGTTGAATCTCCAAAAATAAACCAGTCCGGAATCATTTTCCTTACGCCTTCTCTTGGTACTGGTGCATTGCATTCTAGATCTTTTTCAAGCCTAGTACTTCGAAAATGTCCCTATTTTAAAACAGGTTCTTGTATATTGACAATTGCACAAGCAATAATTGGAATCATATTCATTAAACGAAGGTGACTAAAATGTATTACGGCGTGCATATGCAGCATTTCAAACTCTCTAAGACGACGAATGACTCTTTCGATATGGATTCTTAAGGCTGCAATCCTTTTTGCCAATCTTACTTCAGCTTTTGAGGGTTTACTTCCAGATTGGACACTTGGCAGGCGAACAAGCTTACAGTTCTTCTGTACTAATAGGGTGTCCATGTATTTAAATCCTCGATCTGCCATAACGGATACATTATTGGGTAGGGTATCTAAGAAACCGCTCTCTTCTACTATACTATTGTCAGAAATTCTGCCACCATAAGCTCCAGAGATGAAACTAATGAAACCATTAGGAGTAGCACCAATAATAAATTTTAAGGTGTTACATTTCTTGTAGTCTGACCAAGTTAAACTTTGTTTTAGAGGATTCTGAGGTTTTTCTATTTCTATTTCGAAGCAATCTATAATTGTGTACACATCATTATATCTATACCTAAAAGGTATTGGCAACATACGCTTCACAGTGTCGGCAGTTGGAGAAAAAATAAAGTTTTGCATGATGGTGGCAAGTTTTGGAACCGCATTTAAAAATTTCCTTGAAACTGTTGATACACTTAATGCAAAGTCATCACTTATTCGCTGATACGAATCATTCAATCTAATTTTCTTTAAAGTGATGAGCACATCAACATAGTCAAGTTTGCTTGTCTGGGAAAGCAAATTAATCATAGAATACATGTTTTTAGGAATTCCTAAATAAAACCGACTATTGCGTTCTATTTTATTTACAGTTAAAACTCGGTCAAGCTGGCGATCGCATTTTCTAACATCTTCATCGTCATCTGATGATATTGACGTAGAAGCAAATCATTGCCATAAAGAACCAATATTAGATGAAGTGGAAGGATGCGACCCACTACTAGAATGTAAATTAAATGCAGTTTCAAATTTGGACCCATCGAACTCCACTGCTTTGTCACTGCTCATATAATGTGTTTGAGTGCATTGGGTTCGAATATTTGGTTTTATGTTTACCTGCAATATTTTGTTGGAAGTCGAAGGTTTTACTTGAACACCCTGTGCAATGACTTCAACTTGAAAATCCATTTTGAACTTTTTTGTTGGAGGAACATTTTCTCCTGTACCTGAACTTGATGGTATTCCAAATCTGGGTACAATGTCAGCTTTTAAATGTAGGGAAGGTTCTTGATTGTCTTGATTGTTTCTCTTCCAAGAAAAAAAAACTCCAGTTTAGGGAGTCTTCTGAAAGCTAAAAAAACATCAATGTAATTAATAATTAAATTGCCATTGCCATTGTCTCGTGCAATTTTGTCCCACGCTATTTTCTCTTGCGCTCTTCCTACATAAAGCTCCCTTTTGTATCGACATTGCCATACCTGTCATACATTTTTTAACTGGTAAAACGTAAAACCGACTTACAGTTCATTTCATAATTTTTGTGAGTTATTAGCTGGTTATCATAAAAATAACATAGGCCAATGAAAAAAAAATTGTCCCAAAAATAATGAAATGAACTGTAGGGTAAATTCTATGTATTGCAGAGCTTTCCATTGTATGTATAGTCCTTGTCATAGGCAGTTAAACTTTTGTGGCCTTGCAAACCTTCTTATCATATGCATAATTACAGCAACAAACAAATTCTAAAAAATGGTATGATTTTTTTTTAACTTTGCATTTTTTTGTCAGCCTTATTTCAGCATCTATAGTTGATATATTTTTGGTTAGGTTATACGTTTATGCCATGTCAAAATCACAAAAGTGTAACTGTCTATGGCAAAGACTATAGTACTGGAGTAGTGTTTGATTTATAGTATTGCTTGAAACAATAAACATACCAAAAGTTTTTACTTCTACCAGTTGCACACATCAGAAAATCATGTCATCTTTGGTACGCCCAGCGAACAGTTTTTCACTGGTGCGCCGTAGCGTCCTAAATGGGCATTTTAATGAATATTTTATGACAACTGATTTGATCGATTACTAATGATTCCACCAACACTACGTGATATGTTAACAGGCCTAAATATGCATCAGTCCAAAAAATAAGGTCTGGGTGTCAAAATATATTTTATTTTAACGTTTTAGCCTTAACGAAAAGTTTTACCTAATGTATCTTCCCATAAGTGTATAATTAGAGCCTATGTATTTTGTACTGTGTTTCATTTTTTTTTCTAGTTTCTAATAACAGATTTTAATAGAGGCTATACATTTCGAGCAGTCTGATCAAATAATGTAATCAATGCAAATAGAAAAAGATCGAATTTTCGAAACAATGATAACATCTGCGCAAACTACTGGATTGTTAGAATTTATAGAGCTTATATAGAGGCCATTCCTGATGATTAAATATTTTGCATTTTATATTACTACCTATCCAATTTATGAGTTTAAGATATCCAGAATAAATGATTCACTCATTATAAAGTATAAATAAACAAAATTGAAAACAAAAACTACGGCTGCGGGCCTGGGCGAGGTGTTTCGGTGGCTAACCGGGTTGGCTGCGAGTTAGCCCGGTGGCGAATCGAGGGCCCGGCGGGGCGGCAAATTATCCAACACATTTGGTCACCCTAACCGTACTTTTTTGACTAAGGCATTTTTGGGGTCTGGTAACAGGTTAGTATTGATAAAATCATTAGTAAATTATCAAAAAAAATAAAAAAATTTCCTTGAAAACCATGCTTTCTCTAGCCATTGCTGCACAATTTAGGAAGGTAAAAATGACATTGCTCTAACAGTATTTAAAAAAATATTAATAGCAAATTTTAAGGATATAAGGTACATAAATTTTATTTTGTTGTTTTTAAAGTAATAAAATTCTTCCACCTTTTTTTTTTAATCAAAAGAGTTGCAGACTGACATTTTTGCAAAAAACTTTAACTTAAGTATTTTTTTTAAATTCAATTGAAAAAACCTATTCCGCAGCTACGGTACATTTCTTTCATAAAACTTTTCCCGCTTTTTCTATTTCATCTATAGGTAGTGGATGCTGCTTTAAAATTTGTTTTAAATATATTTATCTAACCGTTTAAGTATTCTTTTAAAATAAATTAAAAAGAACTCAAATTGTTGTTTCTGCTAAATGAAAATAAAGAAACTTTTGCCAAACTTTTAACTTGATAATTTTTAATGAAAATATAATTCCCAGTCTAAATGTAAAAACCGCGTTTTTCTAGCTTTTGTATTTCTTAAATAAATATAAAAATAATTAACCACAAAATATTTATGGTTTTGGATTTATTGTGGCCCAGACAAATACCATCACAAAATTTGGCAATTAGGCCTTTTTTGACTCAAATTACTTATTTTGAGTAAAAATCGAGGGGTGAACTGCTCTCACAATCGGTGTACACATTTCTCACAATCTGTTCACAATCCTTCACAATCTTTACACAATCCTTCCCAATCACCCACAATCTTACCACAATCCCTCACAATCTGTACACAATCCCTCACAAACTTAGCAAAAGATTGTGGATTTTCACAATCGACGTACACATTTTGGGGTTAGCTGGTCACCCCTCGGTTATTAAGTAGCAGGGCCGGTAACGGTAAATTAAGAGGGCGGCCAAGGAAACTATAGACATGATGACCTTTTTGTTTTTTTTTTTTTTGGTCACCAGAATTTTTGATGGGACGGCCCCTCCTTGAGGTACGCAGGTACGCTACGCCGCTGCACAGTCCTCCACAATCCCTCACAATCTTTCACAATCTTGCCACAATCCCTCACAATCTTTCCACAATCTTAGCAAAAAATTGTGGATTTTCACAATCGGTGTACACATTTTGGGTTAGCTGTTCACCCCTCGGTAAAAATATATAAGGATGATTCTACAAAAATGGTGCTATGGAGTGGGAATGCATATTTTTCAAACACAGACTGCAAATGAAGCATAATTTTAGTTAGATTTGAGTTTAATGTATAAAAAAAATTGCAAGTTTATAATTTTATTTATTACAAAGCAAATACCTCATTCCTCTGGTGTAGTCCCAAACCAAATATTAAAAACTCAAATTGAAAAAGATATCCTAATAAATAATATTTAACCATGTCTCAACTATTTATCAAAAAATTGATAAAACTTAAGTTTGCAGTCATATTTTTGAAAATCCGAATTTACATCTTCCCAGAAAATTTTACAATTTTAAATGTGCTCCATTTTTAATAACACAATATTTGTGAATACCACCGGTTAATTTCTAGAGAAAGAGACGGCCCTGGATATCTAATTTACTTGTGAGGATGACAAGTTTTGACAGATAATGTCAACTTTTGTTAGGTTTAAGTTATAGATCTTTTTATTTTCGGCAGAAAATTAGTTTTTTTCGGAGAAATCAAAAAGGAACGCTTCAATTATCATTCCTCTGGTAAGTAAATATTCGACTGATATCAATAGTATAATTTTTTTGTTGATTGTTTTAAAATTATAAGTATAGGAACTTTGTTTATATAAAACTTAAGTTAAGTAGTCTAAATAGATTTTGATTTAAATTGGAAAACCATTAAAAAACTCATTCCTCTGGTACTCATTCCTCTGGCATTTTTTTGCAATAATTCCTAAAATTTGGGAAAATAAATGTTTTTTAGCTTACACCTAATTAATTACATAAATTTAACAAAACAAAATTATTTACTGTGCTGTACTGTTATTTAAAGGCAATGACCAAAATGATATCCATATAGCCCACTTTTGGTAGAATCATCCATAAGTACCTGATATTCTATGATGACCAAAAAAATGGGAATTCCACTTTTTATGAAATTACCCATATGAAAAATGATAAATGTCAAATGTGGAATACAGAAAGATTTTAAATCGTTTTTGTGTACCTAAGTAAAAACTCTACCAATTTATGGGCCCCTAAGTTCACATGATTAATGTATAATGTAATTTTTACCCATTTTGATCGGCGAAAATAACCCCCTATCCGCCACCCGGGTCGCGTTCGATTGAAGAATCCCACCCACTGTAGCAACACAGACAGACAGACAGATACACAGACAGACAGACCGACATACAGACATACAGAAAAATGGTAAAGAGAGGTAAAGAGATTAGGTATGTCTAAATGATGAGAAATAAAATACATTTTGTACAGTTTTCAAAACAAAACGCCTCCTATCAAAAATTAATACTTGGAATATTTCTTGACATTATTATATACTTTTAAGTAGGCAAAAGTTTCAACTTTGGTAGGTATGTACTGGCTGTCCCGTTGTTTCTGAGATAAATATGGCAGCCTTTCTAAATGAGACACCCTGTGGAATACATGCCTAGCAAACACATAGAATATGTTTATAAAACACAGCCTGCCTGCCAAAATCCCACATAAAAACATCATAAAAGTTTACAACTTCTCATAGTCATGGTGAAGGTGATCCTGTAGTGTTTTACAAGATACTACAAACCAGACCGTTTGACTCATAAAAACTGATTTTATTAGATTTGATATGGTTTTATAGGGTTTGTTTCATATCCCATATAGGAAACATATTATAAAATTAAATAGAACTCATAGAAAGAATAATAGATTCTATGTGGAATTTTTTCCAGGGATATGATAAGCATATTCTCAAAAAGCATCATACACTTTCTTCTTAGATGGTTATAGAAATATTTATAACATGCCCTCTCAAGCAGGACTTGTAAATTTGAGACAACAAAACCATTAAAATTGGGACATTTTTGTACTTGGTGATAATAATAATGAATATAATCCTTTTATTATGCTACATTATTTAAAAAAAATTAAATTAGGTTTTGGAAGTCCAACTGTTTAACCTATCAGAAAGAGACCCAAGGGAAAAACCATAAAGCCTGTTTCCACTAGCTATGCAACTTTTTCATAATGCATGCAACTTTTGCAACCCGCTTAAAGCCCACAGAAATTAATTTTTACCTTCCTAGGCCGCACAGGTATTGTTTTTGACAAAAAAAAATTTTTTGAGATAACACTGAAAATGTGTTATTTGGGTATATTTTGACTTAACCTAGCAATATCGTCGTGATGTCTGTCTGTGTGTTTTTTCTGTCCGTATCATGATAGCTCCTAAACCGCTGAAAAATAAAATTTTCAGGTAAAATAGTGTTTGACACTCTAACGAGCTGATTAGATTTTGGGCAAAATTCATTAATGCTACTGACAGTTTTTTTGACAGTTAACAATTTTTTAAAATGCTAACTTTTTAATGGAGCATCACATCAATATACAGTTATTGGGGTATATTAAACTACATTTTGCTTAATAATTTGTCAAACATATTTACAAAAAAACTGTTTTTGAGGCTGATATATCATGGCTTTATGTAAAGGGTGCTAATAGGCTAGCTAGGAAGGTATCAGATTCATCATGGATCCATTTATTTTACTACAGTTTCTTACTCTTTTTTCAATTTTTGTTAATCTTAAAATAAAACCATTGTTTATGGTCTAGTTTGGCTTTTGGAGGTTAGCAAACATAGTGCAATTGCAAGAGTGTTGCTCTGTTTCAAGTGGGCCTGAGAAGGGGAAAAGCACTTTTGGCATTATCTTGCATTACCCATATAAATTATCCAGGCATTACGACAATACATATGCAAAGAAGGCACCAGTTGTCAAGCCTTTAAACATTTCTTCATTACTTTTTGGTGCAAAACAACTTCATATACCAGTATAATGTAACACTAACATACTCTGTCAATGTTTTGGAAAGAACTTATATGAATAATTATTTTTTGGAAAGAATTTAGGTTTTTTAGTATTTATTTTTTTAGTTATACATCCCCTTTCCTCTTTTTGGGAAATTGGTTTTAGCCTAACCCTCAAATGATTGCACACAGATCCTATCCTTTGTGGGCAAACCCAGGTTGGGATATGTTTGCAATCAATAGACCACGGTTAGGTTATACTTACTTTATGTTAACACCGATTTTGACCTCCCATATATATTTATACCTAGCTATTTATTGTACTTACATTAAAGTGATGCTCGCACACTTTATTGTGCCCAGCTGTCGACAACTTTTTGAGGTTTAATGCCTTCATCCATGCCTCTCTTCGAGGCCCAGTTGTAGGGAATGACACAAATATTGTCCCAGGAGAATTTTCGCTTGTCTTTCCACACCCACTTACAACACATTTTTTCAACATTTTTCACCTGAAGAATCTAATTTTGATACAAAATCTTTAGTAGGTAATTTAAATATTAATTAGATTATTTGAAAATCAAAATAATAAACAAATATGACATATAAATAACTGACACAACATTCTGACAGCAGAAATGAAAAGTGAAGTGAGGCACCGCACCAACGATATTATTAGACGTTAATGGCCCACGCAGGACACTGGTATACCTTTTTTCTTGTTACGTGATTGCGTAAATGAAATTCTTTGGAGATTTTTGCGGGACTCCAACTTTAAACCGAACCGAACCGTCCTGTAAATAGCTTTGATTAAGGTACACAAATCCGCTGAGTCTCAAAAATGTGGGAAAGCCCCATTGTTAACAAACTTGTTTGAAAATCTTTGTGGAAAATTTTTGATATATACCTACATTCATACATTCCAAACCCCCCTCATTCGATTGTCGGTGCTATGCTACTGGCTTTGATTTTAGATAGTGGTAGCTTAAAACAAAAATATATAAAAAATTTTATATACAAATTGTTCACTGTTTGAAAAAATGGAAACAATGTGAGGCACTGTAAATACTGAAATAGTTTATACCGAGGTTTATACACATATGCAAGTTGCCAACAGTAAAAAATTCTGAGGAATTCCACACCCAACATTTTTATACACATTATAGTGCAGTTTATTAATCTGTGGTGCTATGTTTAAAAAATTGTGACACTACTGATGCACAGTACTTAATTTGTATATTTATTGTGAGCAGTGAGACATGCCTATGAGAATAAAACATAATGAAAATATAAATGTAAAGTGTTGTCTGCTTTGTTGAACATAACTAATAAAATTTTAAAATTTTGTTTCTTTACAATTATATTGCCCATAACCATAAAACATTATTAAGTCTGTGGTAACCATTTAATTACCTTTCTCGACTTTTTCCAATCCTTACATGCTCAATTGGGTATTTCATTAAGCTTTATGGCAAGCTCCTTCCAAAGCTCCATAGAAGTTTGTTTTGTAAAAGATGGCGTGCATTTTTGAGTGTCCATTTTTGGTTTTTCAGAAATGAATTCCACCATGTATTCTTTCTGTACATTGTTGATAACTAACTCATTGTTAATTTTTTATTTTAAGCACCACTTTAGCACCATAAAATAACTCGCGGCTACAGACTAAAAAGTACTTTGGCTCCTTCGATTTCGAGGTTATGTTTTAATTGTTTTGTTTTGTTCAAATAGCTTCGATGGTGGAAGTGTTTGAATTCCTTTCGAGTTTTAAAAATTAGTATTAAAAATATTTGTCGTGTCGTTAGTTCGGTCAAATTTAGTTCAAAATAGCGCTAGTAACGAAATAGGGTGTCTTTCTAACATATTTTTTCAAAAAAAAAACTTCCCTGGCTTCTTTCGCGGGATCCTAGCGGGTGTGAAACAAAACCGAACCGAACGGAACGGAACTGAACCGAACCGGCATCCCAGAGGTTGTGAAACCAAACCGAACTAAACCGATTCGGTTCGGTTCGGTTCGGTTTTGTTTCACACCCGCTAGGATCCCGCGAAAGAAGTCAGGGAAGTTTTTTTTTGAAAAAATATGTTAGAAAGACACCCTATTTCGTTACTAGCGCTATTTTGAACTAAATTTGACCGAACTAACGACACGACAAATATTTTTAATACTAATTTTTAAAACTCGAAAGGAATTCAAACACTTCCACCATCGAAGAAATTTATTTATTCCATGCTTCCAGGCTATTTGAACAAAACAAAACAATTAAAACATAACCTCGAAATCGAAGGAGCCAAAGTACTTTTTAGTCTGTAGCCGCGAGTCATAAAATATCAACAAAAAAGTAAGGTTAGTTTGACTACAATACATAGTACGAAATTTGGTTGGTTGTCTGTCAAAATTTTCTAGTTTCCCATTGGTCAGACTTTATACCGGACATTTGGCAACACTGTTCCTATTTTGTCTTACTTTCACCCACTCTCCCATTTGAAGAATACCGAATTTACGCCACGAGTGCTCACCCAGTGACACTCCCAGGGGAGAACTTCTCATTTTTTCAAGAATTCCCGCACTGGTAATTTCTCAAAAGTTTTAAAGACCCTGACTTGTCAGATGAAATGACGTTTGAAAATTAAACATACACGGGAACGAATAATATTGCCGATGGCTTTGCCACATACTTTAAGTTCGTTTTTATTGACAATGACAATAATAATCTCACCCCTACAAATAAATGTAAATCCTACTTTTGTGAGAAAGATATATCCATTTTAGAGATAGAAAAAGCTATTAATAAACTTAAACCCAATAAGTCTATTGGGCATGATAATATTCCTGCTTTTATATTAAAAGGGTGTAAAAAGTTGTTGCTTGTTCCTTTGCAAATTTTATTTAATATCATGCTTAAAACGTCAACTTTTCCAGATAAATGGAAGCTTAGCAAAGTTATACCCACCCATCCATAAAAGTGGTCCTAGACAAAAAATTGAGAACTATGGGCCTATAACAATATGCGCAATCTCAAAAATGTTCGAAATCATAATATTTGACAGACTTTTTGCAGAAGTGTCAAATAAAATATCTCCCAGACAGCATGGCTTCTTACCCAAAAGATCTACCTTTACAAATCTAACAATTTTCTCTCAATACGTGCATGAAGCTTTAAACAGAAAGAGTCAAGTTGATGTTATTTATACGGATTTGGAAAAAGCTTTTGAAAAAGTAAGTCACAGCACTATTTTGGATGGACAAGCTGGAATGAATGTTTCTCCATACCTAACTAATTTAATACAATCTTATTTGGGAACTAGCACAAGTAAAAGATATCAGTTCGTGGAATTAAAAGGTAGCAGGTCTACTATTTATATAAGTTCTTCTGGTGTGCCCCAAGGGTCAATTCTCGGACCACTTCTTTTGCCTTCAACAAAGTTATTTCTAAGGTAAAAAATGTGGAATCATTGGCATTTGGGATTTATCCACAAAGAGGTTGTGAAAACAATATCTAATTAAAAATATTTGATAGATTATCACTTAACCAAAGAAGAACTAAATTTTTTTAAACAATGTATAGAATTCTCAAAGGGGATGTTGATTGTCCTAATATAGTTGAACAACTTCCTTTTGCCATAAATCGAATCAATTCAAGGTTGAAAAATATGTTCTATTTAGCTTATTCAAGAACAAATCTATTTAAAAGCTCTCCTATCTACAATTTATGCAACTTATTTAACAAGTATGCTTCAGATGTTGATATTGATAATGTTAGCTATAAGACATTTAAAAAAAAATATAGATCTAAAAGTGCGCAGAAAATAATCAATAAGTAATTATGTAATTTGATTTGTTTGTTATTTATCATGTGTGTAGTGACATGAAAGTATCTGTAATTGGCTTTTTGCTGTATAGTCAGAGCATATTATTTTAAAAGGCTTTCCGTTTTCGGTCTAGAAGCAAATCATATTACTTTTGGCAACAGACAATTTCCCCCTAATTTGACCCCGCTGAATCCGAATATCTCTGTTGCCAACTCGAAAAATCGACAGGGACGGAGAAAATCCCCCCAAACCCCCAAAAACCTGTTTTTTTTCAGTTTTATGCAATTTTCTCGAAAACTAACCTTTTTATCAAAAATTGCAAAGAACAGTTTTTGTGGAGAATAAAATTCCCTTTCCAACGATGTATTGGTCAATAAGGTTAGGAAAAGCAAGTAGCTCTTCACTGGCGTACGTAAATTGAGATTATTTAGAAAAAACATGATTATAGGTTTTTCAAAATTTTCTCAAAAACTACACTTTTTAGGAACAAATATGTAGTATACTTTATTGTAGAACATAACATTTTCTTTTAAAAACTTTATTAAAATGTCGTGTTGTTGCCATATTTAAGGCTTCAGGGGCGTAATATTATAAACTTATTTTCAAAAATAACTGAAATAATCAGTTTCTCTTGCATATTTAAATATCTTTTCTAAGATTTTCAGAAAAAAATGTGCCTTTATTCTCTATTGAGGATAAGACAATTTCTTTTTAAATGATATATTACAAAGTGAGGTTAATGTTATGATAAATACTTCAAAAAGGTTCCTAATTTATACCTACTTTTTTTTTTATTTGTCAAACACACAATTTATTACAATCTAGTCAGTAAGACTAATTAGCAATTTTGTTTTAACTTTAATTTATACCTACTAAAATAAAATGTTTCCAAATTAAAATAAACTGTTTTTTGATTAGATTAGATATTTTAATTTATCTAAATAAGTTCTTTAAAGCATATGGTGGTTATAAGGGGAGGGGGCATAGGGGCCATGGCCCCCCTAAGCAATATTTTTGTGCAGAAAGTAACAGTAGTAACTTTGACACAGGTGTTTTTGGTTATTTTTTTAAGCATATGGAACTAAAAATAAAGTGGTGAATCTTATGCAACGGTTTGGGGGGGGGGCATTATCATAATTAGGTACTCATTGGGCTCAACAACCAACCTGTCAACCTGTTAGGAAGTAAGTTGGTAATTTTTGCAATTTTTTTGTGACACACTGTTTAAAATGACATTTTATTATCGGGCCCGCCGCCGAAACAATAAAAGGTCGAAAGTCCAAAAGGTCGAGAAAAAATCGACAAAACAAAATATTAAAAATACAAATTTACCGTATCAAGTCGAATTGAACTGTCCAGTCGATGTGGACCCGCGGCCGTACTTTCGATCTTTTGTACTTTCGACCTTTTGAACTTTCGACCTTTTATTTTTTAATCTTTTGTACTTTCGACCTTTTGTATTTTCGACCATTTGTACTTTCGACCTTTTATCCGCCGCTCTTTATTATCCACCGAAAAGCTAATAAGACACAAAATTGATTAGTTTGGATTGATCTTAAATAATTTCTTTAAATTAAGAACACCACTGGAGCGGTAAATATAAAATAACTTCCAGTTTGTTATACATCGTTTCAAAGGAAATTTTATTGGCTATGACGAAGTATAGAATACATTTTTTAAAAAGAGCTTGGTTTTTAAGAAAATTGAATAAAGACTATGAAAAACATGTTTTTTTAATGATTTGTTGAAATCACCCCCATTGACGGACGTCGCTGGATAGTTTGCTATAAGTCAAACCCCACCGAGTTTCACATTTTTGAAAAGGGAATTTCCCTGTCTACAAAAGAGTGTAAACCAAGTTTTTTTATGTTAAGCTTAGTTTTTGAGAAAATTAGATAAAACGTGTAACAAAAATGGTTTATTTTCTGTTTTTTCAAAATTAATTTAATTTACGGCTGCCCCTGCCCTGAAGTTTTATTTATAAAACCGATTTAATCATGTTATACGTCATTTTGAAGGAAATTTTATTGAGTATACCAAAATGTAATACATGGTTTTCTGTAGATATTAGTTTTTAAAAAAATTAAATAAATCTTGGAAAAAACATAGGTATTTTTTCAACTTTTTTTATATATATATATATTTATCGGTTTCACAACGTTCTACGTCTTCTGATACCCAATCTCCACTCGTTTCTGTTTGCCCATAATTCATCATCTAGGCCTCTTATTCTTATTTCACTATCTATTCCTTCTCTCCAGCTTCTCCTTGGTCTTCCTCGTTTTCTTCGGCCAGTTGGTTTCCATTGTAATATTTGTTTAGGTAGTCTTCCATCATCCATTCTTTGTACATGTCCGTACCACACCAGTTGTTTTGTTCTTATATCATCCACTAGAGTACGTTCACCCACTGTCATAATTTCTCTTATTCTTTGATTGGTAACTCTTTCTCTTTTTGATTTCCCTGCTGCTCTTCTCCAATAGTCCATCTCCGTAGCGGAAAGCATTTTTTCTGTTCTATCTTTGATTGGCCATACTTCTGAGTCGTATGTAATAATACTTTTTACAATGGTGTTATATATAAGCTTTTTGTTATGTTTTGATATACTTTGGTCCCAAATTATTCCATTTAATAAAGTTATTGCTTTTCTTCCTTGTACGTTTCTATCTTTTATAGCTTTGTCTAGTGTTCCGTCAGCTGTAATTTCTAGACCCAAGTATTTATACTCATCACAGGACTGAATTCGCTGCCCAGTATTTAAGATTAGATCCTGTTTCGTTCCACCAATACACATATACTCTATCTTATTGATATTAACCTCTAGTCCCCACTTATTGTACTCGTCTATTAGTTTTCGTGTCATATATTCGAGGTCGTCATAATCCTGAGCCACCACTATCTGATCATCGGCGAAACATAAAGTATACAAGGTGGTTTCATTCAACGGAATTCCCATGTTTTGGCATTTTCTCTTCCAGACTTTAAGGACCTGTTCCAAATATATCTTGAAGAGCGTAGGCGAGATACAGCAACCTTGTTTAAGACCTTTATTTACTTGAAAGCCTTTGGTTAGTTTTGCTTTTATTTTAACTTTTGCCTTACTATTGCGGTATAACTCTTTGATGGCCTTAATTAGTTGTACGCTTATGTTTGTCTTTTCCAACGCTTTCCAAAGTAGATTTAGTGGTATACTATCATATGGCTTCTGCAAATCTACGTAAAGCAGATGGAGCTCTTGTCCGTATGCCATTTTCTTTTCAATAACTTGGGTTATACAAAAGAGATGATCTGAAGTCGATCTACCCGCCCTGAAACCAGCTTGTTCTTCTGCCTCCATATCTTTATATTCGCTCTCCACTTTATTTCTTATTATTTTGCCATATATTCTGCTTAGCGTACTAGTTACAGATATACCTCTATAATTGTCACATATAATTGTCACACAACTTTTTCTAATTACTTCAATTAACGGACACCGCTGGAGAGCTTGTTATTAGTCTAACTTTATTAAGTTATACCATGTTGAAAAGGGAATTTGATTGTCTACAATAAAGTATAATATACATTTTTCTCTGAAAAAAACCTCAAACTTTCAGATTTTGGGGGGCTGGGGGGGTTTTTGGACGTTTTTGCCAATTTAAAAAAAAAATAATATGTTATTATTTTCTAATTATACAAATATATATTTTGAATGTACACCTGTGACAATTTGGGCTTTCCAGCGGCAATTTAAAATTCCACCGCCATTTTGGCCGCCATCTTAAATATCTCAGCCCCTGTCAATATTTCGAGTTGGCAACAGGGATAACGTCTTCTCTAACCCAATCCCGCAATAATTCTCACAGCACGTCTCTGCATAGCAAAAACCCTTTGTGCACTACTAACATGGCCCAAAACAAGCAAAGCATAGCTAAGATGCGAGTGAAAGACAGCAAAGTAGGATTGTTTAAGAATTCTTGAACACACACAATGACAAATTCCTCAGAAAAAAAGCATTTTTACTCAGTTTTTTTGAACACACACAATGACAAATTCCTCAGAAAAAAAGCATTTTTACTCAGTTTTTTTGTAGTCATCTCAGTGTGAGCATCCCACAGCAATTTTTGATCAAGAGCAACCCCAAGGAACACAACATCATCCGTCATCAACTCTGTTATTTTTAGTGAAAAAAACATAGTTTTGGGTTTTGGCTTCATTTAAGAGGAGTTTGTTAGTTAAAACCGATTGCTTGGCCCTCACCTGTGCCTCCTTAGACATGTCGGTTGCTGTCTGTATGTTTCACTTGTCCAGTCGTGTGTGTGTGTGTGTGTTAAAAATAACAATCGGATTTTGATGTAATTATTGCGTAATAAATATATATTTTCTTCAAAATTATATTCAAAGCAGATTATGGGCACCCTTTGTATTATGTATGTTACTTGTAAGTAACTTTTAGTTTTGATGCCCAAAGCGCACTTACGAAATTATACAGTTTTGTGTTTTCATGAATCAGGTTATTGGGTAATTTTGTACTCAACTGCGACTAGTAGTTACAAATAAATTTGGGTGTTTTTTTTATTAATTTTTTTTTAGGTTTTAGGTTAAATTCTTATTCAGCCTTATAAAAAGCACTATGCATTTACAATTTATTTAGATTTGCCCAGAAAGTACGTGTAGATTTTCGCGAACAGTATTACCTTCCATTGAGTGAAGGTGGGGGGGGGGGCGGAGGAGAGCGGGAGGGGGGAACTAGTAAAATCTTAAAGCGTGTGCCGAAAGAATTTTTGAAATCGCTCTTAATTTGTGAAAGGTATAGCTGCAACTATTACTAATAAGGAGGGTGGGGAGAAGAGAGGAAGAGGGAAACTAGTAAAATGATGTTGGAAAAAGTCTTCAAGCGTGTGCAGAAATAACTTTTGAAATCGCTTTATATTTGTGAAAGATAGCTATAACTATTACTAATAAGGATGACGGGAGGAGAGAGGGAGAGACAGGGGGGGGGGCTAGTAAAAGGGTGCTAAAAAAAAATCTGAAAGCGTATACAGAAATGATTTTTGAAATCGCTTTATATATGATAAAATTATGCGAATATGGTTTTTGAATAGGGTGGGGGGAATGACAGGAGGGATGGGTGAGAGCAGGGAGAACCACAAAGTAACTACAGCAAATTAAAGGACATTTGCAATGGGTAATCAAAGGAATTTCAATAAAATCGCCTGACATTTAGATAATTTGTATGCCTTAAAGCCTACATCATGTGACAAAATGGCGTCTGAAGACCGCCATGTTGATTCCTGTTTAAAAAAATATAGCCTATAGCACCTTCGGGATCAGTAGCAATTCAACGACACTTTTTCGTCAAAATCGGTTCAGCCGTTTAGCCTTTAGCGTAACACAAACATATTTACTTACATACAACAATCGAAAAACATTACCCTTCCTTTCGCCGTGCTGCAGTTGGGTAAAAAATGGAATAGAAAGAGTTCAATGAACATTTTTGAATATCTTACTCTATAAATCAAATATTGATAAGTCTCAGCTCTCTTATTACGTTGGTACATTTGGCGATTTCAACTTTAAAAATATATAAACTATTTTTTTTTTAAATACATATATTTTTAGCTCTTATTTTTGCGATAAAAATTAAAATCGCGAACCGAACCGAACCGAACCCTTTTTATGAAATACTATAAAATTACTTATTAATCAGTAGCCTTAATTTACGTGATTTTAATTTTTATTTCAAATAAAAGCTAAAAATATATGTATTTTTTTTATTTTTATTTGTCAAACACACTGTGTTTATTGTATTACAATCTAGTCAGTAAGACTAATTAGCAATTTTGTTTTAACTTAATTTACTAGAAAAGTCAGATTTAAACTTAGGGTTCACTCAACAGTTCTCCCCGCTTTGTTTAGTCTGTAACTCACAATTATGTTGTGTTTATAGCATTATTTTGTTTTATGTGTAATTCACTTAGTTTACTAGCCCAAACGGCTTCACTCTTTTTAGTCATCGAACTAGCATAGTATTGTCTAGAAGCTGAATTGCTTCCACATTCACATGCCGATGGAGTCTATCTTCATGGCTTTTTGCGTACTTTTTTATAGTCTCTGCTACAGTTTCGATTTTTAGATCTCGATGAAGGTCACTATTTCGAACGTACCAAGGTGCATTCACAATGTTTCTTAATACTTTATTTTGAAATCTCTGTAAAACTAGAATGTTACTCTCTTTAGCACAACCCCATAGTTGAATACCATATGTCCATACTGGTTTCAGTCTTTGTCTATAAAGCAGTAACTTATTATGAATTGTTAAATTGGACTTCCTTCCAATTCAGTTCATTTTTCTATACCTTATCTCAAGTTCTTCTTTTTTTTCTTAACATGTGCTTTTCAGCGCAATTTGGCATCAAGTGTTATACCATAGACGAATGACAGAGATAGACCAGACAGTTACACGGTGGGAGTTTTATTACTCAATTGGCACAGTATACCGGGGTGCCGTGGAAAAACCAGCGCCTCTCTAACTTCGTATTCCGTACTAAACATTTACAGGGGGATTTGAAACAATATAACGCTTGCGCAGATTGTCTCTAAGCTACAGGGTGGCTTTTCAATTTATTGTATACCGGATGCTCATAGCCATCAATGCATTCGTTCTCCAATCAAGCTACATCTTACATGGTGTTTTGAATAGTTTTTATCAAATTAAATTTTAACATCAAAAGACCCATTCTACTCGTCAATTAAATACATAGTGTTAAATTTAACCTCTGGACGCTGATAAGAATGAGTTATTTTGTGTCAACGCTCAATTTTCCTAAAAACACTATAAACGCCAATTAGTAAGGAAGCTTAATCAAATAATTTTTTATTAATGGCTACTAGCAACAATAAAAAGGAAGGTTGAATTTTTTAAATTAAATCTAAAGTTTATAAGTTTATTTCCCATTGATTTAGGTACATAAATGTCCCTAAGAGGATAATTTTCTAGTAAAAAAAGGCTCTTTGACGAATATTCTGCAGTAAATTCCTTTTTATTAGTGCATAGAATACATTAACTTAATTATTACAATGCTTTTTACATAATAATATTGCAAATATAGGTTATTTTTCTATCAACGGAATTTTTTTAAATTGTTTTTTAATGAAAAATTATTATATTATATTACCTAGGTATTAATGAGTGTTTAAAACAAATGTAACTTTAGCTTTTTAAATTAAAGTAAAGCTGAAATGTCGTTAGTAGAATATTGCTGTTTGTTCATTTAATTATACAGGGTCCGGCATGATGATCTCTCATATTTTGCACCGCCATTGTGCCCGAATCACTGAGACAGCTTAGCGTAGTCGGTTAGTAGCTCGCGCCTTGCTATTTTCTTGCCATCGTGCCTTCGTTATCGAAAGATTTATTAAAAGTAGGTAACAAATTTGTAATTACGACGCTTTTCGTACTCACTTTGCACTTGGTAGACATGCTTTAGTTCCAGATCCTTTGTGAATATCTAAACACTAACCCCGAACTATTGACGAATTGAAAGCTGCAATACGCCAAGGAATTACAGGAATATCGCTTTTAAGGACTGTACGAGTGAAACTTTCAGAAATCAGCTTCGAATTTGTATCGAAAAAAATGGTCGCCACGTGGACTAAATTTGAAAACAAATGGTATAGAATAGAGTTTTAGTAAAAAAAAAATCTAAATAGCATTTACAATGGCGTTTTTATTATGGGAGATTATTATGCCGGACCTTGTAGATAAATATAGTGAAATAATCTACGTTTTTCTAAATATTAAAATTTAAAACCAAACATTTAAAACTATACATAAGTAGATATTTTCGGAAGAACAAAACTATTTAATGTTTTTATAAAATTGTGATTTTTAAGAAAAAATATAAAACTTAAAAATAAAAAACAGAATTTATAATAATGCTATAAACTGACACATAAGATAGAATAGTTACATAAATCCTTTAGTTAGTCCGAAATATATGTTAAGCAATACAGCACCAACGGCGTAGCGTGAAGGGGCGTGGACGGTTCCTCGCTCCTTCCCCACGCCATTCAGTTTCTGGTGCCCCATGAGCACCGTTATCTTTATCAAGCAGTGAAAACTAAAAATTGGTACTAATAACGGTAAAAAAATTATACCTTAATCAATTTTATATTTTAAATAAGCCCCCGAAACATTAGATTAACATGACGAAATCGGAAGCCAAGATTTTTTTACATATTTTCCAAATATTTCATGAATACAAACAAAAAATAGCATAAAATACAGCCTCATGGGTTCTCGAGCCCCTCCAAAACTGTCTCGGCCCCAGAAAGCTTTTTCTAAATACGCCACTGCCGGTTACGAAAGACAAAACAAACTCAGTGCATTTGTAATAAATATTAGAAAAATCAGTGCCATAGCCAAGCGCGGATTTGAGGGGGGGTAACGTGGTAATTACCCCCCCCCCCATCACAAAAAATATGCACTTTTTGTTATTGATTAAAGGGAAAATAAACGAATTACCCCCCCCTAGAAAAAAAAATTATATAACAAATACTTTTTTGTCGACTATTCCCCCCCCCCTAGATTTTCACCCAGATCCGCGCTTGGCCGTAGCTAGGCGTATTCAACGAAACGGCCTAGGGCGCCGAAATGAGAATTTAAAATTATCCTACAAGCTATCTTTGAAACTAACCAAAACTTTTGTATTTGGTACAATTTTTTCTGAAAATTGTTCACCTGCGGCGACTCCCTTTCTTTAAACATTTTTTTTAAAATGTTATTGTCAAACTTAATTTTTTTTGTTTTTAACACTTTTAAAATGCCGCCCTTTTAATTCTTTGCCCCCTTTGCCCTTAGATATATGCTACGTCGCTGTACAGTATTAATAATTACTTTTCCGCACGATTTTTTATATACTCTATAGTTATTTACTGAAAAAGTGCGGAAAGTAATATTTTTCTGCATGCAACGCCATTTGATATCAGCCTTAAGTACGGAAAACATGCTTTCCGCACGAGTTAGGTACAACATTTTACCTACGAGCGTGTCGAAATTTCAAAAATATTGTTTTATTTTGTTTAATATATTTTGAATGCTATCCATTCAAAAAACTAGAGAATATTTTTGTTATGCTGTCGTCATTTTTTGACGTTAAGGATATTATTAATTTCCGCAAGCAAATGAGTGCGTGAAAAGGCTGTTTTCCGCACGTTCGTAAGTAAAATATATAACAAGAAATCATCTAATTTCAGATTTAAAAATTGGTGCCAACAGGCACATACAGCCATTCATAAGACCTAGTCTTTCTTGGGGTTGAAGTAGTTTTATTTTTTAAAAACTGCAATTTATATTTATAAATTTGTGAAACCTACGTTGTTACTCTAGCTGCCTGCTATAGTTTTTGAGATATCTCAAAAACTTTGACTCTGTCGACCTTTGACGTTATATAACAAGTTTTGTTTCAAATATCATTACTGTGGTTCGGTTTTAATAATGTTTTTCCAATTTTTTTTATATCTCAAAATCTTCGACTTGAAATATTATTCGTAATCTAACTTTGAAAAGCGAGTTTTGCTAGCTGCTGTGGTTTACGAATTATGATTTTTAAAACATTTGAACGACACTACCAAAATGTAATTGCCTTATCCATGAGCAATAGAAAATTTCTGTGCCAAATTTAGTTTAAATCGGGCAATCGGTTTTTGAGTTATCGTGTCCCGGACAAAGTGGCAGACAGACACCATCACAAAATTTGGTAGATAGGTCTCGTTTGACCCCAAGAACTTAATTTCAGTGAAAATAAAAAAGTCTTTTTTTGACGATCCCAATAGCCATTGGTGCAAAGAATATTATTTTCTTAAGTTTTTTCTTTTGCTTTGCCATCTTTTAAAAGCCGCTTGTTTAATTGGGTCTATTAAATTTTTGTTTTTATTGGTGGTTATAAACGCTGCATATTTAGTTGCCGTTCTTCCTTGTAATATTTTATTTACACTATTACTCCACCAAAACAAGGCACACCTGACGATTACGTCTAGCAGTTTTTGACCCAAATTATGTTGCGAGCAATTAATTGTTTGAAAATTTAGGCTTTTATTTAAAATATGTTTTAAAGTCTTGGACACGTTTGATTTTGTACATAAAGTCGGAATTAAATAAAGTGTGCAATTTAATGAGTGTTTTAATAAAAATATTGCTTGTTCTCCAGGTTTTATCTAATTGCCTCTTTCAAATTTTTTTGCATCAATTAATTCGTCGTTGTAATAGATTGTCTGAAATTGCCTTTTGGTTAGATTTTCCATACAATCATTACATTTGTAAACTTGTTTGTCCTTTTTTAAAATTCTTATGATGGCTCCCGCCATGTAATTGATTGTGCAATCTCCAATTTTCGAGGATTTCAAAGTTAATATATCTTTTGGAATTTTGGGAAGATTTTTTTCGTTAAGTGCTTCATATGCGGGGACTATTCCACCCATGGGTTCTCCACTTAAAAGTGACTTTAAATTATCAAGTCCTTCAGTCCCGTCATCTTTTTGGCAATTTGAGCCTGGGGAATGATAGGCCGTAAAATTATTGATCAAAAGAGTTTTGAAAGAAGCAATAAATTGGTTTGTAGTCGGGTTAGTGTTCCGGATGCCATGACTTCTAATATAACTAAAAAAATTTTCCAACGGATCTTGATTAAAAGCACCGGTTAAAATAAATTTAAATTTTTTATCATTTAACAGTTTTTCGGTCAGTATACAAAACCCTTTTAAGGTTTCCAATAAATTAATTATTGTTGGAACCACGACAAAACGCTGTTTTACTAACGAAAAGAATTTCATTGATCCTACAACTTCTTTCGCCTTTAACCAAAACTCTTTATGGGGCGACGTCTTTGTTGCTGGAAGCTTTAAGGGTTTCGCCGCCATATGTGCTCCTGTAAATCGGGTTGAATTAAGACTGTCAAATAGACTGTCGAGAAATAAAATTAACTCCCCAGTATCTTCTGCCTCAGGAGATAACTTGTTTTGATCTTTAATATCTGAAAAAAAAAACAAGATTTATAGTAAACTCTAAATCTCTCGAACTTTTACATTATTTGTCATAGTCTAGTAGTAAATCATGGAATTTAGGATAAAAAACCTACTAAGAAAAATCTAGAGATAATTAAATGACGGGGCAAACACCTTCCCAACTAAAAAATATTCTCACAAGCTATGTAAAATTTAATCAAAAATTTGAGAAAATAATAATGTATTTTTTAAAAATTGAACATTGCCGTTCTATTAAAATTTCTACATTCAAAATATAATACCTAAAATTATTGCGAAAAGTTTTGTATATTCCATAAATTTTGCATTTTAACCGAATTTAAAGTAAAGTCGCAGCGTTTTTTTCTCAAAAATACTACAAACATTTTTATTTGTCTGTATATATTTTGACCATCCTAGCCAGCGCAGCAATGGTTAGAATAATTAGAATAGTACTTTTAAGTAACGTTTCATTGAGAATGAAATAAAATCAAATATTAAAATAAGAATCACGTAAATCGTCAGCTTTTTGGAAAATCTTGTTATCTATTAGCGGGAAAAAATGACCTGTAAATCAGAAACCTAAAATCTGATCTAAACCTAAAAATAATTTATTTACTCACCCCATTTGGGTATCCTTTTAAGAAGAGATCCAACCGAAAAGCTAAAAACTTGGGTGCACATTTTAACTTTCATTTTCTTTATCTTTGCGGGATTTACGTGAAAATCGGTCAGCTTTGGGCAGATTCTAATAAACGGTTCAGAGTTATCAAGAGCATATAACTGCTGAATATGAATCCATTTGGCCACTTTTTGTACGTGGTCCTGTTTAAAATGCAAATTTTTGTTTAACAAATTATTTCTTAATCCTTTAAATAAATGAGGAACATCAAATAAGGGAATTATTTCTTTTCCTTCAATTTCAAATCCAAAGCATCTGTTTTCTTGACTTTGACTCGCATAAAATGTATTCGTTTCTTCGCGAAGTAACTTAATGGCCTTAACATTGTTCGTACCTTTGTCGCAGACTGTTGCCACTACATCCAGTCCTATAGATTTACATTTGATAATAATTTTTTTTATCAATTTTTTTAATGTTTCAGCTTTTGCTGGACCACTGCTAACAGTAAAGGTAATTGGTTGTTTCCAAGATTTCGATATGCCTTTGACCATAAAGACATTTGCATGATCTGCAATTTTTTGCTCTTTTATATAACCATCATCTTCCAATCCCAAAAACTCATCCGTTTTTCTGTTGTATGATAGATGACCATCTATTTGCATTTCGTCAAAGAGTAAAATGCAATTTTTTTCTCTTGTTTGCATTTTAGATACTTGTTGTTTTAAGGATCCAAACATTTGCTCATTTATCCCAGGTCTTAATACAACATGTTGTAGTAGCCGATTCAAAGTTTTTGCAGATGGCAAAGAAAAAAATTTTGAGAGAAGCCTATAACACTTGCCACTATTTTTGTAAATTGACAAGGATAAAATTTTTTCATCAAATGTAAATCTTCTTGCCTTTGGTCTTAACTTTTGGTTGCGAATTTGGCACATTAAAAAGTGATATGTTGGATCGTTAATTTTTTTTTTTTAATTTTGACCTTCGTTTAATTTATTGGCATTTGCAAGTCGTTCTTTGAAATTTTTTATTTTTCTCTGATTGATTGCCATTTTTGCACTCCAGTTTTTCAAAGTCAAATAAAATACTTTTGCCTTTGGCGACAAATCTCTGGACCTGGTTGTTTTAGCCAAGCCAAGAATGGATTTTTTTTCTTAGACCACTTTCTAAAATAAAAAAAGTACAAACTATTACTTTAAAATAAAGAAAATACTACAAATGTGGCAGATTAATAATTAGAAAGAAAATGCAATATTTATGAAGAATACTTGCAATTTTTATATAATCTTTTCGTAAAGGCACTAAGAAGAATATGGTGACTTCCAAATTGTTAAAAGTATAGTTTGAATGTCGCTCAATAGAAATTTTAAAAGCAGTTGCCTCAAAATAAGAATTTCAATAGTGACAGGCAACCTTTATCGCAGACGGGAGTGAGCGAGAGAAAGTATACTAACAAACTGTGAAATATTCTACCTACCTTTATTAAATGTAGTTCTTTGTCTAGTATTTTTAGGTTTCGGTACTTTAGATATTGAACTTGGTTTATCTAAAATTTAATTAAAACATTTAATAGATGTAAAACATTTAATAGATAGAAAGGTATGGGTGAGTTTTGCGTTTTTTCGAAACATCTCAAAAACTAGTAGTAGTGGGGGCTGGTGACCCGAAGGTTTGACATGTAGGCCGGAGTAGGCCCTTTCTGCCATACCCCAAGACTGTCCCTTAAGACACTCTCTGCACTTCTATTTGATGTCCAGGTAGCTCATTGGCTTTCCGCTTCCCTTTACAAAGTTCAATATATCTGCCCATTTGAGCAAGTGCAGCTGTTCCTCGCTTAGGGTTGGTGCCCCAAGTCGGCTGGCCGACATTATAACAAAGTAACTGCAGATTTATCAAAACTGAGAAAAATCAATATAAATTTTTGAAAAAGCATAGGAGTAAATGGGGTAACGTGGTCTAAATTATATCAACTTCGGTATTTCTGAACCGATTTAGAAAATTGTTATACTAAAATGTGCGTAAAATTACGATTATATAAATTTACAAAAAAACTCGATTTTTCCAAAAATGTCAGTTACTTTGTTTTAATTTCGGGCAGCCGAAGTGCATGTTGTCTTATCCTTGCGTAGGCCTCACATTCGGCCACGAGGTGTATTGATGTCTCTTTTTCCTGTCCACAGGCTAGGCAGGTAGGGTTGTACTCGACTCTTATACGTGTCAGGTGCTTCCTTAACCAGCTATGTCCCGTTAGAATACCTATCAGCAGTCCGCGGTCTTCTCGTGTCCGTCCCAGCAGGCATCTAATTCTGGTCGCTTTTGGTCGATCGAAGAATTCTCTGGTTTGTCTGCAACCCGTTTCCCAGGAGTTTAATAGTGCGCCTGAACTTATGTTGTGTCCGCTCTGCACTTGTCATTTTGTCACGCCAAGAAGTGGCTTCATGCCTACATAGGCGGTTCCTGCTCCGAGCCGCGCGACTTCATCCGCCTTCTTGTTGCCTGGTACCCTTGTATGCCGCGGAACCCCACACCAGCGTCACCCTGCAAATTCTCGAAAACTAAAACTATAGTAACATTTAAGGTTATCAGAAGAAGTTCTTTGAAAGTTGTAACTAAAAAAGCGTTGTTATGATGAAGTAAAAAAATTGTACCTTTTTTGCAAGATGCGTTTTGCGAAATCGGTTTAAAGATCGTTATGTGCTCGGTAACATCCATATCTGGGATCTTGCTGTTACCTGGCCGAGGATTTAGATCTCCAGAATTGACATTTAAAGCTAAAAGCAACGTAAGAACTTAAAATATATGTTTTTCTAATATTCTACACCTTTCTTTTTTTGTTTGGCTGACAGTAAAAAGTAGAAAAAATGTAATAAATGTAAAATACAGAAAAAAATTTTTTATATTTTTTTAGTGGTAATCGCATAGTTCTTAGGCACATGTTTCGCGCTAAAATATTTACCTTTTTTGCAATCTGCGTCTTCAAGAGTAATCGGTTTAAAGACTGGCAAATGATCTATTTTTGGCTCTACAGAACTATCATTCAGGGCTAAAAACAAAATAAGTACTTAAAGTTTGTCTACTAATAGTCTTTTTTATTCTTAAATATTCTGTACCTCTCGTTTTTACCTTCTTAGCTCGTGAATCAATGGTTAGAGAAGGTGTTGTTTTGTAGCAAAAAATTTTTTGAGATAACGCTGAAAATATGTTATTTTGGTGTATTTGGACCTATCTTAGCAATCTGTCCATGTGTGTGTGACTGGACCAATTTCCATGAGAATTTAAAAAAAATAGTATTTGGCACTGTAATGTGCTGAAAAAAGTTCGGTCAAAATCCATTGATGCTAATGCTAACAGTTTTTTGGCAGTTAAACAATTGAAATACTCTGCCAATATATGGGCCCCTAAGCTCACACTAGGTACTATAGTTATGTGAGCTAATATAACTAAAAACTGAAATATATTTTATTCAACTCCACACTAAATTACCTTTTGTTTGATACCACACAAGCCATGTTTTGACTTAAACTCAAATTTTTGAAATCCACCCCCACCCTTAAAAAAAACAAAAACTAAAATGTATTTTGTTGAACTCCGGACTTAATTACCTTTCGTTTGATATCACACACGCCATATTTTCACTTAAACTCTAATTTTTGAAATATACCCCCACCCTTTTTTTTTAAATAAATTAAAATGTATTTTGTTTAACTCCAGACTCAATTACCTTTCGTTTGATATCACACACGCCATATTTTCACATAAACTCTAATTTTTGAAATCTATCCCCACCCTTTTATTTGGTTTGTGTTCGGTGGATTTTGTTCATTTTTAAATGGGACCATCTCGACCCAAGATCCAGCCCAGGTACCAAATTTCATTAAAATCGGCCAAGCGGTTTTTGAGTTATGCGCGTTGGTCGTTACAGACAGACATACAGACAGACAGACAGACATACAGACAGACGGCGCAACAAAAAAGTTTCAAAATCATCTGAAACGCAAAGATATATAAAAATTTTTGAAATCGGAGCAACTTTTTTTTTCTCGAAAAAATTAGGATCACCATAGCTCACACTACTATAGTATAGTATATGTGTGAGCTAAAAAAGGCTAACTCTTTAACGGAGCATCGCTTTAATATTTGGTTATGTGGTAACCAAAAATTTTGAAGGAGCCTTTGTTTCTGAGATATTTAGAAAAAACTTTTTAAGGCTGTGGTAATAGGGTGGAGTTATCAGGTCCGTCATGAGTCCATTTATTTATTTGGTTGACAAGGTATCAGATCCGTCATGAATCAATTTATTTATTTGGTTGGCAGTAACAACAATAGCAAAAAAAATCGAAAGTACAGCGTGTCCCATTTTCGATGGGATTAAATGGAAAACTCGGTTATTATTAAAGATATTGATTTTCTGATTGCACCTTACCGTGCTCTTTTTTTGAGCCCTTAAAAATGGTGTAATCAGATTTTTGCTATACCCCGTAGTTTCGCTAATACAGGGAGTTTTTGAAAAAATTGTATTTTTAATAATCCCTTATATCTCGCTTATTTTGCGAGATATTTTTATTCTGTAAAAACCTTTTCATGGCAACTTTTTTAGAAGAAAATAATGACGTTGTCAACTTTTTAAAATATTGTTTAGTTTTTAAGATATGGTATTTATCATAAAAAAATTAAATACGGACCTGGATTTTTTTTATTACCATTTTGATTGGTTTCATGCTAGTATTATCACAACATAAGAAAAATGTTAAAAAATTTTGTTTTAAGGTAAAAAAAAATATTTCATATAAAAAAAATACAATTAGTCCGAACCTGGATATTTCCAACATAAATATAAATTTAAAATTTCTAGTTAAACAATTTTTAGTTTAACTGTTTGTTTATTTGCATATTAAAATGGTTTTACGTTAATTTACAGATTTATTAAACAAAGTCTACGAAAAATACAAAAGAAAACATATTACAAAAACTAACTAATTTTTCTGATTACCATTATGTGTAAGACATTGTTGGTATTTTTTAGTAATTTTTCTTAACGCATTTTGCAGACAAATATTTCAGCTATTTAAATATTGGGATTTTGTTGCTTGAATGAAGCAGTCAAACATATCACATTTTTCAAAATCTGGATATGGTCGATTTCTAGCCAGTTTAAAATACTTGTAAGCCATTCACAAAAATTACAAGTAAAATGACAATTTCACGCTTTTGTTTTGTAAATTTCACGACCTGCTGTGCTACCATCAAATAATTAGTATGATAATATTTTTGTATCTTTTTAACGTTTTTTACTTTATTTATAAATCTTTTAATTATCATTTCAAAACAGATAAACTAAAAATTGTTCAACTAGTGTGTCTTGCAATTTTTAATTTATAATTACGTTGGAAATTTCCAGGTTCGGACTATAATTTTTTTTTTCAAATATTAAATAATTTTTTTTTAACCTTAAATCAAAAAAATATTAAAGTTTTATCATTTTAAGGTAATAATAGCATGGAACCAATCAAAATAGTAATAAAAAAAATCCAGGTCCGTATTAAATTTTTTTATGATAAATACCATATCTGAAAAACTAAACAATATTTAAAAAAGTTGACAACGTCATTATTTTCTTCTAAAAAAGTTGCCATAAAAAGGTTTTTACAGAATAAAAATATCTCGCAAAATAAGCGATATATAAGGGATTATTAAAAATACAATTTTTTCAAAAACTCCCTGTATTAGCGAAACTACGGGGTATAGCAAAAATCTGATTACACCATTTTTAAGGGCTCCAAAAAAGAGCACGGTAAGGTGCAATCAGAAAATCGATATCTTTAATAATAACCGAGTTTCCCATTTAATCCCATCGAAAATGGGACACGCTGTACATAAAAAAAGGCAGCTTTGTCCACAGTTCTTTTAATTAGTAGTCGCACAGTAGGTACGCAAATGTTTTGTCTTAAAAATACTAACCTTTTTTGTAAGGTGCATCTTGAGACATGGGTTTAAAGACCGAAGTTAAGTTTCTTGTAATTTCTATATCTGGGGTTTTGCTGATACCTTGCAAATGATTTATATCTGGCTCTGCAGAATTGATACCCAAAGCTGAAACAAAGGAATCGTATAATTACCACCCGCAAATCTTTTGCGCCAAAAATGCTTACCTTTTTTGCATGTTGCGTCTTGAGAAAGTGGTTTAAAGACTAAAGTTTTGTTCTCTGTGATATCTATATCTGGGGCCATGATGGTACTTAGCAAAGCATCTGGCAAGGTAACAAGATCCGGTTTTAAATAAGTAACGTCCAGGTCAATAAATGGTTGCCTTTGTGGATATACATCTAAATTTGCTACGTGTTTCAAAGCTGAAAACAAAATGTTTGTTTACGAATTTTTCACCTTAATTTTAATTTTTAGTTAGCTGACACTATAACAGCGCAAAAAAAAATCCAAACTACACAAAAATTCAGTCTTTTCCTCAAAGTATCAATATAGAAGGTAGTAATCGGATAGGTAGTTAGTACCACAGAAAAGTATTATTTTCTTTATACTTAGTACATACATTTACTTACATAAAAAATAGGCAATGCACGAATTAGTAGAGTAAATTTGTAAAAAAAGCTACAAAGAGGGCATATTTTTTATATTTGGCATAATAGTACCTATGATCCAAAGCTAAATTTTCATTCGAGGATCTCCGATTTTCCGGCTTTATTATCCAAGATGGCGGCTGCCAAAGTTAAGAAAAAAATTAATACCCTGTTTTAGGAGAAATAAAATTAATTTTGATGGATTCAGTTTAAGCAGGACCTATTTAATGACAACTGTCAATTCAAAACAAAATGGCGGCTATATTTAAAAAGAATATATTTTTTGGATATTTCGTTTTTGTGTGAGAATTTTTTTTTTTGATATTTCCTTTTGTTTTTGTGCGATATTTCTTTTACATCAACTAGTTTTTTGAAATATAGCTGCCATTTTGTTTCGAAGTGAGAGATGTCAATTTTTTTTACAGTTTTAAATTAAATAGGTTTCGCTTAAAGTGAATCCATAAAAATTACTTTTATTTCTTCTAAAACAGGGAATTCACTTTTTTTCTCAACTTTGTCAGCCGCCATCTTGGATTCTGAAGCTGGAAAGTCGGGGAATGAAAATGAAAAACATACCCTTTTCGCATCTTTTTCTTAAAATACTCTACGAAATTTCTCAACTAAATGTTATGTTCTGTGATTGCGCGCAATATTAAAGCGTTGCGCCAATTAAATAGACGTTGCAGAAAAAAAAGTTGGGTAAAAACAGCGTCCTATAATTAATTAGCCTGTATTATTGTCGCGACTTAGACACTATTTAGGTTTTATGTGTAAAAATTCAAAAGTGTTTTACTCACCTGGAAGATTTTTACAAGGGATTGCATTGCATTTCAAGCCAGTACGGCCTGGAGCTCTTTGTTCTGGTTCAAAATGTCCATCACACACTACATATTTCACATAAATTTCGTCTTTTGTTAAACTTAGCCAGTTTTTTGGCCGAATTAATTTTAGCCACTCGTAAAATAATTTCGGGTTCCGTTTGGGAAAGCGATGGCGCTTGCTGACATAGTCTTCGCACCCACGAACACAACAAGGTCTTCTTTTAAACTTCTTGAGCGGCGGATCGCCCTCATCCAAACGTTCGAAATACCGATTGGCCATAATTTAACAAAAAACACAAAACAAAATAAAAAATAAGGTAAAAAGTCGAAAAAATAAAGAAAAACTTCATCCACAAGTGATCCACAAACAAAAAATGGCGTGGATTAGATCACCGTCATATTTTTATCTATCTTGCCAATGTCAATGTCAGTCATAATCAAAAACAAATTGTCAAAATATACCAAGAGTAGCGGTTAATATATATTGCGACAGCACAGAACTCTGTCCATAATATTTTTATACCAGGGGTGACGCTCTGTAAATAGCGCCTCTCGAACTTCGTATTCCGAAGTAATGTATACAGGGAGTATGTATAACAGTATTATGACAAGACCGGGGTGCTTTCCTTACTATAAATAATTAGTATACTGTGTGTTATACCGAGATATTTTGCCTGATTTGAATATGGTACGGGAATGTTGTTAATTGTTATTTGTATGTGATTTATATTTCTGTTTGTAAAATCAACATGAATTGATTTGGTTTCATTTAATTTTATTCGCCACTTTGTGGTCCAACTTCGGTGACTGCATCCTGAAGTTTTTCTATGCATTTTTCAATAGATTTTTCTACCGTCAATAAACCAGTATCATCTGCAAATGTTGCTAAGTGACAATTTTCTGGCTTTGGGATATCGCAAGTAAATAATAAGTATAGATAAGGGCCTAGTACGCTACCCTGGGGCACGCCTGCTTGAATTTCTCTTAAATTTGAGTATGAGTCTTCCTGTTTTACTCTAAAATGTCTATCAGATATGTATGATTCCAAAATATCCGAATATTGTTTTGGCAGAAACCGTTTTAGTTTAAAATTAAGGCCTTCATGCCACACTTTGTCAAATGCTTGTGCTACATCTAGAAAAACTGCAGAAAAAACTTTTCCCTCTTCTAGTGCTTTTTCTATTATATTAGTAATTCTATGTACTTGATCTATCGTGGAATGCTTGTCTCGAAAACCAAATTGATAAGATGGAATAATTTCTTGTCTTTCTATGATGGGTTTTATTCTTTTAAGCAATAATTTCTCATAGAGCTTGGATATAATTGGCAGCAAAGATCATGGAGTGGTTTTCCCGGTTTTGGGATCATGATAACTTCTGCCTCTTTCCACAGTTTAGGTACATACCTAAGCCTAAAGGACGCATTAATTAGGTTGCATAGTTTTACGATAGCTTTTCTGGGGAGTTGTTTTATGACTACCCCGTTAATAAGATCATACCCTGGGGCTTTTTTCGAATTAATATTTTTGATTCCTGTTAATATTTCTTTTGGTGATGTAAGCTTAATATGGTCTTCAAATTGATGGGGTTCATTTAAATGAAAGTTTTCATCCGGTGTTTCCTGGGGCTGAAATGTTTTTTCTAAATGACTTGCAAAAATATCTGCTTTTTCTTTGTTACTCCTTGCCCACTGGTTGTTAGATTTTCGTATGGGTGGAATTTGGATAATTGGTCTTTTAAAATCTTTGGTTGCTTTCCAAAGGGAATAGTCGGTATTTTTATCATCTGTAAGTTCATTAAGAAAATGGTTAATAGATTCATTTTTTATTACTATAATTTCTCGCCTAATGCGCTGCGTCATGTTTTTGAGATTTGTTTTGTCCCGAGGATCACGGCTTTGCTGCCACTTTCTTCTTAGTTTCCTTTTTTCCAATATAAGGTCTCTAATTTCCTTTGGATAGTTTTTTCCCTTAAAAATTCTCTTTGGTTTTGGACTGTTTTCCCAAGCTGCTTGTTGAATATTTGTAACAATATTCAACTTCTTTATCGATTTGTTCTGGCGTTTGCAATGGTACTGATAGGTTTATTTTTTCTGACAGACTTTGTTTAAAACTAATCCAGTCAGTCAGTTTATTAACTAGTGAGATATTTGCTTCTTTCTTTATTATGTTTTTACTAAGAGTTAGAATAATAGGTGAATGATCTGAGTGTAAATCAAAACTTTCTTCTATATCTACCAAACTTAAAGATATATTTTTTACTATAAAAAAATCAATTAGATCTGGAATTTTTCCTGGATCTGTTGGATAGTATGTGGGCTTACCAGTTGATATTGGCTCACATTGATATTCACTAATAGCTTGCAAAAGTTATTTTCCTTTAGAATTCGTCAGTCTAGATCCCCAATAGGTATTTTTTGCATTAAAGTCACCTCCAATTATAAAACGGTTTCCTAATTTTCTGAGAAAATTAAGATATTGATTTTTCTTTAGTAAGTGCCTTGGTGGTATATAGACAGCACTTATGACTAGTGTATATGTTTTGGTTTTTTACACTTACTAATGTAGCTTGAATCTCTATGGTTTTATATCCCATCTCCTCATAGTGTGATATATTTTCTTTAATAATTACAGCACTTCCCCCATGTGCAGTATTGCTAGGGTGAGTTGTATGTTACACTTTATAACCCTTAAATTTAATGTGAGACTGGTTAGTAAGATGAGTTTCTGACACAAGACAGACGTCAATTTTTTCTATGTCTAGAATAACTTGCAAGTCTTGCTGATGTTGCAAGAGACCATTGGCATTCCAAGCTAGAATTCTAAGATTACTGACCATTTTGAGGCATATTGGTAGCTCCGTTATTGCTACTTTCTAGTTTAGTTAATCGCTCATCAAGTTTGTTCAACTTCTCCAAAATTAATTGAAGTGTTTGTTCCATAGTATTTTGACTACTGATATTAATATCAGGTATAGTAGCTGTTGCTGCTACTTGGCTGTATGTCCTTGTCACAGAGTTTTGTGTGACTGTGTTTCTTGTCTGTTGGGTTTGTCTATTTGTAATCCCGTTTGGTGTGAGATTCGGTTTCTTAGGTTTATTTTTCAATTTTTGTATTTCTTTAGCAACAAGGCATCCTCTGTAGTTAGCAGGATGCTTGCCTCCACAGTGGATGCATTTTGGCTCAGATTCTAGATGTAAAAAATTTTGTTGATATCTTCATCGTGGCTAAATGTGAGCATAAACATGTTAAGAGGTTGTCTTGTTCTCCATTTCAGTTTGTTGCTGGCTTCCAGTGCCTTAAAACCTTTTTTTTGTCGATCAGTTACAATTTTTTGTGGGTCACATGAGAAGTGTAGCCTATTCGCTATTACTCTAATTGGCCTTACTTGTTTGTTTTCGTATGAGTGCCATTGATAATTTATTTCATTAAGCATTTTAGTAACCAGCCGATAGCTGTCTGCGTCTTGTACATTTATTTTAATATTTTCGTTATTTAAAACTTTTATTTTAACTCCTTGTATTATATTTAACTTTCCATAAATATCATTAAAATTATTTACGCCATTTACCATAATCGGTGGAGGTAATGGAGCTTTTTTAACTTTAGTAGGGGGTTCTTCATTTTGTGTTTTATTGGAGGGCTCTCCAGTGCCCGAGCTTTTTTGTGGTAATGAGAGTGAAGTATCCATTCGACGTTTTTTCCAACCTTTTCCTTTTTGTCTGATTTACTCAGTTTCTCTTGCTAGATCGTCCTCATCAGTAATGTAGTCCATGTCAGACTCTTCTTTTTTAGTGACTTTGGCTGTAAATCTGCAATTTTTTTTTGCATACTTTCCAGTTGACTTCGGAGATAATCCACTTGTACACTAAGTGATTTTTTTTTTGTTTTGGGATTTTTTCCATTCGCTATATAAAACTTCTTCCTTCATTTTGTGTTCTAGCAAGGCTATCCTGAAATAATTCGGCATTATCCATTTTTTCTTGATTTTGGGCTTTTCGCTAATTTTTAAAACAAGCTTCACAGGTGATGGTACCCTTTTTTTGCTTTTAAACATGATATATTATTTATAATAAACATTGTTTATAGATATTTAACACAGATTTTTCGGGCGCTGGGTTTATTATAAACAAAACAAACCTCGACTTGACCTCGTTAGCACTATTACGCAGGTACGATGCAATACAACCGTACCGAACTGCGATCGAACGAATACTGATATATATGTATTTAAAAAAAATATATTTCAGAGTTTATATTTTTTTAAAGTTGAAATCGCCAAGTACCAACGTGTTATGATCAAAGATAAACTTTACTGAACATTGATAGTGGATAGTCACTCGTGATAAATTAAGTCTGATATACTAAATAGGGAAAATAACATATTTTATTTCAATTATAATAGGACAGACATTGAAAAAAAAACGTTTTTAGTAAATTACATATATTAAGGGTTCAAATTTTGATGTGGACATTCCTCTTGAACAGAAGGCCACAGTAAAGTATCTAGGAATTCACATAGATACACGATTGAGGTTTGATGCACACATAGATGAGCTAAATAAGAAATTGGTCATTGGTTGTTACATCATCCGATCTTTGGTTCATGAGCTTGGGAAAGATACAGCAAGGATTGCGTATTTTTCGCTTATTGCCTTTTGGGGGTAATCTACCTAGGGTTCGCTGATGTCAGTGTGTAGCAAAGGATGTAGGGAGACATGTAGACTTTTATTTATTCAGGAACAAATACTCACTGTCCCGTGCATCCTTATATTGGAATCAGTATGCTTAATTTTTTTGAAAAATTCTGGGGTGCCCGAAGCTACAATCTTAGGCAAAATAATCTTCCACTGCCAATACCAAAATCCAGCCTAACAAACTCGCGGTCATCTATGGGAGCATTAAACATATATTTTTTGTTCAATTTAAAAAAATAAACAGAAATTTTAAACTTTTGCGTCAAAATTGTCTTTTGCCTAAATTTTGTTTAGAACATATTTGGTTTTTAAAAGTGTGCATGTTTTTAGATTTAAGTTGTTTTAAGCCGAAAAATATCGAACACAAATTAAAGGTAAAAATTAATCGTTTAATATAAATTTTCTTATTTTATTATGCTAAGCTTACCAGATGAGGGCTCATTCCTAAATTACGTAACGCAACAAACCACTACCCGTCTCTCTTTAACTCATCGAAAGTAACATATATCTCTCTAGTGCATTACGTCATTTAAGGACAGGCCCTTAGGTCAGTGTTTTAAACAACAGACTAAAATAATCGATAAATATGTAATTTAGCAAAAACGTTGTCAGTAAAAAATTTTTCGATCAAAATGTTTAAGATGCCAAGGTTTTTAATAAAAAAATTGATGTTTTTAATAAAAATTATATTTGATTTGATAAAAATTTATTTGATAAAGTTAAAAGTGTTTTCGTAGAAAGGACCAAAGCGACCATATAATTTTTCTTTTACACCTGTCATTTTAGGCCAATCAGCATCTGTATTATTCAGAAGGTCATCATTGAATTTTTTTGACATAACGAAACAAGTCAAACCAAAACTAAAAACTGCAAACTTTCTATCACTTGTTGTGAGTATAAAATGAAAGAATAAGTCCTAAAATGGCATTTTCTAGTACTAAACACAGTTTGGTGTTAAATTTTCTTACCGAATAATAAAATAAAAATAAAATTTTTCTGGCTCATAATTATTTTTAGAAAATATTCATGAACTCGAAAGAATTGCCACAAATATATTATAACCTTAGAAATAAAATTTCGGACTTCCATTGTCTTTATTTATTTTAAAACACGACGTTTCGGTTAGTAAGTATCTCTAACCGTTATCAAGTGTGAACTTTTCAAACAAAGATATTATAACCTCTTGTGGTATAACTAGTAAAAATATCTATAGGGGAAAACTACACAGAGGCATCATTAAAAAATAAAAAGATTTTGAAACTAGTAATTTTAATTTGCTATTTCTACATATAATATGTCTTATAAAATAAGGTATGCCTATAAAAAATTAACAAATCACCACACTCGGTCGTGTAATATAAAAATGTTTGGAATGGAAGGCACCACAATATAAATAAACAATCAAACTGTTTTATAAAAAGATTATGTTATATTTTTATATATTAAGAAGTAGTCTACCTAATTCTAGTCAACTACTAAGCATATAAAGTTATTTGAATAAAATAAATAAAAAATTAAAATGCTTGTTTGGATTTATTTGATTATTGATATTATAATGCTTGCTTTATCAGCAGTCCTTAAAGGTTTAAAATTTTTATTTGCAGATAATAAAGTATTAAATAATATTTCAGGAAAACTAAATGCCTCGTAAAAAACTCATGACGGTTTTATGGTAAATTAGATTTTGAAACTTGGGGCCTATGCAAAACATAATAGTAGGCAAATTTTGTTATTCCTAAATTAACCTGACATGATTAGTTTTACGAATTCTTCATAATTTACGTTGCCCTGTGAATCTTCTTGGCCTTGTAACAGCTGCTCAACCTGCAAGAATGGAATTTAGTAAAATTTGTTTCCAAACGTGTAACCAAATTTCTGACAAACAAATTTTAAATTATGAGATGCTTAAGGCAATAAGGGTTCTCTATTGCTATTTGTGTTGGTGTACAGGGCTGTTAAACGTTAACTATGTAAGTAAAATTTTCTTAGTATTATTCCTAAGAAGTTTAAACACAAAGCTTTTGAACGACTCCTGTTGAACATGAATATCTCATAAACTGATTAGAGTAGTAGCAAAATTAAATTTGCCGGTCGTAATATCAGACAGAAAGACGATCGATGGAACAAATGTATTGTAAACTGGAGACCTTGGGAAAAAAGAAGAAGTAGGGGAAGACCCCAAATGAGATAGGCGGACGATTTGAAAAACACGCGGGAACTAGAGAAGAGTGGAAGATATTAGGGAGGCCTATTTCCAAAGATGGATTAAAGAATGCTAAAGATGAAAGTTTTAATGATATGTAACCGACCCAATAAAATATTCTGATCAAAATGAGATGATGCCCCCTTACAGCCTCTAGGAGCCGGACGCAAAGTATAATGTATATAAAATTAAGAAGTGGTCAACCGCAACCGTTTGGTGCAAATTTGCTAACATAGGGCAGAGTGTAAGTCAATTAAGCTTTTTTTTATTGTAAATTACCAAAATATTTTCTCCCAGGCGAGCTCGTTACCAACTTCGATTTTTTTTATACAGCAAAGCTGAGAGTAATTGTATGAGCTACCTACTTAATAAGAAATAGTTGTAAAGGTCCAATAGTGTCGAAAATATAAGACATAAATTAAAAACACATTTTGCCCGCTTGCATCCCCTAGGGGCAAAATATGTAAAGTTTTTTGACAGTCAAAGTCTACCGTTAAGAGCTGGCAGATGATCCCCTAGAAGAGACCGTGCCAAGAACTAAAACCTGAAGGCCGATGTGCGTGCCATGTTTCATTACTCTAGCTTAAACCGTACAGAATTAAGAAATTAATTTGGCACCCTAACCTTACTTTTTGACTAAGACAATTTTGGGTCTGTTAACAGGTCAGACAGTGATGGTGGGATCATTAGTAATCGGCTAAACCAGGTGTTGTAAAATCTTCATCAAAACGACCACGAAAGACGCTATGGCACCGGACTAAATCTACTATTATTACTCACCTCGTCATCAGTTAGTTTTTCGCCCAAAGTCGTAAGCAAGTGACGAAGTTCTGCTGAACTAATATATCCATTTCCGTCTTTGTCAAAGTGACGCAGGCCTTCGATGAAGTCGTCGGCAGTGTCAGCACTTCTTGTTTTTGAAATTTGCTGAAAAATAAACTATTTTTTAAGAGTCGTACAATTAATCTGAGTGTGATAGCAACATTTCATTTCAGGTTTTGAAAAAGGTACCACAAGTGGGGTCTACTCTACTCTACAAAAAGCTCTTTACGAGGGTCTGCCTCATAATTATTTTGCCAAAAATATTGCCTATCAAAATTCTAATCTAAAGTCGCCACTTTGTACGAGGGTTGTCTTTTAAGTTTTGCATATACAGCTGAAATAAAACAAAAACCTTTTAAAGGCTTTATTGTTTCTCGAAGTATTCTCCACGTTGTTGTAGTTGTCAAAGCTGTAACTGCACTCGTTTGTTGGTACTGTCAAAATTGCATTCCTGAAGGCGTCGAAGGCTTCCGCTGGGGACTGAAATCATTGACCACGCAGTCCATTCTTGATTTTCGGAAAGTAGAAAAATCGTTGGGACTTGGGAAAAAATCAATGGTTTTTGTGCTTTGTGCGAACTTACATTATCTTGGTGGAGGCTGATTCGGAGCGAAGACTTTCGGCAAAGAAATTGTGATGTACCAATCGGCAGTAACACTTTAATATTCCAGAGGAATTGTTGCTACATGACCTGCTTTTGAGACAAATGTCGCGACCATCTTTTTGGATACACCTCGAGAACGGATAACTTTTGTTGGCTTTTCTTTATCTTGGAACACCCAAACAAACGACTGACGTTTATTTTCAGGTTCATATGAGTAAATCCACGATTCATCACCACTGACAATGATGATTTTTGAGTTTCCCGCCTTAAAGCGGTTTCTGACACCAATTGACCCTAGCTTCTTTCTTTTCTTCAGTTAACAGATGCGGTGTCCAGCGGGAAACTGATTTTCATACCCCTGATCTTCAATTTTTTTTTAAATTGAGGTCTTTAAAATCCCCTATGAAGCCTCAATCTCGCGATATGTCACATGTCGATCTTCCGTGAGGAGCATGCGCACAGCATCGATGTTTCCCTGGGTGACAGCCGTTTTTGGTGCACCCGGCCTTGGATGGATCGTCGCTAAGGCTAATCTGTCTACGCTTGAATTCTCCATACCAATGAGAAACTGTCCACTGATGTGGTGCTTCATTACCGAAAAAAGAAATCAACTCGGCAAGGCATTCTTGTTGAGATAATTTCCTTCTAAAGTTGTAAAAAATTATAGCCCGAAAATGTTCTCGGTTTATTCCATTTTTAGACTGCTTTGTTAACTTATAAAATTCACTGTAGCTATAAAACTATATGTATCGCACTAACGTTATAAATTTAGGTTAGGTAAAGATTGAGGTTAAGTTTTAGTAACGACATTTGATCAGTGTCGCCCTCTATGTTTCTATATGCAAAATATAAAAGACAGCCCTCGTAAACATTTTGTAAGGTTTTTACCACCCTTTAAAAGTTTTTAGGTCAGTATATTTAAGCGCATTATAAGCATTAACATAAACAACATATAACGAAAACCACAAAAATGTGTCCCCAATGTTTCAAAATAATATACAAGGTGTAACAAAACGAAAAAGTGAACCCTACTTTACAGTTTTCGTCAATTTAGCCCTAATTCCGTGGTGCCGGGAAAAAAAGAGATAAGTCCATGAAGACTTTTCCCCGGCACCACGGAATTAGTTTATGTTGCCTTTCGTCAGTGTTGACTATAGAAAAAAATTATTTCTGTAGTGTAAAGTTATGGTATAATATGTAAATGAATCGCTTTGCAAACAAACTAATGTGACATTTTGTGTTGTTTTCTTGGTTTTTCTCAATTCTATGTTAAAATAAATCAATAGAAAATTATCAAAAGGTTAAGTGACATCCGTTTTCGGACAAATTAAAAACTCAAAAGGATTGGCCAACTTTTAATATCATTTTGTACAAATTTTTCTGTTTAGAAGCAAAAAAAAAATGGTTTTCTTAATATTAAGTTCAGTAAAGAACTTAGTCACATAGTTAAATACAACGTTTTATATGGGACCTTATCGATATTGCAAAATGTTTATTACTCTTAAAAAAATGGGTACTTTATTATAATTTTGTTCTGATTAATTTATACTTATTTATTATTGTTGTTCTGAAACGGAGACACATTGTTTAGGCTAACAAAATAGAATTATACAATACAATAAAACACGTTTAGTATGAAGTTATTATCTGTACAAATCGCCGCCCGTATGTAAAGGTATATAACCTAACTATTCGATATTTGAATCCAACTGGAGCAAATATATAAAAATTCAACTTTAAGACGCAAGAGAAACATAACTAACAAAAAACGCTAGAATAAAGAAATTAATTATTAATATGACACAGACAAAACAGAGAATAAAAATGTCAATTCGTCAAGATCTGACAATGACTGCAATTTTCATTCATTTTATTTTAAAAGAATCGCTGATATCATTTCTTGGTGGAGATTTTAGAACAGCTAAAGATTGGACTTCACAACCAACCAAAATAAACGGCTTTGTTCAGAACAGCGCTCTACAAAATGGCGCGGAACAAAAGAGCGGCGACAAAATAGCACTGCGACAAAACAGCGCTGCGACAAATTAGCGCGGAACAAAATCGCGTCGGTACAAAATAGCGTCGGTTAAAAATAGCGTCGGTACAAAATAGCGCCGGTACAAAATAGCGCATTTAGTAGGGGCGCTGTTTTGTATAAATACATTTTTATCAAATACCGCTTTATCGAATATTTAGTTTGATTCGGTTTTGGCATATATACTTCGACTAAGGGGTTTCTTCTAACATATTTAAAAAAAAAAAAACTTCCCTGACTCTTTCCCGGGATCCTAGAGGGTGTGAATCTGAACCGAACCGACCAGCATATTTTTTCAAAAAAAAAACTTGTCTTACTTTTTTCCCGGGATCCTAGAGGGTGTGAATCCGAACCAAACTGAACCGAACCAATTATACATGCTGGTATAACTAAAATAGCGCATAGTCAAAATAGCGCATTTTGGTTCGGTTTGGATTGGTTTGAATCAGATTCGATATTTTGTATTTTAGATATTTTGCTATTCGATATTTTGCAGTTTCGACATTTGAATTCGATATTTTTTGTTTCCGATATTGGGAAACTAATAACCAGTCTGGTCAGCTAGGTTTACCTTTTTTATCTTCAATTTTTTGCGCTATTTTGTACCGGCGCTATTTTGTCCCGCGCCATTTTGTCCAGCGCTGTTTAATCGCAGCGCTATTTTGCAGGGGCGCTATTATGTCCAGCGCAATTTTGTCTCACGCTATTTTGTTCCGCGTCATTTGTAAAGCGCTGTTTTGTACCGGAGCCAAAATAAACAGTGGAACCGAGCTATACGTTTGACATAACCATTAAACAAGCTGAAATACAGACAATAGTAGATTAGCACTCGTAGTCAACCCGTTAGGCAGCCCAAATAAACTTAATATACTTTGATTTTATCGCGGCCTTGCCAAAATGACGGAGACTGTCAGTTGTGTTATTTTTGTTAAAAACGAAAGAAAATCTAGGACTTAGCTTACTCTAATGGAAAAAGTCATATTTTGTGACCCTGAACAGTTTTTGACAGTAAGATGTCATTCCAAATTTAATTAAAAAAAACTGGCAAAAACACTTTTAAATAAATGGATCCATGATTTTGGAAGCATAAAGATGAAGCTCTCTCTAATATTATACAGAACGACCTGACCAAAGTAAAGGATTGGTGTGACGCTAATCGCCTGGTGTTTAATGTCTCAAAAACAAATATTTTATCCTTTAAATGTTCCCTTCATGATATTTCTCTAAATGATGGTATTTTAGAGAAAAACAGGTAGTAAGATTTTTGGGCTTTCACTCTAATTTGAAGTTCGACCAACATATTGATTTGTTAAGTGGAAAGCTTTCCAAGGGATGCTTCATAGTAAAGAGCGTTACACACGAACTTGGTAAACATACAGCTAAAATAGCTTACTATGCACTAATAGAATCCAATAATCGGTACGGAATCGCTTTCTGGGAGTTTTCCACACAAATAGGAATTCAATTGGTTTTTAGGCGTCAAAAGAGGGCTCTAAGATATCTGTGTCAGGTAGGATGTCAACATAGTTGTAAACTACTTTTTAAAGAAGAAGAAATTTTGACAGTACCTGCCATATTTATCCTGGAGACTGTCTGCCTTATACATAAAAAGTACAACGGATTTGTTAGAGATAACCATTACAATTTAAGACACAGCAGTTTACCCTTACCCATCCCCAAAACATCACTAACCAAAAACTCAATAATTTATGAGAGTGTTAAGATTTTTAATTGTCTTTCTGAAAAACTGAAAACTGAGAGAGATTACAAGACTTTTAGACAAACACTTAAACAATTACTAGTCACTAAAGCATACTATAGCCTACAAGAATTTTATGAAGAATACTTTTAAATGCTTCAGTTTCTTTCATTTTATTTAATTTTATTTAATTTGTTTTTTTTCTTTTTTCATTTTATTTTACTATAAATATTTTTAATTTGTTTTGTTTGTCAATTTTTCTGTATTTTTTTAATATGTTTTTCAATTTTTAATTTTATTTTTGTTCTATCTATTTTATATTAGGTTTTAGGATAGTTCTGCCAGAATCACTTTATCAACTCAGGTCCTATATGTTAGTATTAAGTTTGCTTTTTTGTATTTTATTCGTGTCGTAATTATACACCATAATTTTTATATTTTTTATACACTATTAAAATAGTGTGTCTTAACATTTTAACTTTTTGAATGGTTTTAACAATTTTAATACTTTTATAATTTTAAAACTATAGTTTTTATATATTAATAGCAATAAGTACATGTTTATAGAGTTTGTGTAGATGTTAAAATTGTGGTTACATACTTATATTGTTTACTTTACTTAACTTTTTTTAAATTTTGAAAAATTTATTTAAAGACAAATTTGACATTGAAAATAATTAAAGTTAGTAACAATGTGATTTTGATCTATTATTATTATTATTATTGTTTTTTAAATGTGGATTTATTTTTTACTTTAGAGAGGTGGTTACTATTAAGTTTTAGGATTTGCTTTGTCAATGTAATGTTATAACATTCAGACAATAAAGTTTATTTTAAATTGAAAATTGAAAAAAAACTCTCCAGAGGCGTCCGTTTATTGAGACTTTAGGGCGTCAACTTAGTTAAATTTTCAGAAATTCGAACACGACTATAAGAGGACGGATAAAAAAAGTTGGGACAAAAACTTGCTTGGCAACATCCGGATCGTTAATCTGTGACCTATTCTCAGCTAGAATCCATTGTCAAACTGCGCCTGCGGTCCTCATATTTTGCATACTCAACAACCTCTAGCGCCTGCACTATACGGCAGATTAAGATTATCAAAGACTTTATTACGTCAGACCCTACAGGTTCAGATACTGTATTTATTGAGAGTAAGAACCACGCCCTCACCCCTGGCAGGGGGGTGGTTGCCCCCCCCCCCCTTAAACGTGCTTTTTGACAGTATTTTGCTAATAAATCGAAAACTGTCAACTCATAATTTTTTGAGCAGACTAAATTTCCTTTCTATCAATGTACATAAGTACCCTCTGAAAGGAGTGCCATAGGCGTACCATACAGGGGAAACATTTTTAAATTAAATTTTTTGTTTTTTTCAAAACTTCATCGTATACAGTAACATATTTTATGAGTTAGATATATGTTTTGAAAACAGCCGCCTTGAAATAAAAATAAATATGTTTCAGGAATCCTCCAATCAAAAATTGAACATTCATTTTTCTAACTCAGGAAATAATAAATTAAGGTGATATATACTTACTGAATTTCAAAAATGAATGTTGTTCAATTTTTAATATATATCTAACTTATATAGGTGACAAATTAAAAAGGGTCCACCTGGATTTTCTCGAAAATTATCAGAAAATTAAAAAATTGCCGATTTTGTTTTGCACGAGCCCCCTTCGAGGGGTATACTATACCCCTGTAGTTTGAATAGGGAAAGTGGCTCTGGTAATACCCTTGTTTTAAAGCTCTCTTGAATATCTTTACAACCGTGTAAAAATTTCGAAAATCCATGGGTTATTTTTTAAGATATTTGCTTTCAAATTTCCAAATTTAACATGGAATAATAAAATAAAAATTAAATCCGAAAAATATAAAATTTTAATTAAATTTTTATTTTATCAGTCCATGTTAAATTTGAAAGTTTGAAGGCAATTATCTCAAAAACTAATAGATAGATTTTCGAAATTTTTACACGTTTGTAAAAACATTTAAAAGGCCTTCAAAACAAGGTATCACTAGACCCACTTTCACTAATCAAAATTTAGGGGTAAAGTATACCCCTCGAAGGGTTTCGTGCTACAAAAATTTCAAGATAGCCAAAAAATGTCCCCCTTGCAAACAAAATCGACGTGTTTCGGCGTTTTTTTAATTTCCTGATAATTTTCGCGAAAATCCAGGTGGATCCTTTTTAAATTGTCACCTTGTATAATATGTAACTGCATACAATGGATTTTTGACTAAAAATACCTTTTGGAGACAAACATTGCGTTAATAATAAAAAATACCACAAGAATTCTTTTTTAAGTTTACCCCTTTTTGGTACGCCCGTGGCACGCGCACCACTGCTTTTAGAGAGGACTTATGTACATCGCTGAAAATAAAATTTTGTCTATTCCAAAAATGATATCCTGATGATTTTTTAAAAAGTTAACAGTTTTTGAGTTATTAGCAAAAACCTCTCAAAGAGCACGTTTAAGGGGGGGAACCAACCCCCTGCCAGGGGTGGGGGGATGGTTCCCCTTTGTAAAATGTTCTAGGGAGTGTCACGTCTATTTATATCAAATGTATTGCTTCTCTCATTGAACGCATTTTATCGCTAAAATCTCACATGAAGGGCCTGAACTAAACCTTGTATGTACTCAAAAAAGTAAAATAAAGGACAGTGTCAAGTTATTTTGGGTGCGGCGGAGACCGGATATAGTGACATCTAACGTTAGTTAGAGTCCCTGTATGTTGACATATTTGGATATATTATTTTAATATATCCAAATATGTCAACATACAGGGACTCTAAGGTTAGTTAGATGTATACCGTTTGCGTTCTTAAGGTGCCGAAATATTTATTTTTGCAGTTGAGACCGTCAACTTATGGTTATCACGTTCGGAAGGCGAAATATACAGTTTTAAAACAAAATTCACACAACTAAAACCAATATTACCTTTAGATTGTAATGACCTTGCAGAGAGCAGCCCTAGATGGAATATTCAAAAAACGTTATTGACATAGAATTTCGATTCTTTCCAAAAAATACTTCTAATTATTTTTCTACAAATACTATGTAATTTCCACCAAGTATAGTTTCAATCAAAATTCTCTAACACCTTGTGTAACAAATATCCATTTGCCAAAAGAAATCTCAGTTGTGTACTACAAACTACCCCTTTAAAGTCTTTTAAAAAAAAGTTAATATGGAATCTAAATATTTCCTTAATCAGTATAACACATTTTGTTTCACAAATCCCATTCTAAGTTCTTACTGTAATAAAAATATTTGCAAATGAGTACTTACTTGGTAAATTGGCAGAAACACTTCAAAGGAGACTCTTTCATCAGGCTTGTATTGGTGGGTGTACTTCTTAACATCAGATTCTGTAGGATTTTGTCCCAAAGCTCTTAAGGCATCACCAATTTGCGCGACGTGTATTTTTCCATCTCCTCTATTGTCAAAAAGTTGGAATGCTTCTTGGAATTCTGGTTAAAAAAAATTGCACTAAGCAACAAAAATTTATACAAATTTTATTTGAGGGCAATAATATAGAGAATGGGGACTAACGTGGAAGAATAGGTAGTCAGAAAGATAATTTTAGCAAAATCCGGCCTACCCTGGATTTGAGATATAAAGAACATTTTATTGCTCATTTTGGTGGTTGAAGGCCTCCAGTTGAAGAATCCAAATCTTTTTATACCCGCTTAGCGACAAAAAATGTTTATTTTTATTCACGGGTACTAAACTTCGTATCTATCGTAAAACGAAATCTATATACCGTCTATCTAGCTTTATAAAGGTATCACATTGACCATGCAGTGTTCTAAAGAGTGGGAGAATAGGTAGTCAGAAAGATAATTTTAGCAAAATCCGGCCTACCCTGGATTTGAGATATAAAGAACATTTTATTGCTGATTTTGGTCGTTGACTCTAGTTGAAGAATCCGAATTTTTTTATACCCGCTTAGCGACAAAAAATGTTTATTTTTATTCACGGGTACTAAACTTCGTATCTATCGTAAAACGAAATCTATATACCGTCTATCTAGCTTTATAAAGGTATCACATTGACCATGCAGTGTTCTAAAGAGTGGGAGAATAGGTAGTCAGAAAGATAATTTTAGCAAAATCCGGCCTACCCTGGATTTGAGATATAAAGAAAACTTTGTTGCTGATTTTGTTAGTCGAAGGCCTGCAGTTGAAGAATCCAAATCTTTTTATACCCACTTAGCGACAAAAAACGTTTGTTTTTATTCACGGGTGCTAAACGACTAAACTTCGTATCTATTGTAAAACGAGATCTGTATACCGTCTATTTAGCTTTACAAAGTCCCTTAAGGACGAAACAGTTTACTGTCAACACTTAATAGGTGTCCATTAGATCTCGGACCCCCGCGGGTGTACAGAGTGTCCAATTTTTTATAGTATTGCATAAGAAACTCAGTTATTTTAAAAGATAGAGAGACCTGGGGATTTCACATTACTGTCCTTAAATTTCGAAATCTAAAAAAATAAGTCAAAAGTTTTTTTTCAGCCCCTGTAATTTTGGAGCTATGAGGGTAAATTAAAAAATCCGTAATTCTAAAAATCTGTCATGTCTTGGTTATTAGCGCAGTTATTTCAATTTTGTTAAAACTTCTCTACAGACAGTTGATCCTGTCAATAAAATGACGTGGTCAAATTTTTGGTCTGACGAGTCGGATTCGAGATTTCAGAAAAAAAAATAATAAATTAAATACGGACCTGATTTTTTTTCCAATTTTTTGCATCACATTGGGTCTCCAATTAACCTCTAGCAATCGAAAAATGAGGGCAAATTTTTTTTTTGACTTTTAGGTCTAGAAATTTAATCTGCCCTAATAACCGATTTCTAAAATTCCAAATTTTAGAATTTTTCCTCGTAGCAACTACTAGAAGGGCAGGCTACAAGGTGTTTAATTAATGTTTTTTTCGAGGGGTGATCAGCTGCCCACAGTAGGTGTACAAATTTTGTCTACAGGACTCCACAGGACCCTAAAATTTTATTTTATATTAAAGTCCTGTAGGATGGTGTACAAACTTGGCTCAGCTTATTACCCCTCGAAAAAAAAAACTCAAAAACTTTTCTATCTTCAATAATAAAAAAGTTAGCAATGGTGGATACTTAACTTGGAACACCCTGTATAGGGTGTTTCAGATATCAACGGTTTTAAGATTTGTACTTATACTGTATATTTTTAACTACGTAAGTTTGCAATATTTTTCTGATTATCACTTATATCCTAACACAAAATCGACCCCTATAACAGAGAGTACAAAATCTTAAAGACATAAAAGTTTTAAAAGTCTCATTTTTGCACCACTTGAACCAGTAACACGTATTTGTACCTTCCTAGTCCGCGCAGCAATGGCTAAATAGAGAAGGTATTGTTTTCGACAAAAATTTTTTTTTAGTTAACGCCGAAAATGTGTTATTTGGGTGTATTTTGATCTATCCTAGCAATATCGTCGTGATGTCTGTGTGTGTTTGTATGTCTGTCCGTAACACGATAGCTCCTAAACCCCTGAACCGATTTTCATGAAATTTGCAAGTAAAATAGTGTGTGTGATACTGCAACGAGCTGATTAGATTTTGTTGAGAATTCATCTGTCACTGGCCAGATTTTTGACAGGCAAAATTATTTTCAAAATATTAACTTTGTAACGGAGTGTCACATCAATATGCGGTTTTCGGAATATATTAGAGCACATTTTTCTCAAAAATTTTTGTTATAACCTGAAACTCTGTAGGAGCTTTCATTTCGAAGATATTTACAAAAAACTGTTTTCAAGGTTGATATAGCATGGAGTTTACTTGGAGTGTGCTAATGGGCTAAGAATGTATCAGATCCATCATGATGACATAATGTTGTAGATGACATCATGACAAATTGTTATCTACAACATTATTTTCATGGTTTCAGTATTGAATATCGAAACTTTTTCGAAAATTAAGAACTTCTGGGAAGAACATTGACGCCAATTTCTGTGGGTTAGTTCTGAAACTATTGTAACAAAACGGGATTTGAATATAAATGGTATTTTGCCATTTATAAGTTTTTAAAGATTTTTAATTAAATATTGTTTTGACATCAACAAGCATTAATTATATGCAAGACTAGGTTAAGATAAAGTAAAATTTATGGCAACTCGGCGACTTGTTTTTAGGCATGTTTTCAGGTTCGCTGTATTTTAATAAAAGTTGTATTCGGCTAATATGTCCTTTGAGCCACTAACATCAAAATAATTCATATTTTGTAACTGGAAACAAATTTGGTAAACTATTTTCAACTTTTAAGGAACACACTGTAAGATTTAAACTTTACCGAATTTCTAAATCCACGCATCTTTGAATTGCGGTGGTATTTTGTCTCTTTGTCTTTCTCGCCAATGCGAGAGAGCTTAAGACTCAAACCACGGCAACCAAGAGTGTCTGTAGAGAAGAGTGGTGGAAGAAATCCGTTAAAGAAAGCTTAGATTTAGCCCAATCAGCTAGCGGCAAACTGAGAATGTCTAGAGAGCGGGGTATTGAAACTTTCGAAAGTAGTCAGGGATTTTACTCTTTAGTTTGCCTTTGCCTGGTACACTTTCATTCACACTTCTTAAGGGGGGTTTTATTTCAACGGGAAATTTATCAATTATTTTAACATTGTATAAAACTGTTAACTTTAATATTCATAATTATTTTTGTCTTTTCTTTTAGAGTTTATTGATTTTAAAGTCATTAATTATTACTGTTTCCAGTGTTTTGAAATAATGTGTTTAACTGTTTTATGGTTTATTTTAACAACAAAATACAAACCATTCGTTGCCCTAAAATCGGCATTTTTAATTAATAACATATCCCAAACCTAAACAGTAATATTAAGTAAATTAAACAGTTGATTGAATAGTTTCACTCATTCAATCAACGTTTAAGATGTTGATAAATATATATATTTACAACAAATTTATAAAAGGTTTATAAAACCTAAAAGTTTAAGAAGTGTAAATATTTGAATACAAAAGTTTAATAGTACTAAAAAGTCGATATTCAACTAGTAAATACAAGAAGTGAAAGTGTGAAGCTGCAAGAAGAAAATTGAAAAGGTATGTATGATTATCCTACAGTAGTTATACATTTGAGAAAAACGTTTATAGCATACTTTTCCTCCAAGAACCGCCAAATTCCCTTTCGAGATCGTGTAAAATTAGTAACATATAGTAACATTTAATCTTTTTATAATTTATATAAGTTGTAGCCTAAGTTGGTAGCTTACAACATTTAAGCCTTGGCCACTTGAGGTGACAGTATCACTGTCACACACGCAGGCTCCTGTTACACTATTTACGACTGTATCTGATGAAATTAAAAGCATTCTTAGCAAATCTTTATTAGTTGCTTCTCTGGATTTTTGGTGCAGTTAAATATGGTTTTTGAGGAAGCAAAACTGGATATGATTAAATTGTTTTACTCAAATAATGAAAACCCATCTATAGCTCGCCCAGTATTATATTCAGTTTCTCGGCAGAAGACAACCAGCCCGCCCAGCAAATTGCCCCAATGTGTCTCCCATTGAGTTTTTTTTGGGGCTACTTAAAAATAATGTGTATTACAAGAGGCTGAAAACACTTCAAATTCTACAAGAAAAAATAGAACAGATAATCGTCGATCTTAGTGGAAATTCTGTGCACTCTATCTGTCAAGCTAATTATTCAAAATTGTATAAGTAATCAAGCAGGCTATGTAGAAAATTACCAACAAAGTATTGGATATTTAATTTTTTCTAAAAAAAATTGTATTATTTTTTTTTGTTTTTACTACAGAGTTACTGCTACAATACAATACAAACATTTTATTGCCACCAGATCATTACAATGAATGCAAAAGCAACGTCAAATTTAATGGATCTTGAGATCCTTAAGATAAACACTCAGTAAATACTAATCTAATAATACAAATTTTAATGTAAATCACATGAGGAAGTCAAATGAGTAGTACTGTTTTTCTAGTAAAAAATTATGTACCTCAGTTTTAAAATGCTCCACACTGTCTATATTCCTAACTCTTTTGCAACATTCTGTATGCCTTTACAGCCCTGTAATATGGGCCCCTTTCAAAGAAGGTAGAATTATGTGAAGGCATAGTAAGGTCCTGCCTCCCTCTTGTAATCATAGCAGTTTCCGATGCATTATCACTATTGATTTCAAATAAGAATTGGTGCTTTTTTACAAATAAAACTAGTGATTTAAAATATAGTGAAGGTAAATGTTAAAAAGTTATATACCTTACAAATGCAACAGCATTACTTTTTGTGTCAATGTAATTGTCTTTGTCACTCTTGGTCATGGCTGCCTTGATTTTTTAGAGAATCAATTTAAGTTTTTAAACACATATATCTAAGAAACTAATTTAAAAAAATAGATAGAAAGTCAGGAAGAAAGGATCTATAAAAATCTAAAATAATATACAGGGTATTCTTTTTAAAAAAACCATTGACCTGTCAAATTTTGACATTTAGAAAAAAAAATTGACATTCTAACCAAAAGATTCTTAAACTTTTGTATTTATTATTAAATTTTGATATCTGTTCAAACAAATGTTTTAGATATGGTGTAAAAATATACAGGAAAACCTGTTTCTCTTCTAAAATTTTGTTGTATGACTAGTGACCAGTAAATGACAAGTTTAAGACATCAATAACTACAGAAATGACCACTTGTTGACTTAAAAATGATGTCATTTGACGAACAAGACACTAGCCCTACCAAGTTCACTTAGGCTCCCTGACTTCCACATGCGCAGATCTGCTAATATTATTTACCTCATGTATTACAATAAATGAACAGGGTGATTTTCACTTGATTTCTAACCACATGAAAATAGAAAGTTTCAAAACCTAACCTAACAAAAACTAATCAAATCTAACCGAACCGAACCAAAGCAAACTAACCCAATTAGCTTGTCTAACGAACTGTCACGATCAGCTGTTTTTCGATCCAAGATGGTCGCCATAGGACAAACAAAGCGTTTTCCCATAAGCCGCAATGTTAACAAAAACGTAATTTTTAAAAAAAGTGAAACGATTTAATTTACAACAAAGATGCTGTTTTAAGTATTGAACCTTTGTACACATGGGAAAAATGGGTTTTTCTTAAAAAAAATCAATTGAAGCCAGTAAATCTCAAATAAAAGGGACCATGTTTTGTTCAAAAGTCAGGTTATGTTTTTATTTACTTTTGTTTTTTTTTTACTTTTTTTCCAGTTTTTTACTCAGTTTGAATAATTATTATTAGTTTCTGTGCTGTTATGAATTGTGGCAGCTGGGGAGAGCTTGATAATGTTAGTTTTGATGGAATGCCAAGTATTTTGACCTTAAAAAATAATCTTGATTTAAATGAACTAGGTATCAGCTCAAAGAAGGGAAAAGAAAGTGGATAAGTGCTCTATTACCTGACTTAACAGAGGATAAATTAAAATATTCGAAAGTTTTTTGTCAGGTTTGTTTTGGATAAATGTGTAACTGCCATTTTGGCAACATTTTCTATTGGGATCTTTTTTTGTGCTTGAGTGGACCTTTTGCAGAAGTGTAACATAGAATTGTGTTAAACTGTGAGAAATATTTCACTATGATTTTTTTACTATTCTAGCTAGGCAAGCAACTTTCAAAACTAGAATACAGCAATGATCATGACTGGGTCTCTCCTGAATGGATTAGTGTTTCAAAACGGTTGAAAAATTTTAAAAATGATGGTTGAAAAAAGGGTCCAGAGAAGAAAGAAAAGGAAAACAATATGAGGTTAAAGTGTGAATAATGAGCTGAACCAAATTTGTACACCATCCTACAGAACTCTTAAATAAACTTTTGGTAGTGTAGCGTCCTGTATAGTGTCGAGTGAAGTCCTGTATCATCAAAGTTTCTTTTTCTTTAATAAATATTTATTTTACAGACCTCAAAACAGTTTAGAATAAACTGGTGAATTTGACAATCTCCCTAACTCAAACCTCTTTTTATCTTAAACTATTTTGGTGCAAATTTTCCTTTATTTCCATGCTTTTTTTTTTTTTTTTTTGTCAAACACACTGTGTTTTTTTTATTACAATCTAGTCAGTAAGACTAATTAGCAATTTTGTTTTAACTTAATTTACTAGAAAAGTCAGATTTAAACTTAGGGTTCACTCAACAGTTCTCCCCGCTTTGTTTAGTCTGTAACTCACAATTGTGTTGTGTTTATAGCATTATTTTGTTTTATGTGTAATTCACTTAGTTTACTAGCTCAAACGGCTTCACTCTTTTTAGTCGTCGAACTAGCATAGTATTGTCTAGAAGCTGAATTGCTTCCACATTCACATGCCGATGGAGTCTATCTTCATGGCTTTTTGCGTACTTTTTTATAGTCTCTGCTACAGTTTCGATTTTTAGATCTCGATGAAGGTCACTATTTCGAACGTACCAAGGTGCATTCACAATGTTTCTTAATACTTTATTTTGAAATCTCTGTACAACTAGAATGTTACTCTCTTTAGCACAACCCCATAGTTGAATTTTTTGCTTTTTGACACCTAAAACTTGTATACTGTAAAATTTGTATAGTATCTGACTGGACCTACTACAAGTCCTGTTGTGAAATTTCTACGGTACTGTTCTGAGCTTATTACCAAAAAATGTTTTTATGGCATCATTAATAATAGATGGAAAAAAAAGTAATCTTTGTTGACTTTGATGACCACAAGAAAAACAAATAAGTTCTCTCAGATATTCTTTTCAATTTCTCTCAAAAAAACTTGGGTTCTAATACTCCTAATGGGTCATATGCTGTTACACCCAATTGTAGAGTAGAGTATATATTTGTTTGCATAAACTTTTAGATACATAATTGAGCAAATATTGTTACAAAAAAACAGTAATAAAAGTAATAGTAACAGTAGTAATACAACAGCGAATATTGTACTGTTGTAAAATTTGAACAGTACTTACTATTGTGAGCTGATGAACCTTAAGTTTGACCGTACTTAAGCCCTATGTATTATAGTTGATGGAAAATCATATGGTGATGTATGGTGTGTGAGGCCAATGACAAGGAAAAACTGTATTTTTATTTTGCAAGTTTTTTTTTTATATAATGTTTACTTATATTTTTTTAAATAAACATATTTTGTAAAGTACTTATTAGAAGTTTGCTTGACCAACCTTGGTTGGAACTCATATGTGCATATTGATCTGTTGGACTGACCTACCTATAAGTTGTGCCTCTTTTTCATGTCACTACTGGAGGGTTAAAACAATTAAACTTTGTCTAAACCTAAAAATCATAGTGAAATATTTTTCACAGTTTAACGCTATAGAAGGCCTATTACTTAGCAAATAAAGGTTTAGTCAAGTATAACAAAAGATCCTAATAGAAAACCTGAATCTGATGAGAAAAGTTTAGTCTATTTCAATTTCGTCTCTGTTAAGTGAGCCTTGAAGTGAGCTCTTTGAATATAACTATTTCCCCTACCTTGGGCTGATAGTTCATTGATTCATTGGTCAAAAAACTTCAAAAACCTTTGGGGGCCCGATACCTTTGGGGGGCCCCCAGAGGTCTCATGATGTTGTACTTTATGCTATTTTTTCTTTTTATTCATGAAATATATGGAAAATATCTAAAAAAATATGTGGTTTGGGGGAGGTCCGGGCTCCTAGCCCCCCGCCCCCTTGGTGCGCCCATGTAATAATTCAAAATAAGTCAAAAAACTAGAAAAAAAGTTAAAAAAAATAAACAAAAATATAACCTACTTTCTTGAAGAAAACATGGTCCCTTTTATTTCAGATTTTCTCGCTTTAGTTTAATATTTTTAAGAAAAACGCATTTTTCCCATATGCACAAAGGATCTGTTCTTAAAACTGATTAATTTTTGAGACTAAAGCTCTTGTTGTTTTTGTAAAATTTACGTTTTTGTTAACATTATGGCACGGCTTATGGGAAATCGGTTTGTTTGTCCTATGGAAGACATCTTGGATTTGATCATATGTTTTGTTAGACAGCCCTAAGTATTTAAAAAATAAACTTTCCTGACTTCATACCTGGGATCCTAGAGGATGTGAATCCGAACCGGACCGAACTGAACCAAACCTATCCAAACCTAACCATACCCAACTAAACCTAATTAGCAGTGTTGTAGTTTGGTTAGGTTAGGTTTGGTTTGGTTCAGTTTAGTTAGGTTCGGTTCAGTTCAGATCCACATCCTCTAAGATCCTGGGTAGGAAGTCAGGAAAGTTTTTGTTTTGAAAAAAATTATTGGTTCAGTTTGCTTTGGTTTGGTTAGATTTGATTAGGTTTCATTAGGTAAGTTTTTGAAACTTTCTATTTTCATGTGGTTAGAAATCAAGTAAAAATCACCCTGTTCATCTATTGTAATACATGAGGTAAATAATATTGGTAGATCTGCACATGCGGAAGTCAGGGAGCCAAAGTGAACTTGGTAGGGCTAGTGTCTTGTATTTGATGACCTCTTGCTATCTGGCTGATTTTAAAATTCAAATAAAAAAACAGAAAAAAATATGATACCTTTGGTTTTATCTCAAAAACTAAAAGTAACAGAATTCACTTTCCTGGTCTTTACTTAAAATTTTAGCCTTGCAAAAGGGGAGTTGGTTTTGTCCTATTTCCCCCAAATTTGAATCTCCTGATAATAGTAAATTCTCCTTATACCTATGGTCAAAATATTTCAAATTTATAAAATTAGAAATTTGGAATATTTTGACTGAATTTGATGCTTCACCTAGTGGACAATTGACCATTCCCAACCATTTTTACAGATAGAATAGAATAGAATAGAAATATATTAGCGTAAAAACATGTACAATAGTTAACAAATATCATTGTCACATTATGTCATCATCATAAACTATTTAAAACAACAATATCACTATTCATAATACAATTAAAATAAGTAGTTAAAAATTGTTATTAAAAGTTGTATAAATCATAATAAAACCTACTTATAAAATAAAATTCATTTCATTATCAAGAAAAAAGAAACATTTTAAAATCAGAAACACAGACATTCATATACAAACACACTTAACATACAACACAGACAGAGCTAAAAATCTGAAATGGTGAAATTTTTTATTAAAAATGTTTCTAGGTCATAAAAGGCAGTTTGACACAAGTATCAAATAATTTTAGTTTTAAATTCATTTAATTTTAGGGCTCTTATTTCCATTGGCAATTTATTGTAAAAAATTGGGGCATAATAGTTCTTACTAAACCTAGAATGTTCTAACCTGGTAAAGGGTAACCTGATGCTTGTAGCAGTTCTTGTACCATAATCATGTGTTTCTAACATTAAGTTGTACTCACTTAGGTTTTCTTTGACATACATTAAACATTTCAGTATATATAAGGAAGGTAGTGTTAGCAAATTTTTATTAATAAAAATATTTCTGACATCAGATATATATTGTCACCCTAATTCTGAAACCTCATAACCCACAAAAAAATTAAAATTCATATTTTTGTGTCAAAGGTTAGTAATTATGCATAGCTATACACTTCTAAATCCTTGCAACAAAAAAAAAATAAAACGGTAATTCCTGCGATTTCTAATAAGTTGCATAATGCTTACCTCTCGGCTTACCCTATGTAATTTGCTTCTAACTTTTCTTATTCCTGTAAAATTTTGTTGAGTTGGGTTACAATGTTTCAGAATTAGGTTGACGATATATACTAATATACAAGTGAGTATTTAAGTGGTTTACATCCAATACTTACTTTAATTTTTGGTTTAATTCCCCTCCCCTGGAGTTTTAACTTCACTGTTTAATACCTAGAAGTTATTTTTTTTCTCTCATATTTTTGTACATTTTACAGTACAGTTTACTTGTTAATATTCTAATTCTAAATTTGTGTCTTGCTGATAGTGGATATTGTAGTGCACTCTCACTGTCAACAAGCTGTTAAATGATATCTTTGCATCCTTGAAGTTCGTGTTTAAATACAGTATGTTGGGATGTCTGTCAATATGAATTAATAAGAAAATCACTTCAAAATATCCCTAATAACTATAAAAACTAAAACTAAGGATTCTAACCTTCAACAGTTGTAAGAGACAACTTGCTGGGTGGTTCGTAAAGATACATCTTTGTCTGAAATCTCAAGACCTACTGCTGATTTTAGTATAAAGAACATCTGGTGCAAATTAAAATAACCATAAGTTGCAAAATCATGCCATATTTGGTATAAATAAAATGGATTCAGTTTTTCTTGATTTTTATGACCTACCTTATTCCCACTCTTTTGTAAACAAGATTTAAGTAGGTATATATTTTATAATGTAGTTAAATACTTTTATTTGGAAAGTAATGCAGGCAAATGAAAGAAGTACCTAATAAACAAAAAAAAATAGGTGAACTTGAATACAAAATAGGCAAAATACGTATATGTAGGTACATAGTAAAACATTTTTTAGCAACAAGTCACAAAAGGTGGGGCAAGGTTATGGTCGTTTTTTTTTTGCACTTACCGGCCATCTGATCCTCTGTGTAATTTGCCTACAAAAAGAGTATTATTTTAGCATATTTTTCTTTTATTTTACCCAATAACAATAATATAGGAATAAAAAAGTCGTTCTTACCATTTTGTTGTCTTTTGTGTGATTCACATTCACAGCTGTCAAATATTCCTAGCACAGATTAGGTAAATAAGTATATTCCTAGTTTCATTTTTCATCTACAGTAGTGATGGGCAAGGGGGTGACAATGTCATACGGAATTTAACAGCGCGAACAGCGCCTGCGATCTGGACAGTGGACTAAATTGGAACTAAACATAATGACGTTTGACAGTGTCATCCTGTTCTGTGGTTTGACTGCTGTTGTGGGAAAGACAGAGAGCACACCAGAACAGACAGAAATAGAGACACGCGACAAACCTAAATTTATTCTGTGGTGAATGTCATTTTTGTCGGGTGTTCCCCTCAATCTGATTTTTGATAAAAAAACTAAAATCAAATCATGTTTCTTAATACTTTATTTTGAAACCTCTGTACAACTAGAATGTTACTCTCTTTAGCACAACCCCATAGTTGAATTTTTTGCTTTTTGACACCTAAAACTTGTATACTGTAAAATTTGTATAGTATCTGACTGGACCTACTACAAGTCCTGTTGTGAAATTTCTACGGTACTGTTCTGAGCTTATTACCAAAAAAATGTTTTTATGGCATCATTAATAATAGATGGAAAAAAAAGTAATCTTTGTTGACTTTGATGACCACAAGAAAAACAAATAAGTTCTCTCAGATATTCTTTTCAATTTCTCTCAAAAAAACTTGGTTTCTAATACTCCTAATGGGTCATATGCTGTTACACCCAATTGTAGAGTAGAGTATATATTTGTTTGCATAAACTTTTAGATACATAATTGAGCAAATATTGTTACAAAAAAAAACAGTAATAAAAGTAATAGTAACAGTAGTAATACAACAGCGAATATTGTACTGTTGTAAAATTTGAACAGTACTTACTATTGTGAGCTGATGAACCTTAAGTTTGACCGTACTTAAGCCCTATGTATTATAGTTGATGGAAAATCATATGGTGATGTATGGTGTGTGAGGCCAATGACAAGGAAAAACTGTATTTTAATTTTGCAAGTTTTTTTTTTTATATAATGTTTACTTATATTTTTTTAAATAAACATATTTTGTAAAGTACTTATTAGAAGTTTGCTTGACCAACCTTGGTTGGAACTCATATGTGCATATTGATCTGTTGGACTGACCTACCTATAAGTTGTGCCTCTTTTTCATGTCACTACTGGAGGGTTAAAACAATTAAACTTTGTCTAAACCTAAAAATCATAGTGAAATATTTTTCACAGTTTAACGCTATAGAAGGCCTATTACTTAGCAAATAAAGGTTTAGTCAAGTATAACAAAAGATCCTAATAGAAAACCTGAATCTGATGAGAAAAGTTTAGTCTATTTCAATTTCGTCTCTGTTAAGTGAGCCTTGAAGTGAGCTCTTTGAATAGAACTATTTCCCCTACCTTGGGCTGATAGTTCATTGATTCATTGGTCAAAAAACTTCAAAAACCTTTGGGGGCCCGATACCTTTGGGGGGCCCCAGAGGTCTCATGATGTTGTACTTTATGCTATTTTTTCTTTTTATTCATGAAATATATGGAAAATATCTAAAAAAATATGTGGTTTGGGGGAGGTCCGGGCTCCTAGCCCCCCGCCCCCTTGGTGCGCCCATGTAATAATTCAAAATAAGTCAAAAAACTAGAAAAAAAGTTAAAAAAAAATAAACAAAAACATAACCTACTTTCTTGAAGAAAACATGGTCCCTTTTATTTCAGATTTTCTCGCTTTAGTTTAATATTTTTAAGAAAAACGCATTTTTCCCATATGCACAAAGGATCTGTTCTTAAAACTGATTAATTTTTGAGACTAAAGCTCTTGTTGTTTTTGTAAAATTTACGTTTTTGTTAACATTACGGCACGGCTTATGAGAAATCGGTTTGTTTGTCCTATGGAAGACATCTTGGATTTGATCATATGTTTTGTTAGACAGCCCTAAGTATTTAAAAAAAAAACTTTCCTGACTTCATACCTGGGATCCTAGAGGATGTGAATCCGAACCGGACCGAACTGAACCAAACCTATCCAAACCTAACCATACCCAACTAAACCTAATTAGCAGTGTTGTAGTTTGGTTAGGTTAGGTTTGGTTTGGTTCAGTTTAGTTAGGTTCGGTTCAGTTCAGATCCACATCCTCTAAGATCCTGGGTAAGAAGTCAGGAAAGTTTTTGTTTTGAAAAAAATTATTGGTTCAGTTTGCTTTGGTTTGGTTAGATTTGATTAGGTTTCATTAGGTAAGTTTTTGAAACTTTCTATTTTCATGTGGTTAGAAATCAAGTGAAAATCACCCTGTTCATCTATTGTAATACATGAGGTAAATAATATTGGTAGATCTGCACATGCGGAAGTCAGGGAGCCAAAGTGAACTTGGTAGGGCTAGTGTCTTGTATTTGATGACCTCTTGCTATCTGGCTGATTTTAAAATTCAAATAAAAAAACAGAAAAAAATATGATACCTTTGGTTTTATCTCAAAAACTAAAAGTAACAGAATTCACTTTCCTGGTCTTTACTTAAAATTTTAGCCTTGCAAAAGGGGAGTTGGTTTTGTCCTATTTCCCCCAAATTTGAATCTGCTGATAATAGTAAATTCTCCTTATACCTATGGTCAAAATATTTCAAATTTATAAAATTAGAAATTTGGAATATTTTGACTGAATTTGATGCTTCACCTAGTGGACAATTGACCATTCCCAACCATTTTTACAGATAGAATAGAATAGAATAGAAATATATTAGCGTAAAAACATGTACAATAGTTAACAAATAACATAGTCACATTATGGCATCGTCATAAACTATTTAAAACAACAATATCACTATTCATAATACAATTAAAATAAGTAGTTAAAAATTGTTATTAAAAGTTGTATAAATCATAATAAAACCTACTTATAAGATAAAATTCATTTTATTATCAACAAAAAAGAAACATTTTAAAATCAGAAACACAGACATTCATATACAAACACACTTAACATACAACACAGACAGAGCTAAAAATCTGAAATGGTTAAATTTTTTATTAAAAATGTTTCTAGGTCATAAAAGGCAGTTTGACACAAGTATCAAATAATTTTAGTTTTAAATTCATTTAATTTTAGGGCTCTTATTTCCATTGGCAATTTATTGTAAAAAATTGGGGCATAATAGTTCTTACTAAACCTAGAATGTTCTAACCTGGTAAAGGGTAACCTGATGCTTGTAGCAGTTCTTGTACCATAATCATGTGTTTCTAACATTAAGTTGTACTCACTTAGGTTTTCTTTGACATACATTAAACATTTCAGTATATATAAGGAAGGTAGTGTTAGCAAATTTTTATTAATAAAAATATTTCTGACATCAGATATATATTGTCACCCTAATTCTGAAACCTCATAACCCACAAAAAAATTAAAATTCATATTTTTGCGTCAAAGGTTAGTAATTATGCATAGCTATACACTTCTAAATCCTTGCAACAAAAAAAATAATAAAACGGTCATTCCTGCGATTTCTAATAAGTTGCATAATGCTTACCTCTCGGCTTACCCTATGTAATTTGCTTCTAACTTTTCTTATTCCTGTAAAATTTTGTTGAGTTGGGTTACAACGTTTCAGAATTAGGTTGACGATATATACTAATATACAAGTGAGTATTTAAGTGGTTTACATCCAATACTTACTTTAATTTTTGGTTTAATTCCCCTCCCCTGGAGTTTTAACTTCACTGTTTAATACCTAGAAGTTATTTTTTTTCTCTCATATTTTTGTACATTTTACAGTACAGTTTACTCGTTAATATTCTAATTCTAAATTTGTGTCTTGCTGATAGTGGATATTGTAGTGCACTCTCACTGTCAACAAGCTGTTAAATGATATCTTTGCATCCTTGAAGTTCGTGTTTAAATACAGTATGTTGGGATGTCTGTCAATATGAATTAATAAGAAAATCACTTCAAAATATCCCTAATAACTATAAACACTAAAACTAAGGATTCTAACCTTCAACAGTTGTAAGAGACAACTTGCTGGGTGGTTCGTAAAAATACATCTTTGTCTGAAATCTCAAGACCTACTGCTGATTTTAGTATAAAGAACATCTGGTGCAAATTAAAATAACCATAAGTTGCAAAATCATGCCATATTTGGTATAAATAAAATGGATTCAGTTTTTCTTGATTTTTATGACCTACCTTATTCCCACTCTTTTGTAAACAAGATTTAAGTAGGTATATATTTTATAATGTAGTTAAATACTTTTTTTTGGAAAGTAATGCAGGCAAATGAAAGAAGTACCTAATAAACAAAAAAAAATAGGTGAACTTGAATACAAAATAGGCAAAATACGTATATGTAGGTACATAGTAAAACATTTTTTAGCAACAAGTCACAAAAGGTGGGGCAAGGTTATGGTCGTTTTTTTTTTGCACTTACCGGCCATCTGATCCTCTGTGTAATTTGCCTACAAAAAGAGTATTATTTTAGCATATTTTTCTTTTATTTTACCCAATAACAATAATATAGGAATAAAAAAGTCGTTCTTACCATTTTGTTGTCTTTTGTGTGATTCACATTCACAGCTGTCAAATATTCCTAGTTTTATTTTTCATCTACAGTAGTGATGGGCAAGGGGGTGACAATGTCATACGGAATTTAACAGCGCGAACAGCGCCTGCGATCTGGACAGTGGACTAAATTGGAACTAAACATAATGACGTTTGACAGTGTCATCCTGTTCTGTGGTTTGACTGCTGTTGTGGGAAAGACAGAGAGCACACCAGAACAGACAGAAATAGAGACACGCGACAAACCTAAATTTATTCTGTGGTGAATGTCATTTTTGTCGGGTGTTCCCCTCAATCTGTTTTTTGATAAAAAAACTAAAATCAAATCATTGTGTACTAGATCGGCATATTTGGTGAGTCTAACAAGCAGTAGCAGTGTAAAAAAGAAGCAGCAGCAGTATAAAAAACTAGAGTTGGGCAAAACAGTGATTTTCGACTAACCGGTGAAGTAGCGACAGCGATTTATAAGTAACCAGTGATTTTTAACGGTGATTTTAATCACTGTATAAAATATTTGTAGTATTCATTCTTCATTCCCTATTTTACCTAGTAAAATATTTATATTATTCATTCACTATTTTACCTAGTATTACGGAGAGCATCCCCTGCGGCTGCGACTATACAGTTATTTCGGTTACTACGGTTATAAAGGTTACCAAATATTCCGTAGTGCTATTTATGATTTAACCGGCTAGTTGAAAATAGGGACATTTTGGGTCAGGTAAAATAACAGAAAATTTGACAGCTGTTACCGTTATTGTTACGGTTACAGAATAACGGCAACATTCAGGGCAAAAAAGATAGATTTTGGAACACTTAAGACAACACAACAAAAACGTTAATTTAGTAGTTTCACACACCTTCAACTTTTTGTTTATTTATATTTGTTAATTTATTTTTATTAGATTTATGGCTTTTTACAAACCAAACTACCGAATTATAGTAAAAAATTCGACTGCATTAAACAAAACAATACAAAACTAACCTTAAAAAATAGCGGTAACATTAACGGCCTGCCACCGTAAGTACCGGGCGCCGTTACCGTACATAACAAAAAAGGAGCGAGAAGCTGCTAATGCGCAGACTCAGTAATAACAATAACGGTAACAAAGTGTAAAATACGCGACCCAAAATGTCCCTGATCACCGTTTTCGTATATTACGGTGAAACGTGAAACGCGATTTCACTGCCAAATATGCGTTCGGGTGCGACCAGAGACACAATGACGTCGTGAGACGCGACGTTCCTCAGATACCGGTAATAATATTTACCACAGCCTTCGTAAACTAACGAGCCACGAACCAGAAGAAACGGCAACAAGCGTGGAGGCCAGTCATTTTCGTCCACGTGCGTCGCCCACCACGCTAGTTACTGCCCGTTTCCGCGCAGATAATGTTTTTTTTAACTTTTAGTATATTTCAAATCGCGTTACCAACAGCGGCGTAGCGTGCCCGAAAGGGGCGACAGCTAAAAAGGGCGCCTCTGAAAACTGATGAAAAATCTTACGGCAAACAAAAAACCAAAAGGTCAAAAAGGCGCCTCTCACAAATCCCCAATTCCAAAAAAAAAGAATCGCGCCGTCGAAATTTGAACCGCGCCGTCTCCAAAAACAAAAAAAAAAAAAGGTCATCATATGTCAGGGGGCGGCCGATAAGTCACAAGGGCGCGTCTGACGACATCTTGCAAAAAAAGGTCATCATGTATGAGGGGGCGGCCGATACGACACAAGGGCGCCTCTCCCACCTATGGGGCGCCACTACCCTCGGGGCGGGGGGGGGGCGACGAACCCCCCGCGCCCCCCCCACGCTGCGCTGCTGGTTACCAAATAAAACAACTGTTCTGGTTTTAGTGAGATGTGTGGTGAACTTAAAATTATATTACCTACTTAATAAAAGCTGTGTAAAAAAGACCTTTTGTACACCGGTAATAAGTGAGGTTAGATGTTTGTTTTTGTTTGGAATTTTTGGTCTGTTTTTTCTTTTTAAATTTTAAACATGCCGCGAAAGTGTTGGGCACCCGGTTGCAAAAGTAACGATGCATCTATGATTAATGAAGAGGGTCACAAAACAACCTTTAGCAAAGAAAATTACCTAAAAAATGCTTGGCTTCAGGCCATACACAGAGAAGATTATGTTGTGACTGCATCTTCAGTGGTTTGTTGGAAACATTTTGACATAAGTGACGTTGTTAAAACTGAGATAAAGAGGGAGTACAAAAGAAGGTGCCACTAACATTCCCTAAGGTAAACAATGGGGCAATACCTCGGCTATTTGAATCTCAACCCGAGTATATGTCAAACCCCAAACCTCCAGAGAAAATCCTGACGACAGGCGAAAAAAAATTGAAGAAAGGGGGGGTATGGAAATATATATAAATATATATTGCGTTTATAGACTTCGAAAAAGCTTTCGATAGCATTGAGCACTGGGCAGTAAAAGATCTTTAATTAATAGCCGAATAGATCACAGATATACAGACTTAATAGACAATATATATAGTGAAGCAACAACATTAATCAAAATCCACAGAGGAACCAAGCCAATCCGCATAAGAAGAGGTGTCAGATGACACAATATTCCCTAAATTATTTAACCAGGCCCTAGAAGATGTTTTTAAAAGCTTAGATTGGGAAGAAATAGGCATCAAAGTAAACGGACAATTCTGAACCACCAAGATATGCTGATAATAATAATAATAATAATAATAATAATAATAATAATAATAATAATAATAATAATAATAATAATAATAATAATAATAATATTCCTTTATTGCCAACAAAATCTTTACAGACAAAGCAACGTCATAAAAAGCTGTTGAAAAGAAAAACAGTAGTGATTTAACATAACTTAGCTAAAAATATCGCTACAGTAGCGTTACCTTCATAATAAATTAAAATTAAAATAGCGTGATATTACAATTTAAAAAGACATTCAATGGACATTTTAAAAACACACACAATAATTGTAGTACAATACTAACACTTTAAAATTAAAAAAGAAAAAAAAAATAAAAAATCAAACTTGAAGGAATAAAATTTTTTTTCAAGAAGAAATTTCTTAACACCGTTCTTAAATAATTTTGGGTTCTGAATCTGCTGCAGACTTACCGGTAGCATATGAAATGCTTTAATAGCGCGGTAGACTGGACCCCTTTCATAGAAGGCAGAACCATGAGCAGGTATCCCAAGAGCATCTCTATTTCTTGTAATGGTGGTCATTGTTTGTGAATACCCATCTCTGTTTGTTGGAAATAGGTAAGGGTGTTTTTTTACAAAAGTGACAAGAGATAAAAAATACAGTGACGGAACTGTGAGCACCCCCAGACAGTCAAAATAAGGCCTACATGATACTCTAGGATGAAGTCTATAAATGCCCCTTATGATTCTTTTTTGGGCCTTATAATATCAATCAATCTAAAAGAAAATAGAACAAGAAGAGGAATATATAGGACCTGGGACAAATTATTAAACTGAAAACAGAAAAGCAAACAGCTGAAATCAAGAGACGAGTAAGATTGGCCTGGGCAGCATTCGGTAAATTAAGCAACATATTAAGAAATAAAAAATATCCTCAGTACCTCAAAACGTGTATATATAACCAATGTATCCTTCATGTACTTACCTATGAATCCCAGACCTGGACACTTACAAAATCAAACATGAATAAGGCAAGAAAAGCCCAAAGATCAATGGAAAGACAAATGTTACATGTAAAGCTAACAGCTAGAAAAAAGAATGAATTGATAAGAAATAAAACAAAAGTAAGGGATGTCAGAGCAGAAGTAGCAAAATTAAAATGGAAATTTGCCGGTCATATTATCAGACAGAAAGACGATTGATGGAACAAATGTATTGTAAACTGGAGAACTTGGCCAAAGATGGATTGACGAAGGCTAAATAGAATAGATAGAAAAAAAGGTAAGTTCATTTAAAGTTTAAATTAACATGTTACCACTTAAACTAGATTCATAGTTCTGTAAAGTAAGCAGTCAGACATAAGAAACTATCCCACAAACATCCTGTTGTTCAAACTTGACAGTAATAACTTAGCAGTAAGAAAGGAACCATTTTTATTTCTTACTGCTCACTTCATACAGCTTACTTCATGGTACTATGAATCGAACTTTAGGGTTGTTCACAAATTGTTTAAAAGTAATTTCTCTTCTGTTTATTCTAGGTTTTGTTACACATTTTTTAACATGATTAATGGCTACTGATATTTATTTCCAAATGTTCTGTTTGTTTTAAAAATTAAATGTAACACGCCTAAACACAGTTTATTAGTTTTTACAAAAAAAAAAACAAAATTGCCAAACTACAATCAAAACAAATAGCAGATGTTTATATCTCCCATGTATATATCGGCCCACCAGCCGGCCAATTTGCGATGTTGCCTTTTCTGGTTCGTGGCTCGTTAGTTTACGAAGGCTGCGTATTTACCAATTACTGAATAACTGCTTGTGCAGAATTTCGATAACCGGTAGCGCCAGTGATTTTTGTTTCACTGTTACTGAATCGCAGTGATCGATATATCGCCCATCTCTATAAAAAACAAGGAGCAGCATATAAAAAGCAGTCAATCAACGACCCCATACCAGTGAGTTTTAAGGTGGATTTATTGTTCGTTTAAGTAAGGTAAGGGGTAAGTTCATTTATTTAGGCTTATTTCATACTTTCCACTATGAACAATGGAAATTTCTATTTTAAGTAAGGCCGCCTTGTTTGTGATAAAAACAAAAAGGTTCTAACTTATAAGTCTAAGCTGTTACTACTTCTGAACAGTTACAGTGATCTATCACTCAGCTGCGACACAGTTTTATGCCAAAAACCACCTTCGCTTAGTTTCTACCACCAAAAAACTACTACCACCTTCTGTGGCTTCAATCCCCAAAAAACAAACTACTACCACCTTACCCTACTTCTAACCCCAAAAAACAAACTACTACCACCTTCACTTAGCTTCAACCCCTAAAAAACTAACTACTACCACCTTCCCTTACTTCTAACCCCAAAAAACAGACTACTACCACCTTCCCCTACTTCTAACCCCAAAAAACAAACTACTACCACCTTCGCTTAGCTTCTACCCCTAAAAAACCAACTACTACCATCTTCTCCTAGTCTCTACCACCAAAAAACCAACTTCTACCTACGCTTATCTTCTACCACTAAAAAACCAACTACTACCTCCTTTGATTATGATTGTAGTATTTGGTTTTTTGGTGGTAGAAGCTAGGGGAACTTGGTAGTAGTTGGTTTTTTGCTGGTAGAAGCTAGGGCAAGGTGGAAGTAGTTACTTTGTTGCTGGTAGAAGGGAGCGAAAGTTGGTAGTAGTTTGTTTTTTAGTGGTAGAAGGTAATCCAAGGGGATAGTAATACCTAAGTGATAGATAGATAGGTAACTGTTTGGGAGTGGTAGCAGCTGTGATTTATTAGTTAGGGTTTGTTTTAACCTCAAACAATTCGCTCCAATATTGAAAAGTATAAAAAGATCATTGGTCATGAAAATTTTGGTCTGTAAAATATAGGAAGGGGGGGGGGCGGGACCCCATGAGGCCATATTTTATGTTTGTATTCATGAAATATGTGGAATATATTAGAAAAAACTTAGCTTTTGGGGGGGGGGCTGCCCCTGACTTATATATGCCACTGTGTAGACCCATGTTTGTAGGATAATACATTTTTTTGTTGCATCTTACTGCTTGATGATGATGATGATGATTCATATGTGAGTGGGCCTTGCAGCCCTTCCACTGCGACCACCAGTAGGTCTATTGTGGCTCACTTTTGAGTGGTTTCTCACCACTGTATGCCTAATCCTCCAAAAAGGCCGGCTATCAGTTTGGGTGAGACACTGTTCAGATCTTCTGAGTCGATCTGAGGTTTACCGAAAGTATTCTGACGTAAACGTGCAATAGCGCCGGACATTCGCACAGTACATGTCTGACTGTTTCGTCATCCTCCATACAGAGTCTACATTCGGTCTCTTCTGTTAGTCCCATTCTGTGCATGGGCACTCTCAGTGGCAGTGACCCGTATAAAGACCAGTCACTATATGTATCTCCTGTCTGGTAAGTCCAATAATGTTCCTGGCTCTGTTTCTACAAGGTCCTTTAATGAACTCTTTAGAGTGAGCCAGTTCTGGTATATTTATCCAGTATTGTTGGAAGCTATTCTCCATCCATTTTAATATGGTTGATTTAGTAGCATTGTATGATATCCCCAGGGCTGGCTCGGGGCCGCAAAACTCGGCAGATGCCGCTTCCCTCGCTGCTAGGTCTGCGGCCTCATTTCCCTCGTGCCCAGAATGCCCTGGTATCCATACTAATGATACATTGTTAGCGCTACCAAGCGCATTCAGCAAATCTTTACTGCTTACTTTATGACAATATGGCTGTGTTTGTTATTGTTATTGCTATATAGCTTTAAAATTCCTGCCTCCCTGCTTAATAAGTTTGACTTAAGCCCTGTTCTGACTGCATCAAACCCATGCCACTATATCCGATGATGGCACTTGGAATGAGATGGTTGCATGCATTTTAGAGAAACTTTCATAGTGACAAACCAGCTTTACAGCCCCAACTATAAACTCAACTTTACTGTTTAGTTTACTGGGGAGAAAGAGATGTGTCAATATGGAACTGAAACAGTATTCTTGACTTTTAGAAATAGCATTTTTTATTGCCTAATACCCTGTTCAGACTGTGCAACTTTTCCATCACTCAGATGATGTTACATAAAGAGAGACAGAACAAACAAGTTGCATGCTTTGTTTGGAAATGAATGAAAATTTGTTTTATTTTTAAGTAAAACAAACACTGTTGATTAATTTTGCAAAGGCAGCTTTGTGTTCCCCTCAGATAGTACTAACCAAGTGGTAACAGCTAACCTGTAATTTGTACTGTTTTGCCAATAATGCCATGTAAATCTTGGGCTAATGTTAAGAAATCTGTAATAAGCCATGGGCGCAGCCAGGGGGGGGGCAAACCTAAGACTTTTTTATATATTTTCCACATATTTCATGAATAAACAGAAAAAATAGGTAGCATGAAATACGACATCATAAAGCCTAGGCCCCCCCAAGACATATTCCTGGGTGCGCCACTGCATAAGCTGTAAAATAATATTTTACTCTGCATAATTACCGTACAATGTAATCTCAAAGCTAAATTTGTATTCAGGGTAGTAATGCTATGTTTTTTGAACAGGTGTCAATTGGAGCTTCAGCAGTCATGTTTTTTAAGGTGGTTTATAAAGTTTCACTTAGTTTTATTTTAATAAATCTAAATTTTTTAACAATCTTAGTGGAAAGTTTGGTTTGGTGAAGTCAAAAAATAATAATAATTTCTTATTGTAGTGATATTAGTAATTATTTATTTTTCGCAATTTTTACTGTAAAATCTTTTAAAATAAAAATTTTGCAGTTTTTTTTTGTTTTATTTATTTTTATTTAATTATTTTAAACAGGTTTTCTTACTAACATAAAAATTTTTGTTGGTCCCCCAAAAGAGGATTCTATTCACAAACAATATTTTATAGCTTGTGAAAAAAGAAAACAACTAAATAATTTTTTTACATGTCAATTGTAATGTCAAAAAATGTTTTTCTTAACTTGTTGACACATGTAAAAAAATATATATTTTTTAAACTTTTGAATATGGTAGGGGGTGTGACTGTACTATCTGAAAAAGGTAGTTGTTATTTTGTCTGCAAATTCTATTACATGTCAAAACTTCAGAAATGTTTAAACTATTACAGGTCATTATTCACATAACTTATATTATCATGGCATTTTTCTAAGTAAGGCCTGATTTACCCAAAAACTTAATGCACAATGAACAAACTCATTGCTTAATTTTAATAAATCTGTTTCCATCTCCTTAGTATTGTAGACATAAAGTATAAACACTAAATCTTTCCATTGTGCATTATGTTATGGGTAAATTAGGCATAAAATAGAAAGTTCACATTACTTTGTTAAGTAATCTTATCTACAGTTTGACTAATGGTATCCGACCCTCGGAACCGAAATCAAAAAATATATTTTTACACAAAACATAAAGCCCAATTGTGTAAAATTCTAAACTATACAATATCAGAACATCCACAAAATCATATAAATTCATAAAATTTGACTTGTATATTGTGTAAAAACATATTTTTTGATTTCCGTGCTAAGGATCAGATACAATAAGTCAAACTGTATATACAAGTGGCCCATTTTGTCTTATTTTTATTACATATAATAGTGAGTCCATATTGCTCCAATGAAAGCTCCTAATTGTATTGTATTTAACATTTGGGGATATATTGTGCCTATATTACCTAATGAGTTTGACTACATTCTTGAATTATGTAATGCTCAAGGGGGAGAGGATTTAGCCTTGCATTATATTCAATGTGCTTGTTTTTTAATGGGGGAAGGAGGCATATTTTTGTCATCCGCTACAAAAAACTGCAGACTACAACAAAAAAATAAATACGATTTGTATTATAGCACTAGTGCAATATTGAAACATTATTCGTAATGCATGTAAGCCAAAATGGGTTATATAGGGTGTTGTAAAATTCAATAAAATATTTTTAAAGATAATTTCCTAGAGTGATTTTAAGACAAAAAGTTTATATAAACAAAGGTCTACAAACACTTAATAGTAGAGATACAGGTTGTTTAAATTTACTTTTTTTATATAGCTTTTACAGTTTTTGTGATATTTAGCTCAAATTTGGCTCGTATATTTACTTATAGGCACTACAAGTTAAGGCATGTCAAATAGGTTTTATTTAATTTGTTTATTTTGATATACTCGCCATACCATACTGGAGCAATTTTTATTTTATGATAGCAGCCTTTGATGCAATAGCGATTTTCTCTAAAATGGTTAAAGATGCAAAAAAATTTCAGAAAAACTAAAAAGTTTGCAAATGAAACAAAGATTTTATTTCTTGTTTTAAAATCCCTACTTCTCCCTACAAGTGGCTTAAAAGAAAAAAATTCTGGGGGAAAAGGCGACATGACCCCTGAAAAAGGGTCACTCTGTACATGTTTACTATTATTTGGTACGTCTAAAAGTGTAGTGCCTATAGCTTAATATACGTGCCAAATTTGAACTAAATATCTCGAAAAGTACAAGAGCTATAAAAAACTAAATAAAAGAAACTTTAAAACAAGGCGTTTAAGGTTATATAAAAATTTTGCCTTGAAACCACTTAAGGAATTCAACACTAAAATTATGTTATTGAATTATGAAACACCCTGTATAATGTGTATTTTATAAAAACTTATTTCAATATGTAAATAAACAGTGGCACAACTACAATGCAGCAAGGCACAGGGTTGCAGAGAGGCGTATACTCCATAGAGAGCCCGAAGGGCTGGAGTGATCACACACACACAGTGATAAGTAAAAAATGATTTCAGCGAAATTAAAAAGGTTTAGTTGGTGGGAGCACCTCTGCCCTGCAGAAGGTCTTGCTGTATGGTGGTTCTATCACTGCTTGTCTTGCAATTCATTGCAGGGAGAAAGGCTGATCAATAGCAAAAATTTTGTACAAATCTTTACATAATCCATATTTTTCTTGGTCCTGTAAGTCCTTCTTGGTCTTATTTAGGTATAAAGTGATGAAAAAAAAAGACAAAATGCCTAACGAATAATACCAAACCAGTCCTGCCAGGACCTAATTTTTACTGATTTTTATTAGTCCGAAGCGCATTGATCAGCCCCTCGGCGCAGGATCTGTCCTGGGACGGGTTTTAGTTGAGTGAACTGTCTATCCGGAAAAGTGTTTATTCTATAGTGTTTAAGTTCAATAAACTGTGTCTATCCCGGAAAGTGTTTTAGTTTACTATCTGCTCAACACTGAAATAACAATATCACAGTTCATATAAATGTATCTTTAGCAGTAAAAAAGCTGGTAAGTACTATAATATGTTTATTAATTAATGTTTAAATATTAATATAATACTGTTCATTGAATATCAGCTGCTGATGGTACAAAAAGTTTGTTTTTGTTTAAAATGTATTTTTTCAGAACCATTTCATATAAAGATTTGGTATTTTCCATAAATTTTGTAAAAAAAATTATTGTCCACAAAGTTTTACTATTTGACGATATTTTTGTGCAAATTTGATGGAAAAAGTATGCCATGATTTAAATGGGATGGTTCTGAAAAAATAAATTTTAACAAAAACAAACTTTTTTCCCATCAACAGCTGATTTTCACTGAACAGGTGATTTATTTTAACAAATATCAGCTCAGCTGGTGTTCTGTGATATCAGCTGATTTATTTTGACAAAATTCAGCTGTTCACTAACCAGCTGATGTCCCGACATGTTTGATCTAGACAGAGAGCTATATTCCTCTCTCTTTCTGGACCGTGTTAAGGTTATTCCCGTGTTACCAACAGTTTAACACGTAGTTTGCATTTCTTCCCTTTGGTGTTCTGTGGTGATGGGCGCATCAGAATGAAAAATAATCGAAAATCCGATTACGGAAATAATCGGCGTCATTCGATTTTTTTGTTCAAACATTCGAATGAAAAATAACCTGATGAAAAACCTTTGCTATCTTTGTTGGTCTTGAGCTTGCCTTGTGTGCCAGGCAGAGACAGTGAATAACAGAATAACATTCGAATGAAAAAATAACCTGATCAAAAACCTATGCTATCTTTGTTGGTCTTGAGCTTGCCTTGCGTGACAGACAGTGGTGTCGACGAATAGTGGTGTTCAGTCTAACGTGACGCTTTGACCCGCGGATAGTTTGTGCTATTTGCTATCTGTGTTGGCCTTGGTTGAATGAGAGTGACAGTGATATTAGTATATTACCCGGATGGGTAGTAGGCCTTTCTAAACAAGTTTTGAGAAGTTGGGAGGAGAATGAAAGGTCTCGTCAGGGCACCGAATGCAGGGGCGGGTATTTTTATTTCTTATATTATTTTTTATTTTTTATATTTTTTTTTATTATTGGTTTTATTTAAAAAATTATTTGCTGATATAAAATAATTAATAAAACGATAAACCAACAAGCAAAAAACTGAAAACATTTATTTAATTTTTTTATACTTGACAAACACAATAAAAAATCATGGACGGTTTCAAACCTTAAAACTAAAATATTACACATACCTATAATAGTAACTGGCAGGAACATAATTTTTGGTACTAAAATCAAATTTAGTGATGTTAGTTAAACCTAGAAAATAAATTTAGAAAAATAATAATACTCAAGAAGCATTATTACCAGCAACAATAAAATCTTAAAAATTCTTAATAAAAATATAAAACTTGAATTAAATCAAACTAAAAGGTACAGGTACAGTACAGGTAATAAATAAATAATAAAAGCAGCGTATATGGTAAACATGTATGCTGATAAAAGGTTAAATTAAATTTAAAAATCACATGAATTTAGGAAAACAATCTGATCTAAGGCTTTAGGAGCAAGTCTGTTTCTTCTCGAGTTGGTAAGTTGTCCAGTCTTTGAAAAACCCTTTCGGACGGCACTGAGGTACTGGGAACACAGAGATATTTGTAAGCTAATTCTGCCATTTCGGGTAAAATTCCTTTATGTTTAGACCAGAATGTCAAAGGATCCATTTTTTTATCCAAAAGAGGCATTTCCAAATACTGTCTAATCATTAAAGCAACCATACTTGTAGGAGTTGAAAACATTCTTTTCTCTGACAATTTTTGATCAAAATGAGACCAGATATCATCTAAATCAATATTGGGATTTGTTTGTGGTTCTGGAATATTTTCTCGATTTCCCACATTTTGATGCTGAGCAATTATTAGCCCAAGTTCTTCAGTGACCCATTTTTGAGCATTGGCTGCATTTTCCTCCAAGCCAAAACCAATTTTTTTAAACTTGGGATCAAGAAACGTTGCTTTGGCTACAATCTTATTTTTTTCCAGGATTCCCAAGCGTCGAGTTACAGTCTCTAACAAATTTGTTTTAAGGATTTCACCTACATCAGTTTTAGATATAATATTTTTTAAAGTATACTGGAACCCGCGAATTAGCGGAATAACCATAGAAATGGTTGGGTACTTTTCTGCAGACAGAATATTGGTTAGGTCATAAGCCGGCTTTAATATTTGTATACTGTCAGTAATGATCCCCCATTCCTCCGCATCTAAAAATTCTGGACACTTCGTTAAATTGGTGACCACAACACTTAAAGGGTATTTTATGTTGATCAATCTTTCCAGCATTATGAAACAATAATTCCACCGAGTCGGAACATCTTGTTTAATTTTCAGTTCAGGAAGCTGCATCTGTTGTTGTGTAGCTTTAAGTTTTTCATTTGCCACAACACTGTGTTTAAAATGTCCAACTAGCGCTCTACATTTTTTTAAAATGGCACTCAATCTTTCGTTGGCAAAAATTGCATCAGTTACACTTAAATTAAGCGTATGGGCGACACATGGCTGATGATACTTTTGCAGGTTTTCGGCAATTGCTTTTTTAATGTTGGGGCCATTATCAGACACTACCGTCACAATTTTACTTTAACCCATTCCGTTAAAATTAATTTTAATGTGTCTGCGATATTTTCACTTGTATGAGCCCCCGACATACTTTTTGTGCAAAGAACCCGTGCACTTAATTTATCTTTAAATACAAAATGGCACGTCACTGTTATGTAGGCTATATTGCTATCAGATGTCCAGATATCTGTGGTGATTGCAATATTTTTTACATTGCTTAAAATTGATTTTAACTCTGAACTTAACTCTTGGTAATATTTTGGTATTATTTCGTTCGTTAACTTTTTTCTATTTAAGGGTTGATAAAGGGGTTGTAAGGCTTTGGTGTATTCCAAAAATCCATTGTTTTCAACTATTGACAAAGGCTGATAATCATTTGTGATTAATTTTACTAATTTTTTATCAATGTTTTGAATTTCTGTCTCTCTTAGGCCGTTATTTCTAGCACCAAACAGTTTTAATTGCTTTCTTCGTGGTTCTGAGTGAGTACCAACAATACCAACCCGCCTTTCTATGGAAACTCCTGAAGATCCCGGTACTGCAGCTATTGACTGATGATCATTGTTTGAACTGGATGGATTATCAGTAGCAGTATTTTCTTCCGTTGGTGGTTCATTTTCCAAAAGCTGTAAGGGATGGATTCTTTGCAAATGTTGTTTCAAGTTGGTGGTCCCGCCAAATGATTTAATTATTTTTTTGCAAATATTGCAAGAAGCAGACTTGTTATCATTTTCGTGTTTTTTAAAGTAATTCCAAACCACAGATTTTTTTGCTCCTGGACGCATTGTGAATATACATAAATAATATGTAGTACGACTTTACTTAAACAAATCAACACGACAGCTGGGTCTCCTCTGGGAGTCTAGGTATCTACTACTAGTCTAAAAAATAAAACAAAACCCCTAGACAACACGTGCTCTATCATATTGTTACGTCACTGGGCACAGCTGATTGTGCACCTATTTGTTTACATCCGTCTTCCGAACACTTTTAATGCTAAAATGTGCAGTGGCGTCTACCTCTTGAATTAAACATACAACCCCCCCCCCCCCTACAGGATCTAAACCAAAATGTGTAATATAGTAGATAATAGGTATGTGTACGTAGGTAGAATTATTATTTTTTTGTAACATTCCCCCCCCCCCTTCCCTTTCCCCGAGTATTCCACAGATTTTTGTGTAAGCTTATGCATATATATATATATATATATATATATATATATATATATATATATATATATATATAAATTAAGTAGTATTTAGCAAAAAACGATCTAGTTATGCACTTATGAAGTGGGATAAGAAAAACAATTATAAAATTATTAACTAAAAAAATATATTTATATATCTAGAAAAACATAAAAAACTACATCTAGCGACCGAAAAGCCTATCTTTGCATTGCATTGTAAATCGCGACGATTTTATCTTTTTATAAATTATAATCTAAAGTTAAAAAATTCGAGTGATCATTCGATTAATAATCGCATTTTATCATTCAAATGAAAAAACATCTGAATAAAAAAAAATGATTTTTTTTACGATTAATTGGAACTATCGATTCAAGTGATCATTCGAATGATCATCCGATTTTTAATATCATTCGAATACTAAACATCCGATTATTAAAAACATGCGATTCTGCCCAACACTAATCTACAGTCCATAAGAGTTGCGTTTTTTTCTCCAACGTAGCGTTTTAGTTGGAAAAAGTTTGTGTTTTTTTTCACTGGTGGATTTATGCCCTGTTCACACTTACTAAAGAAATGATCAGTGTTGCCAGATCAAAAAATTGAAAATCACCAGACACTTGCTATAAAAGATTTTGCCAAAAATGCCTGTATGTAGGTAGGACATATTAAAAAAATGATAGATACATACAATAATAAAATACAAAATTACTGTTTTAAAAAATGTTTTATTGTAGACAAAATCAATGTTTACAAAAACTAACAAATTCTAACCTATTTATTAATAATATCTGCAATTACCAAAAAATTATAGTTACTTTTTGTTTGATATACCTAGGTTGCAGTGTCAAAAAATCACTAGAATTCAGTATTTTCAAAAAAGTCTTTACATTTCACCAAATGGGTTGAAAAATCACCATATCCGGTGAATTTTAACTAGACCTGGCAACACTGGAAATGATACGTTCAGATAGCACTTCGAATGTAGTCGGGCGCGCTCAATTCCGTTCAGATTACATACTGGGTGAAAGTTACTCTCGTTCATATTGGCCGAAAATAACGTCGGGCGAATCGCCTTTTACACCCTTCTCTATGAGGTGGGTGACAAACGCTCGTCTTGCGCAGTAGGTATATAAATCAACCCAATTTTTTGTTTTATATTTTCGAAAACATATTACATAAAAGTGGCATTTTCCATAAATAAATAATCAAATTTTACTTTTTCTTGAAGACAAAAAACACTTGTTTGACTTTTGACAGGTGAGTTCTAAGTTTCTAGAAGGGTTAAGTCCCATTTATAAACTCGAGACCATTCAACATGGTTAACTCTGACAAGACAATTTGTTATGGTTGGGTTTGTTTTATATCCCGTATAGAAAACATTAAATGTAGTTACCTATTAGCTCACACTACTACTATACTGTAGTAGTGTGAGCTATGGTGATCCTAATTTTTTCGAGAAAAAAAAATTGCTCTGATTTTAAAATTTTTTATATATCTTTGCGGTTCAGATGATTTTGAAACTTTTTTGTCGCGCCGTGTGTCTGTCTGTCTGTCTGTTTGTAACGACCAACGCGCTTAACTCAAAAACCGCTTGGTACCTAGGCTGGGTTTTCGGTCGAGATGGTCAAAATGAACAAAAACCACCAAACGCAAGTCAAATAAAAGGGTGGGAGTGATATTGTGTGATATCAAACAAAAGGTAATTAAGTCTGGAGTTAAACAACCTACATTTTAGTTTTTTGAAAAAAAAATGGTGAAGGTAGATTTAAAAAATTAGAGAGTCAAAACATGGCTTGTTATAGGAATATAAATAATATTATACCTAGATATTACTTTGTGCTTTCAAATTAAAATAAAAGACATTTAAACTATGTATATTTGTATTCTTTATTTAATAGTAAATAATGTAACCATATAAAGAGGTTTGATATAATATAATTGAAGATCTCTCAACGCCCCAGCAAACACTTTGAGAATTAGTCTTCTTTCGCATTCTCACTGTAATACGCTATTATAATATATTGCACATGTATGTACATATAACTATTAATTTTCAAATTTATTTATTTCCTTTGAAAGTGTTGAGCAAAGGAACTTAAAACCTGTATTGCTTGTACAACAAAGAAAATAAATTTGCAGAAAACACAACTTTTAAATCTAAAACAAAACTTTATTTATCTAACAAAACTCTGTCAGCCACCAAAAGTCGGGTACTCCAAAAGACTCTCTATTTCCATTTTTTAAAACAAAAAAACACTTATTTCTGTTTATGCTAACTCTACTAAATAAACTGTAACAAATTTTTAAATCTGATGAAATTTAGCAATAATTTAAAAAATATATATATTTTAAGGTTATGTTTATTACACCCATACCGTTCACAAAGGCAAGACGTCTGGCGATTTACCCATGACGTCATTCGCTCGGCAAGACGTCTCGCCCGACGTTTCAATCTGAACGTACCCCAGAAGCGACAACATGACAGATAAAGCATTGCTCTTATGGGTATCGAATTCGTGACGTCACTTGACACTAACCCAACAGTTTACACTGAGAGAAGAAGCGCGACACTTTACACGGAAAAAAATGTATATTTACCTCGTAAGACAAGAAAGTCGTAAATTATTTAATTTGAAAAGAAACGACTAGTTATATCATATGTATGCTTTATTATAATATTAATCTAAGAATATATACAGAGGATTTAAAAATTTTTGATACGTAAAAACAAATTAAATTTGGCTTAAAAAACGTAAAAAGTTAAAAAGCTATAATAATTACGTCATACTAGCAGTTTGTATGCTTTATTAAATTTGATACCTAAATAATTACATACAGGGTGTCCGAAAAGTCCTAATATACACAATAACTCTTATAAAATTATGTTGATTAAAAAAAAATGCATTATAAAGTTATTATTTGTCACGACTAATTTATTTCAGTTATTAATATTAGAATATGTACAGGGCGTCCCCAAATTCTTATGTACACGCATATATAAATACAAAAAAATGCATTTTTTTAAATAATACATACCTATTATATATAAAATTATATCTTTTTAATCTAATATAATAGGGACTTAGTGGAATAAAACCTGACCTTATTTTAAAATCGACCCTATGGTGACATATGTATATATAAAAAGCAGCTGCTCTGCTTTAAAATTCGGTCTTTTTGTATTTAAAAACCGGATTTATTAGTGTCGGTATTTATTAAATGAAGGTTAGCGTCTTTTTGACTTTGGTATGTCAATTTTGAGAGGTCAGCTGTTAGTTTTGTGTGCCAATGTGTCAGAATAAAGTCGAGTCTAAAATAAAGTCAGGTTTTATTCCAATAAGTCTCTATTATCTATTAATATAAAAATTATATTAAATAAAAAATGTCCACGGATTGAGTTCGGGTAAGGAATAAATGACCAAAAAATTTCGATACAGATTCTGATTTTCTGGGAATTGCACCTGCTTGGTCTCAAACTAAGATGTGAAAAAAATTAGCCAAATCAATTCATATAAAGGGGGTTTAGTTTGCTGATTTAATGATGTAAGGTATAAATTACAAAAATTGTTCGATTTAGATTCTGATTTTCTGGAAATTGCGCCTGCTTGGTCTGGAACTAAGATGTTAAAAAAATGGATCAAATTAATTAATCTACAGGGTGGTTTAGTAGGCTGATTTCATAAAAAGTGTTAAGAGTAAAATACCCTTGGTTTAAAAGATATCGGAAAATGTTATTAAGAAGAGTTGTTTAGATGCAAAAGTGTGAAAAATAAGAATCTGTCGTAACTTTTAATTATAAACAACTTTTCTTAATAAACTTTTCTGATATCTCTTACTACTTTACTCTTAACACTTTTTATGAAATCAACCTACTAAACCACCCTGTATATTAATTGATTTGGCTCATTTTCTTAACATGTTAGTTTAAGACATCAGGTGCGTACATGTGTCTTACCGCTCAGCATCTTTAGGAAAAGAAAACAATGATAATCCTTCACCGGATTTGGATTGACACTCACGAAAAGCACAATGATATCTTTTCATTATCACTCTAATAAAGCACAAAGGCAACAAAAACTCACAAGCTTAAAACTGCCAAAATATGCGTTTAACAACTCGTGGATGTCGCGGAGTTTTAATAAAGTCAATATATGATGGTCATGGTGCACTTTTCAAAATGGAGCGTTTTTATTGGCTCGAAAAAATTTTGTCTCCAATAAAAATGCTTAAGTACAGTCCCGCCCTCTCCGAAAACTTTTATTGTTGCATTTAATAATATTCTCTATGATTTAATCTGCCAAATTCAATAAAAACATTTTGCTCCTTACATACGGGAATTTTGCTAAAAGAACATTATTTTCTTTATGTATGCGTGCAAAAGTTTACATTAGTACATCTATTTATTTGCCCATATTCATCATTTAAATAAAAATGTAAAACACTTTTTCCCACATAAGCAGATTTACGCTGTTTTTTTTAGTGTACCTAACACCTCGCACGCACTTTCTCTCAGTGTGATATGTTGTCCATCCCCACCACTCGATTTTGGAAGCAGGGCGCTTTGTCGCTTCTGTGTGGCTCTTATGTGACACAGATGCCCCGTAACAAGGCTTAGCTAATCCATTTTCTCGCGCTTTGCTGTTTTGTATGTTAATCGCGACTAAACCCATAATCGCGCTTAAGTGCTTGCGGTGGACCAGGGACCCAATTCTTGAAATAAATCCGTATACGGATTCGGCGAAACGTATACGGATATTCACCATTCGAATTCTTGAAAGCTCGTATACGAGTTTTTCGTTCGGAAATAGAGTCGAGTGGTAAAGTCCACTCGAATCTCAATTTCCGTATACGAATCTGAGTGATTTAACCTAACATTTTTGTTTACTGTAATATATTTTTTAGTGTTTGTTTAATTTTTCTTTATTTAAAAAAAATTGGGAGGTCTTCTGAAAAAAGACGCGATTTGGCAAGCATCATGGCTATAAAAGGGCTTGAGGACGCAAGAGGTGGAAGGGGGATTTAGCCTCTTGTGACACTCAGTTTTTTTTAATTTCTTTTTTTCTTGGAAATGCCTTACGCAGTGAAAAATCCTGAATTTTTGCAATAATAATTTATGCATTTTTTGGTGATTTTACTATTTTTTTTAACAGCTCTAAAAAAGAAAAATAATTTAAAAAAAGTTACAACTTTATAACACATTTTCAAGAAAAAATATATAAACGGAGCGTTTTCGGGAGGGGCGGAAGGATTAAAAAGTTTCAATAAAAATTTGAGTATTGTGCAATTTTTTGTCTTGTTTGTGTCTCTTTTAACACACTTTATCTAATTTTGCTTAATTTTTGGATAATATAAGGGCCCAAGGGCTTCACGTAGGTCCCCTGCATGTAAATAATAACCTAATCTTATACTTTAACCAGTTTCACTACTTCTTCTGACTTTTTCTATGTTGGCCAAAAATAAATATAAAATCATTATTTTTCTTTATTTACATTTCAAAGTACATAATAAGTACTTGCTGTCAAGTGCATTAAAAACGCTATGCAATATGACTACAGTGTGAGAACAAGCCAGTTGGAATAAACTTGCTAGTCGGTTAAATTTAAGTTTTTTGAAAAAATCCAAACACATGTTAACTGAGATTTCTAACCTGCAATATTTTTACAGAATATTTTTTGGACAGACCCCCAGAAAGGGGTCCACTAGCATACAACTTATTTTTTAAGATGGAATGACCCCACTTAAGGCACCTTGTTAGAAAAGCTATCAAATAATTTTTAAAAATTAACAAAAAGAAAATTATTTCTATTTTTTTGTAATTTTTAGAGAATATAAGTGTCATTTAAAGTATAATTTTATTAAAATATAGGTGGTGAACCCCTGACAAGAGGTCCAGTAATACCAAAAAATTTTTTGCAACTGGTAGACTCAACTTGTAGCACTTTGTACAAAAACTAATAAAAAATGTTTTTTATTTTACAGATTTCCAAAAAAAAGTGAACCATAATTTTTCTTTTTCAATAGGCTTTCCAACAAGGTGCCACAAGTTTTATCTTGTTGGAACCCTTTCTGGGGTTCTTTTTAAAAAAAATCATCAATAATATTGCTCATTAAAAACCTCAGTAGGCATGTTTTTGATTTATTCTAAAAATTTTTAATTTAACCTGCTAGAAAATGTATTCCAACTTGCTCGTTCTCACTGTATAAGCTTTTATGTAAGAAGTTGTATAATCTTTTTTACAATAAAAACTACAATAAACTTATTTTTATTTTACTTATAATTTATTTAAAAAAGTTCTTTAAAAGTTAATAGATAACCAATTGCATCTGAGTATTTCTAGTAGGATCATCATTGCAACAGGACTGCTAGGCAAAAACTGCTTCACACCTCAAAAATGATCTTCACGTCTTCTCTGAGAAACCTGCAACAAAAAGTTTTTTCATTGAGTGTACCACAGCCGAATCCGTATTACTGGCAGGATTTTTATATATGTCCTTGTTTATAAGTTTTGAAAAACAAAGACATCTACAAAAATAATGTACATATTCAAATCAAATCATACTGATCATATGAGGACTGCTTTAGTCTACAACATTTTTTAATTTTTTTGGAGTTAATTGACAATCAAATTTAAACAAAAAAATGGGTTTTTGAACAAAGGTTACTGATTTTGTCAATTTTTACTTGAAATGTTTATTATGCTTATTAGCCTAAAAGGCAAAACTGTTCTACTCAAAAAGAAACTGAGAAAAAAACAGTGGGAGCTAAAAATTAAATTGTTTCTATACTACAGACAAAATGCAAACTCCAAATGTTTCAGTAAAAACCCCTGTTAGCTCCCGCTAAATTTCGCGGTTGTTTATATATATTTTTAAAAACACACAACTTTATGAAGGACAAAGCGCATTCCGCGTATTTGGACATGCGCACCAACAACCAGGGAGATCCTTGTCAATCGCCTAGAGACGATGGTGTGTTTATTTCATTCTCCAACTATTTCAAATATCTACACCTGAAAGTGCTCGATTTTTGTGTACTGAAGCATAGAACTAGAAACTTCAGCCCTTCAGCTACGTGGTGACATCATTAGATCCATTCGGGGGCCCCTTAGAAGCGGAGAATTTGGCTGCAAAACTGGTGAGTGCATTTGTTCTGATTACCGTTGTGTGCCACCAATATTTTACCTATGGACGTTTTGATTATTTCGTAATTTCATATCAATATTTATGTTGGTTCGCGCTTTCATTAATTAATTTATACAGTCCATTGCATTTAACGTTTTTCTAACCGTGGACTAACATAAAGTGCTCCTTCGACCGAATTATTTTAAATAATGGATCCATACGACGGTATTGATGATTATTTGCAAGCCGAATAATAACAGGGCGGCCATGAATTTTTCGCATCGTATTTGAAACGTCGAGTCGAGAAAGTCGTCGGTGTGGTGCGGGCAGGGCACGTGTGTAGCGCGTGGTCATTCAGTAAACAAAGCGAAGGAACCACAAAACAAAACAAACAAAAACATTTCTCATTTATGTGTGTACCATATCATTTAGATATTTAAAACAATTTTCATCAATTGCGATAAATTAGTGCATATTTTTGACAATTCGTCATTTTTCTATTTCAGAAGCATTAATTTAGCGTTAATTGTATATTTACCGACAATTTCGTCATTTCAAAGGTAAAATCATGTCTGTCAAAAAAGCTGCGCAAAAACGCAAGGGTTTTTTATCTGCGATCCCCGAGTTATGTGTTGTCACAGACCGCGGAAAAGGATGAAAGAGCGAGAAACGAGTTTCAAGTGAGGTATTCCGATTTGGATGAAACCTTCGATAAATGCATGCTGGCGCATAATGACGTCATTATGTTGATAGACGACTCGGACGATGAGGAGTTTAAAACGCAGGATGCGATCCTTTCAGAAGCTCGTAAATATTTTTATGCGTGTAAGGGGGTTTACTCTAAAATCTTTCCGGTTGAGGCCCCATCCTTTTCGGGATCATATGTTCGACAAAACGAATCTGAAACTCCAAAACTCAAAGAGTTAGGTATTCCCATATTCCGAGGTGATAAAAAATTATGGCCAAGCTTTTTCGATCTTTTTAATAACATTATAGATCAAAATCAAAGTCTAAGTAACGTTCGAAAACTTCAATATTTATTTTCATATCTCGAGGATGATCCTTTAAAATTGATATCAGGGATTAGCTTATCTGATCAAAATTATAAAATTGCTTACGACAAATTAGTCAATAGATATCAAAACAAGCGAGACCTCGCAAATGATGCTTTAAGCTCAATTATGAACTCCACCTTAAAAAACGAGTCAGCTAAAGAATTACGTAATTTAATTGACACCTTTTCTGAATCCCTAGAAATTTTAAAATCACTTAGCTTTGACGTTGACAGTTGGGACTTTATTATTTTTTTCATTTTATTAGAAAAATTGGATATTCCAACGCGTTCAAATTTCGAAATGAGTCACGCTAATACTAATACCGAAATTCCCACTTTTCAGTCACTTTTTCAATTTCTAGAAAAAAGATGTAAAGTTTTGGAATCACTTCCTCAATCAACGGCACCCAAAAAGGTGCCTATATATCAAAAATCAAATTCTATGCAAAATCAGTCTGGGCAAAAGCCTACCTATCAAAATTCAAATTCTATGCGAAATCAGTTTGGGCAAAAGCCTACCAATAAATCATCCAATTCGCCTTTTATAGGACTGGCTCGCACCTCAACTAATTCAAGTACGGGAATAAAATGTTTCCGGTGTAATCAAGGTCACGTGCTTTCGAAATGTCAAACATTTCTTGAACTCTCACCTATCGATCGCCTATCTTTCGTCAAGCAGAAAAAATTATGTCTAGCGTGTTTTCATCCCCTGCATTGCGTAGATACGTGCAAATCAAAATATTCATGCAGAACTTGCAATAGTAAAAGGCACCACACTTTAACTCATATCTTAGAAACTAATCAAGAGTCTGGAAGCCAAGATACTAGTCCTGTCATTCACACACCACCTGTCAATAATCTTCATGTGTCATTAAATGCCTCAGGACCTTCAGGTACCTTTCTTTTATGCACCGCCATAATAGATGTTATGGACGGTTGCGGAAATTTTCAACCTGTAAGGGCACTGCTTGATTCTGGATCACAGACAGGATTCATCAGTGAAAAGTGTATTCAGCGTCTTAATCTTCCTAGGCGAAGTTACACCACTGAAATATTCGGATTAAATCAGATGTCTTCTTTTACTTCCAAAGGGCTCGTTCAATGTCACATTAAGCCACAAGGACAAGTCACTCCTTTACTTAATTTCGAAGCAATTGTTGTTCCACAACTATGTTCCAATATGCCTACATTCTCTTTGAACGATAATCAGTGGAAAAACTTGGAAGACCTTAAACTTGCCGACCCATCTTATTTCAAATCTAGACCTGTGGACCTGGTTATTGGTTGCGAGCTATTCGCACAGATATTCAAGGAGGGCAGGGTTCTTGGACAGGTAGGACAGCCTTCAGCCCTTGAAACTATCTTTGGCTGGGTCGTCATGGGAAAGGTTGACGAAGTAGGTAGTCTTACGGAACGAACCAGTTGTTTTTTAACGAGTCATTCACCTCCTTTACAGGCCATTCTCCCTAGGTTTTGGGAAATCGAATATTTGCCTAAAAAACAAATCTTATCAAAGGAAGAAAAACAGGCAGAATCAATTTTTACTGCTAGTGTAGTACGGCAACCGAGCGGTAGATTCATGGTAGATCTTCCGTTTAAAGATAAAATAAACCCTGACCTAGGAAATACTTATCCGCAAGCTTATCGTAGATTTTTACTTCTAGAAAATAGATTAATCAAAAATCCTGATCTGTACACTGCCTATTCAAGTTTCATGCAAGACTATATCGATTCTAATCATATGAGTTTAGTTTTATCTAGTCAACCAAAGGTCGACGTATCGTGTTTTTTAGCACATCATTGCGTACTAAAGCCGGAAAGCTTAAGTACAAAATTAAGGGTAGTCTGGGATTTTTCGGCAGTCACCCCAAAAAATATTAGTCTCAATGACACATTGTTATCTGGACCGAAACTTCAAAAGGATATTGCTTCTTTACTCCTTACATTTCGTCTTAATCCTATTGCCTACATTGCTGATATCAAACAGATGTTCTGTCAAGTCCTTATCAATCCTTATCACTGTCCTTATCAAAGGATATTGTGGAGGTTTTCTCCACAGGACCAACTTTCAGTGTGGGAACTTTCTACTGTCACTTTTGGCATGACATGCTCACCTTTTCTAGCCATGCGTACCTTAAATGAGCTTTCAGAGAGAGAAAAGGAACGTTTTCCTATGGCTAGTACTGTTCTAAAAACGTCAATCTATATCGACGATATCTTGGGAACTAGCCCTTCGCTTTCTGAAGCTCTCTCCCTTCAAACAGAACTCAATGATTTGTTGAAGTCGGGAGGATTTGAACTTAAAAAATGGGCAAGCAATTGTCCTGAGTTATTGGCAACATTGCCAGAGTCCGATCGTCAAATGCCTCTCTCTTTCGACAAGGAGGAACCCCACTTTATCAAAGTTTTAGGACTTCAATGGCATCCAAAAAACGACATTTTTTCTTATCAATGCCGAATGAAGGACAAACCCCCAACCAAACGTTCTATTTTATCTATCATAGGCACAATCTTCGATCCCTTAGGTTTTCTTTGTCCCTTGTTGCTGCAAGCAAAATTTATTTTGCAACAGTTGTGGATATCGAAAATAGGCTGGGACGAAGAACCAGATTCTTCTATCATCGACGCTTGGAACAAACTTCGTTCTGAATTCCCGCTTCTTTCCAATTTTCAATTACCCCGACAAATCAAACTGTCAAAAACCAATACCTGTCAAATCATCGGCTTCTGTGGCGCTTCAATTCGAGGTTACGCAGGCGTCGTATATTTTCGTGTAGAATAGGAAAACAATATATCTGTTTCTCTCATATCTGCAAAATCTAGGGTCGCGCCTATAAAGTCACAAACTTTGGCTAGGCTAGAACTCCTAGGCGCATTTCTTTTAAGCGAATTAATTGACTTCGTTTTATCTAGCTATGAAGGAAAAATAACTTTTGCAAATATCGTTACTTTCTGCGATTCGTAAGTCGTATTGCACTGGCTTTCATCCCCTCCTAATCGCTGGCAAACCTTTGTTGGAAATCGAGTCAGTAGAATCCAAGAAATCATTCCCTCAAACTCGTGGCGCTACATTCCTTCTGCTTTGAATGCAGCCGATATTGCGTCACGAGGGGCCACCCCTTCACAGCTCATGTCACATGACATGTGGTGGAACGCACCGTTGTTTTTGTGGTCTCCCGAAAACGAATGGCCCGATTTTCATAAACCAAAAATGCCGATTGATTTCGGAGATATTAATCTGGAGGAAAAGCCAAAAGTCTGTTGCAATGCGATAATTGATGTCAACTTCTTAGATCAGCTTCTTATCAAATATTCCTCTATATCAATAATTCAACGTATCATTTGTTATGTCCTTCGAATAGTTAACCTTTTTCAAAACCATTCCTATCAAAAACCCACTAAGCCGCCGGACCAAAAAGTTATTTTTGAGAATATTGTTTTTCCTACCACCGGTGAGATGCAAAGTGCGTTATACCTTCTTATCAAACGCGTTCAAGGTTCTTGTTTTTCTGAGCTTTTTTCCGCGTTATCTAAGGATAAACCAATACCGAAACCTTTGCGAAAACTTTCACCTTTTCTTGATGAGAATAATATTATTAGAGTCGGTGGCAGATTACAAAAATCTGACCTTTTGTCTTATTCTGCAAAACACCCCGTCTTACTTCCGAGTGACCATCGTTTAACTACTCTTCTTATCGAGTCCGCTCATCGACAATATCTTCATCCTGGGTTTAAAACATTACATAATCTGCTTTTACAGCAATTTTGGATATTATCTGGCAGACGGGCAATTCAAAGAACCATATCCAAGTGCTTGCAATGTTTTAGAATCAACCCTAAACCCTATAGACCGCCCATAATGAGTTCACTTCCCGCTCATCGAATCAATCAACTAAAACCTTTTTCGAGTGTAGCTATCGACTTTTGTGGACCTTTCTTTGTGATTCCTCATCGTTACCGTGGTTGTAAAGCTTTCAAATCGTATGTCTGTGTGTTTGTCTGTACGGCCACACATTGCGTGCATTTGGAATTAACCATGGAACTGTCCACCGAAGGGTTCGTAGGTGCATTCCATTGATTCATTTCCAGACGCGGAAGCGTGACGCAATGCTGGTCAGATCAAGGCAGTAATTTTATAGGGTTTCGTAACCAATTACTGGATTACGCATGAAGTGCTGCCACCAGACTTTCTATTCGTTGGCATCTGGGACCTCCTCTCAGTCCACATTTCAATGGCCTGGCAGAAGCTGGCGTCAAAAGTTTTAAAACTCACTTTGTACGAGTTGTCGGCGACCAGAAGTTGTCTATCATGAAAATGTCCACCCTTACCTGTCGCATAGAAGCCGTTCTTAATAGTCGCCCTTTATCTCCTGCCTCTTCAGACCCACACGATCTTCAACCTCTTACCCCTGGGCATTTTTTGACACTTGAACCCCTTAATTCAGAAATTCCGGAGTCAGATTTGTCCGAGGTTCCCCTAAATCGGCTCTCGAGATGGCAACTAATCCAAAAACTACATAATGATTTTTGGAAACGGTATTCTATAGAGTATTTGCATACGCTACAACAGCGACACAAGTGGACTGATTCGTCCCCAAATATCAAATTAAATGATTTGGTTATCATAACAAGTAATCACATTCAATCGCCTTTGAAATGGCCGGTCGGTCGGGTCATCGAACTGCATCCCGGCGGGGACGGTCAGGTGCGTGTTGCGACGGTACAAACGGTTACCAGTGTTTATAAGCGGCCATTTGTAAAACTGTGCCTCTTGCCAAATTAAAAGTAGTTTTAATTTTCTACCTTTTACCGGGTATTACAATAGGTTTTTTTTATTTTTAATTTTTTTTGAATTTTTTGTTTGTTTGTTTTGCCTTTTTCGGGATTTCGTTATCTCTAAATAAACTTACGATACTTGTCTGTTTTCATTCATTTATATTTATCGGTCGATTCTTTTTCTTATATCTATATCTGTCCGGTTGAGATTCTAAAATTGTGTGTTTTGGAGGGCAGTTATGTTAGCTCCCGCTAAATTTCGCGGTTGTTTATATATATTTTTAAAAACACACAACTGTATGAAGGACAAACCGCATTCCGCGTATTTGGACATGCGCACCAACAACCAGGGAGATCCTTGTCAATCGCCTAGAGAAAATGGCGTGTTAATTTCGTTCTCCAACTATTTCAAATATCTACACCTGAAAGTGCTCGATTTTTGTGTACTGAAGCATAGAACTAGAAACTTCAGCCCTTCAGTTACGTGGTGACATCATTAGATCCATTCGGGGGCCCCTTAGAAGCGGAGAATTTGGCTGCAAAACTGGTGAGTGCATTTGTTCTAATTACCGTTGTGTGCCACCAATATTTTACCTATGGACGTTTTGATTATTTCGTAATTTCATATCAATATTTATGTTGGTTCGCGCTTTCATTAATTAATTTATACAGTCCATTGCATTTAACGTTTTTCTAACCGTGGACTAACAACCCCTATGTTACTTAACGCTTGTACAATTTTTGTCAAAGCATGATGTATGAAAGTTCGTCAAACACAGGACACTCATTACAAACAAAGCCTCAAGTTCAAGACACCTTTAGAATACTTATGAAGTTTATTTGTTTTCTTTTAAGCAGTCTCAAAATTCAACTGCGAATTTTACCCCCAAATTTCCACACTTCAAAGAGGTTAGATGCCCCTAAGCCCCAAATTTCCATTACTATAATTTGGTACTTACCGTTACCAATGATCACACAATCATTGCTGTTACCAAAATTAAACACAGCTTCTTGTTCTATTAAAAAAAACATATCGTGAAAATAAATCACTCTTAAAAAAAAATTACAACAACAAAAGATGTAATGTCAATCTACTGTCAACCTTACTTCATCGCGGCAAGTTTAGGCGCACATACCGGCGTTAGTTTGGCCAAAATTATACGAAAGCAGCGTTGCCAAGTAGTGTAGTCGAAAAAAAAGTCGTACACGGAATTGGCGTTCGAGTGGCATTCAAGAATAGCTATTTTTCCAAGCACTCGAAACTACCATTCGAATTTTACTCGTATACGACAAAAATCCGAGTGGTTCAAGAATTGGTTCCCTGACCCCAGGTAGCAAGGGGTCATCAAATGACGTCTTTTTTTCGTCGAAAATTGGTCATTTGGATGACCCATCTACCATCTACCAAAAAATGTTGTCTTTACGGCTTCAGTTACTTGACGTCTTTTCGTAGTGTAGTTTTTGACGTCTGAAAAACGTCATATATTGGTCACTACCCACACTGTACACTTTGTCCAAGGGATATACACTCATTCTTACATAGATGGTGCCCCAGTCAGTACATAACCGGATTTATACGGAATGTGGGGGTACGTATGTAAAATAAATTAAATATTAAATCAAGACAAACTTCGAGGCTTCTTTCGCTTCAAGGTGGAGATGTGTAAGTCTAGGTATAGGTCTATTTTGATCTGTACCTCACAGACGAACACCGCTGTACCTGTTCCAGTACTTCCAGGTCTAAGTCACAGAAGAGTCACCTTCTGTGTCTAAGTTTCCTTCAGTATTCTCAACTGCAGGGAATATTTCATATATTCAGACGAGTTTAAAAGGTCATAAATAGGTTTGTGTCTATGTGTGTGTCTAATGTTCTGATTTGGTCCCAAATACGTCATATTGCTGACGTCTTTAAAACGTCTGAAAATGACGTCATTTTGGGTGTGTCTTTTGAACGTCATTTAAAGGTCATTTACACGTCAGATTAGAGACGTCAATGGTCATTAAAAATCAACTGTTTTTGACGTTTAAAAAACGTGACCTTGCTACCTGGGACGGTAAATTGAGGAATTCAATAACGCTTATACTAAGAATTTGAAGAGTCGTTTATAAGTATTTGATGGTTTGTGAGTGGTATATATCAGGCGCGGATCTACGGGAGGGGAAAATAGGGAAAATTTGCTGCCACCCCCCGCATATCTCAAAATTTATTTAGTCTCAACACACAGAATACACCGCCTGGTCAATATTATTCTTACATTGAAAGCAATGGACGTATTCACACGCCACCGTCCGGACCGTCAAGGTTTCAGTGATCAATTAAAAAATGAAGTAAAATCAGAAACATCTATATCTTTATTTAAAAAATCTTTAAAATATTACCTTTTTAAAAAACAACAACATTATGAATTTAGTTTAATTATAAATATTTTGTACACAGTAGCAAAATGCTAAATAAAATATATTACTACTACTACTACTTCCTGTCATGGATACGTTCTTAACTAACTGAGCGTCAACAACGAGTCAGTATGTGCGGTTCCCTTTCACAGGAATTCTTAGTACCATCAGGCATCCCGCAGGGATCCCATATGGGACCAATATTATTTATCCTCTTTAACTTAAATTAACGATGTCATTAAATTTTTGGACCTCTTACAGGTTCTGCTTTACGCTGATGACTTCAAGCTCTTTGCTATTGTGGATCAACATTCAAACACTCCTCAAATTGGTGCAAATTGAATTAGTTAAAATTAAACGCCAAAAAGTGCAAACATATAAGCTTTCATAAAACCAATAAATTATAATGTTTACTCTCTGATTTAGACATCTTTAACAAAACTTTAAGTGCAGTTAAAAAAGCTATCAAATAATGTTAATTATTGTGTAGGTAAAGTGTACCATTTAGAAAAAAATTTCTGTAGTGTGTACTATAAATAAATAAATACATAAAGTTTGCTCGACGAGAACAATGTACCGCCGGCAACTGTCGATGGCCTGCCGGTATCGTATGGTATGAATACGAAACTGTATCGGAGGCGGCCGGGGGCCAAATTCTCACTTCGGCTTATGTTAAAGCTACATTTACCCACTACATTACCCACTAAACACAAAAACGTTTTAATAATGTCAAAATAATGTATAATTTAAAAACATAACGTTAGGTTGGATGTTAGTTCTAACGTCATATTCATAGTGAAAAAGAAGCTAAATAACCCGTTTTCTGACGTTAGAAAAATAATCTTATGTTTTTATAACGCTTTTTTAAAGTGTTTTTCTAACGTTAAAAAAATATTGATTTTTAACAGTGGAAAATAAATGATTTTCTAACATTGAAAAATAAATGTTTTTTTAACAATGAAAAAATATATTTTTTCCAAATATCTCTATAAATAAGGTAACATAAATAATGTAAATAAAATTCTTCTATTTTGGAAACGCAGGGCAGCAACAGTCTGTTGAGGTTTTCGTGAACTCCACACTCAGTAAAGGAAATTTGGATCCGTAGCTTCTGAAAATAAAATTTAAAATTATTTGTAAACAATAATTTTGTAGTAAGTGCCTCGGTACGAGGCCAAACAATTCATGCTCAAGTGAATACAAGGCAAACAATTTCAAGGCGACTATTCAATTTAGCATGAATGCAAACGAAGCATTCGTTTGGTCCAATGTTTACAAGACTAAAGGTCTTGTAAACATTGTTTGGTCACACTGCGAGGCTTGCGAATTCTGCCTGAAATGAATACGCGGCTTAAGGTCCGGCGGCTAATCATTCGCGGTGAATTGTTGCATTCCCTGTCTGATTACCTATAACGTTAGGTATGCGATATTTCATACAAAACCATTTTTTTTTCTTTTGTTTACTTTCTTACCTTAGGTTGTAGTGCTTCATTTAGATCACTGCATACATATATGTTGCTCTTTAACTATACCATCTTTCCCACACAACTGAAGTAATATTCCTATCCAAATATGTATTCACTATCATTATTAATAATTGTGCTTTTAATTTGCCATGTTTGTTTCTACAAAAGGTAAATATTGTAACCAAAATTACACACAGCGTATCTGCTATCGACTCGTATGAACTCGCAGCGAAATGCAACTAAATATGGCGATGGCCTGTTCTGGTAGTGGAACTAGGGTCACTGCATCCTGGAAGCCTGGCGTCTCCAGGGGTAGCGACACCAAACATAACCTCATTTACGACAAACGCAAATCTGACACTGTCAGGAGCGTAGCTTTTTTATGTTTAAAAAAATTATATGGTTTACAAATGTTACGTAAAGAACTGTCCGTCACACCCGGTATATAAATTTGACTGTCCAAATAAATAAACCTAAAAAAACTAAGTTTTTTTATGATTTAAATATTTATTAGGACCCTGTGTTAGGACCCACACAGCGCAAAAAACCAAAAATATAGTTTGCATGTTTTATATATATTCTAAAATATAGAAAACTATTATGTTGGGTTTTGTATCATTTAATAAATTTTTTATGCTCTCTAGGGAATAAAAGTGTACGTTTAATCCCTTTTTTCATGAGCTAAGGTAATATTTCTTGTTCCCAGTGATTACAAGTAATTTCTTTAAAACCATAAAGGCGAAATATAGGTTTTTGGATTATTTTATTTTATCATCATACAAAAAACAAAAAGGAATCAATATATATATACACGATAACGATTATTTTGTTGCTTCCAGCTTGCCGTAAGCTTACTGTACTGTGCTGATGACTTGGTTCGTTTCGATTATTATTGTCTCCTTCGGCATAGAATATTGCTTCCATATAAACGAAGCATTTAACTTTCTAGACTTCTCCAGGATGTAAACCAGGAATACCTTTTCGGTGACATTTTCGAAATTCTGTTTATTGCATCATTTTCGGTACTGAAAGCTGCTTTCTTCGGTAGCCTTTTTCATGCTCATCTCAAAGAAAGAATATGCTTTATTTTTTGGTCCCATGTTTGTTCCATCTTCGAGAAATGTAATTCGAACTTTTTCTCGACTAAACTTATTTAGTTTGTTATGAAATAAATATTATTTTTTCCACATTGTTTGCTTGCATCTGACTGAATTTTCTTTAATGTAATACCATGACAACTATCACTGCCCACTGTTTTATTATATACGGGGGGTTGACATGCTAAAACTACAGTACGGTAAGTGGTTTAATACCTATTTATTTAGTTTATAATTATTTTTTTTTGTAGATAAAAATAAACCTTGGCATTAAAGTCCCTTTTAGTCACTTAGCAAATTATAGCCCTCCTTCCGGTCGGGCATGAAAATTCCCGCCGTGAGATTAAAAGTAGACACTGTACATCCCAGATTTATGATATACCTACTATTATTTTTATTAGTGTAGAAAAAGCGGGCGGCGAAGAAAAGGTCGAAAGTACAAAAAGTCGAAAATACAAAAGTTCGAAAGTACAAAAGGTCGAAAATACAAAAGAAACCGAACCGAACCGAACCTACACTGTAATGATTGCAAAGCAGGACTGCTAGGCAAAAACTGCTTCACACCTCAAAAATGATCTTCACGATTTCTCTGAGAAACCTGCAACAAAAAATTTTTTCATTGAGTGTACCCCAGCCGAATCCGTATTACTGGCAGGATTTTTATATATGTCCTTGTTTATAAGTTTTGAAAAACAAAGACATCTACAAAAATAATGTACATATTCAAATCAAATCATACTGATCATATGAGGACTGCTTTAGTCTACAACATTTTTTAATTTTTTTGGAGTTAATTGACATTCAAATTTAAACAAAAAAATGGGTTTTTGAACAAAGGTTACTGATTTTGTCAATTTTTACTTGAAATGTTTATTATGCTTATCAGCCTAAAAGGCAAAACTGTTCCACTCAAAAAGAAACTGAGAAAAAAACAGTGGGAGCTAAAAATTAAATTATTTCTATACTACAGACCAAATGCAAACTCCAAATGTTTCAGTAAAAACCCCTATGTTACTTAACGCTTGTACAATTTTTGTCAAAGCATGATGTATGAAAGTTCGTCAAACACAGGACACTCATTACAAACAAAGCCTCAAGTTCAAGACACCTTTAGAATACTTATGAAGTTTATTTGTTTTCTTTTAAGCAGTCTCAAAATTCAACTGTGAATTTTACCCCCAAATTTCCACACTTCAAAGAGGTTAGATGCCCCTAAGCCCCAAATTTCCATTACTATAATTTGGTACTTACCGTTACCAATGATTACACAATCATTGCTGTTACCAAAATTAAACACAGCTTCTTGTTCTATTTAAAAAAACATATCGTGAAAATAAATCACTCTTTAAAAAAAAATTACAACAACAAAAGATGTAATGTCAATCTACTGTCAACCTTACTTCATCGCGGCAAGTTTAGGCGCACATACCGGCGTTAGTTTGGCCAAAATTATACGAAAGCAGCGTTGCCAAGTAGTGTAGTCGAAAAAAAAGTCGTACACGGAATTGGCGTTCGAGTGGCATTCAAGAATAGCTATTTTTCCAAGCACTCGAAACTACCATTCGAATTTTACTCGTATACGACAAAAAATCCAATTGGTTCAAGAATTGGTTCCCTGACCCCAGGTAGCAAGGGGTCATCAAATGACGTCTTTTTTTCGTCGAAAATTGGTCATTTGGATGACCAGCAGGTCATCTACCAAAAAATGTTGTCTTTAAGGCTTCAGTTACTTGACGTCTTTTCGTAGTGTAGTTTTTGACGTCTGAAAAACGTCATATATTAGTCACTACCCACACTGTACACTTTGTCCAAGGGACATACACTCATACTTACATAGATGGTGCCCCAGTCAGTACATAACCGGATTTATACGGAATGTGGGGGTACGTATGTAAAATAAATTAAATATTAAATCAAGACAAACTTCGAGGCTTCTTTCGCTTCAAGGTGGAGATGTGTAAGTCTAGGTATAGGTCTATTTTAATCTGTACCTCACAGACGAACACCGCTGTACATGTTCCAGTACTTCCAGGTCTAAGTCACAGAAGAGTCACCTTCTGTGTCTAAGTTTCCTTCAGTATTCTCAACTGCAGGGAATATTTCATATACTCAGACGAGTTTAAAAGGTCATAAATAGGTTTGTGTCTATGTGTGTGTCTAATGTTCTGATTTGGTCCCAAATACGTCATATTGCTGACGTCTTTAAAACGTCTGAAAATGACGTCATTTTGGGGTGTCTTTTGAACGTCATTTAAAGGTCATTTACACGTCAGATTAGAGACGTCAATGGTCATTAAAAATCAACTGTTTTTGACGTTTAAAAAACGTGACCTTGCTACCTGGGACGGTAAATTGAGGAATTCAATAACGCTTATACTAAGAATTTGAAGAGTCGTTTATAAGTATTTGATGGTTTGTGAGTAGTATATATCAGGCGCGGATCTACGGGAGGGGAAAATAGGGAAAATTTGCTGCCACCCCCCGCATTTCTCAAAATTTATTTAGTCTCAACACACAGAATACACCTCCTCGTCAATATTATTCTTACATTGAAAGCAATGGACGTATTCACACGCCACCGTCCGGACCGTCAAGGTTTCAGTGATCAATTAAAAAATGAAGTAAAATCAGAAACATCTATATCTTTATTTAAAAAATCTTTAAAATATTACCTTTTTAAATAACAACAACGTTATGAATTTAGTTTAATTATAAATATTTTGTACACAGTAGCAAAATGCTAAATAAAATACATTACTACTACTACTACTTCCTGTCATAGATACGTTCTTAACTAACTGAGCGTCAACAACGAGTCAGTATGTGCGGTTTCCTTTCACAGGAATTCTTAGTACCATCAGGCATCCCGCAGGGATCCCATATGGGACCAATATTATTTATCCTCTTCATTAACGATGTCATTAAATTTTTGGACCTCTTACAGGTTCTGCTTTACGCTGATGACCTCAAGCTCTTTGCTATTGTGGATCAACATTCAAACACTCCTCAAATTGGTGCAAATTGAATTAGTTAAAATTAAACGCCAAAAAGTGCAAACATATAAGCTTTCATAAAACCATTAAATTATAATGTTTACACTCTGATTTAGACATCTTTAACAAAACTTTAAGTGCAGTTAAAAAAGCTATCAAATAATGTTAATTATTGTGTAGGTAAAGTGTACCATTTAGAAAAAAAATTCTGTAGTGTGTACTATAAATAAATAAATACATAAAGTTTGCTCGACGAGAACAATGTACCGCCGGTAACTGTCGATGGCCTGTCGGTATCGTATGGTATGAATACGAAACCGTATCGGAGGCGGCCGGGGGCCAAATTCTCACTTCGGCTTATGTTAAAGCTACATTTACCCACTACATTACCCACTAAACACAAAAACGTTTTAATAATGTCAAAATAATGTATAATTTAAAAACATAACGTTAGGTTGGATGTTAGTTCTAACGTCATATTCATAGTGAAAAAGAAGCTAAATAACACGTTTTCTGACGTTAGAAAAATAATCTTATGTTTTTATAACGTTTTTTTAAAGTGTTTTTCTAACGTTAAAAAAATATTGATTTTTAACAGTGGAAAATAAATGTTTTTTTAACAATGAAAAAATATATTTTTTCCAAATATCTCTAAAAATAAGGTAACATAAATAATGTAAATAAAATTCTTCTATTTTGGAAACGCAGGGCGGCAACAGTCTGTTGAGGTTTTCGTGAACTCCACACTCAGTAAAGGAAATTTGGATCCGTAGCTTCTGAAAATAAAATTTAAAATTATTTGTAAACAATAATTTTGTAGTAAGTGCCTCGCTACGAGGCCAAACAATTCATGCTCAAGTGAATACAAGGCAAACAATTTCAAGGCGACTATTCAATTTAGCATGAATGCAAACGAAGCATTCGTTTGGTCCAATGTTTACAAGACTAAAGGTCTTGTAAACATTGTTTGGTCACACTGCGAGGCTTGCGAATTCTGCCTGAAATGAATACGCGGCTTAAGATCCGGCGGCTAATCATTCGCGGTGAATTGTTGCATTCCCTGTCTGATTACCTATAACGTTAGGTATGCGATATTTCATACAAAACCATTTTTTTTTCTTTTGTTTACTTTCTTACCTTAGGTTGTAGTGCTTCATTTAGATCACTGCATACATATATGTTGCTCTTTAACTATACCATCTTTCCCATACAACTGGAGTAATATTCCTATCCAAATATGTATTCACTATCATTATTAATAATTGTGCTTTTAATTTGCCATGTTTGTTTCTACAAAAGGTAAATATTGTAACCAAAATTACACACAGCGTATCTGCTATCGACTCGTATGAACTCGCAGCGAAATGCAACTAAATATGGCGATGGCCTGTTCTGGTAGTGGAACTAGGGTCACTGCATCCTGGAAGCCTGGCGTCTCCAGGGGTAGCGACACCAAACATAACCTCATTTACGACAAACGCAAATCTGACACTGTCAGGAGCGTAGCTTTTTTATGTTTAAAAAAATTATATGGTTTACAAATGTTACGTAAAGAACTGTCCGTCACACCCGGTATATAAATTTGACTGTCCAAATAAATAAACCTAAAAAAACTAAGTTTTTTTTATGATTTAAATATTTATTAGGACCCTGTGTTAGGACCCACACAGCGCAAAAAACCAAAAATATAGTTTGCATGTTTTATATATATTCTAAAATATAGAAAACTATTATGTTGGGTTTTGAATCATTTAATAAATTTTTTATGCTCTCTAGGGAATAAAAGTGTACGTTTAATCCCTTTTTTCATGAGCTAAGGTAGTATTTCCCAGTGATTACAAGTAATTTCTTTAAAACCATAAAGGCGAAATATAGGTTTTTGGATTATTTTATTTTATCATCATACAAAAAACAAAAAGGAATCAATATATATATATATATACACGATAACGATTATTTTGTTGCTTCCAGCTTGCCGTAAGCTTACTGTACTGTGCTGATGACTTGGTTCGTTTCGATTATTATTGTCTCCTTCGGCATAGAATATTGCTTCCATATAAACGAAGCATTTAACTTTCTAGACTTCTCCAGGATGTAAACCAGGAATACCTTTTCGGTGACATTTTCGAAATTCTGTTTATTGCATCATTTTCGGTACTGAAAGCTGCTTTCTTCGTTAGCCTTTTTCATGCTCATCTCAAAGAAAGAATATGCTTTATTTTTTGGTCCCATGTTTGTTCCATCTTCGAGAAATGTAATTCGAAATTTTTCTCGACTAAACTTATTTAGTTTGTTATGAAATAAATATTATTTTTTCCACATTGTTTGCATCTCACTGAATTTTGTTTAATGTAATACCATGACAACTATCACTGCCCACTGTTTTATTATATACGGGGGGTTGACATGCTAAAACTACAGTACGGTAAGTGGTTTAATACCTATTTATTTAGTTTATAATTAATATTTTTTTTTTGTAGATAAAAATAAACCTTGGCATTAAAGTCCCTTTTAGTCACTTAGCAAATTATAGCCCTCCTTCCGGTCGGGCATGAAAATTCCCACCGTGGGATTAAAAGTAGACACTGTACATCCCAGATTTATGATATACCTACTATTATTTTTATTAGTGTAGAAAAAGCGGGCGGCGAAGAAATGGTCGAAAGTACAAAAAGTCGAAAATACAAAAGTTCGAAAGTACAAAAGGTCGAAAATACAAAAGAAACCGAACCGAACCAAACCGAACCTACACTGTAATGATTGCAAAACAAAGTAGAAGTAAGAGACATACAGGTACACACACAACTCATAGAAAAGTTTTTAAAAAGTCAACATCCAATAAAAACTCAAGGTCTAAGAATTTTTATTTACCATCTCTAGGTATTTTTTTGAGTAGCAACACGACGGGTCGCAGAACTTTGTTCGAAAACATTTGCTTCGAACGGAAAATTCTTCGAAAATATTTTCTTCCTTCGGAAATTTGTTCGAAAACATTTTTTTCAAACGGAAATTTGTTCGAAGACCATTTCTTTGAACAGAAATTTGTTTTCGAACGGAAATTTGTTCGTAAGCGATATTTTCTTCGAATAGAAAACATTTTCTTCGAAAGCAAGCTTTTAGAAAAAAGGCCCTGGATTTCCCAACCTAACACAATTCATATAGTTTGACTAAGGCAAGGTCTTTCTAACATATTATTCCACAAAAACCCTGACTTCTTTCCCGGGATCGTAAACTGTCTGAAAATTGGTCTACTTTCCTCCTTTTGGTATTGGTATTTTCCTAAACTTTGTCAATTGATCGCAAATGTATTCGAACCGGTCCAGATACCCCCTGATGTGCTCAATTGAGAAAGGTTAGAGTAACACCGATTTCAACCTTCCAAAATGAGGACCGGAAAGCTAATTTAGGGAAATTATTTTTCAAAAATAGGTTTCGGTTGGTTCAGTTTGGTTTCACACCCTCTAGGATCCCGGGAAAGAAGTCAGGGAAGTTCTTGTTTCCAAAAATTGCTAGAAAAAGACCCCATTAGTCGAACTATATGGGTTGTGTTAAGTCTGGCAAGCTAGGTCTTAAAATTTTTTTTTTCGAAAAATTTGTTTTCAAAAAAATGTTTTTGAACAAATTTTCATTTTAAAAAAATATTTTCAAACAAATTTCCGTTCAAAGAAAATGTTTTCGAAAAAATATTTCTTTTTGAAGAAAACGTTTTCGAACAATTTTCCTTTCGAAGAAAGCGTTTTCGAACAATCTTTTGTTCGAAGAAAATGTTTTCGAACAATTTTCGGTTTGAAGAAAATGATTTTAGGTTCGGTTCGTTTCGAACCATAATATAATATATGTATATGAAATGTACTATAAAATTATAAGTAATTAAAGCCGAACCTTACGAAAATTCGAACAGTATATTTGGGCATTTTTTGTCTCTTGATAAAATGTAAAATTCGGGATAAAAAGGTACTAAAAAAAACCACAAAACCTAAAAACCTAAAAACTTGAAAAATAAACTAGACAGTGCAAAAAATAGCGTATAAACCTTGTGATTAAAGTTTCATTTTGTCCCTTGATATATTATATAGTATTAATAAACATTTAACATACAAATGTATTTCTGTCCTGTTTGTTTATTTATTACGTATTATTTTTATACAAAAAAACACAAATAATATTTAAAAGAAAATGATTTTTAACAATAAATATACCTACAATAAATATTCATAACCCAAAAACTTAAGGAACATATTTTTTATTTCTTAAGCTGTATAAAAACGAGTTCTTTTTAAGTTTTATTAAAACGTTTTTTTTTTCTCAGACTTTATAAAAATGAGTATTTTTCACGAACGTCTATGGAATTTTGAGTACGGTTTTGACACTCGTGTCGCTACCCCTGGGAGACGCCAGGCTTCCAGGATGCAGTGACCCTAAGTGGAACTAGAGTCACTGCATCCTGGAAGCCTGTCGTCTCCATGGGTAGCGACAAGCCCACGTGACCTGCCTCGGAATTTCCATGGGCGACTCGTCAACTTACCTCGGAATAATTAGAGTACCTTCACGCAATTTTTATACAATATTGTAAATTAACCTCGGAATTTTTAGAGTACCTACAATTTTTGTAGAAGTTTGTAAAGCGATCTCAGAATTTTTAGAGTACATACAATATGTAAAATATTTTTAAAAAAATTAAAGACCATACTTATATTTTAAGTTTTTGACCAACTTTTTATTTTTATAATATAAATTAATACAAAAAATACTACAACAATTTAATGCATACACTTTTACTATTAGATATAATAGTAGTTATAGTACTTACCTACAATAATAAAAAATATAATTTCTGTGGGGTTACCCTAAATTTTGCCTCTTTTGTAAATTTTTTATAGTTTCTAAGTCATTTCTGTGGTTCTGCCGTGCTTCCAATCAGGTAGACTTTGTGCAAAAACATGATTTTTTGAAAAAAATTCCAAAACTTTAGATTTGGAATTATAACATTTAACAGCATTGTTAGAGATACATTACTTAAATATTAAATCACGTAAAACAAACTTCAAACCTATCGAGACTTCGAGCCTAAGGTAAACCTGAACGATCACCCTAAAGTAGGAATGTTCAGGAAGCCAGAATACTTTTTAATAGTACCTAGTCTTAATTCTACACTTTTGTTATTTTTCTTGATATCCCATGTTAGTACCATGTACGTCTAGAGTACGTACAATACTGTTTGCCCGCAGTTAGAAAAACGATAACTGCAGTGGACTGTATATATTTTAATTAATGAAAGCGCGAACAAACATAAATATATTGAAATGAAATCACGAAATAATTAAGGTCCATAGGTTAATTGTTGGTACCACACAACGGAAATCAGAAACAAAGCACTCACCAGTTTGCAGCCAATTTCTTCACGTTCCAGGGGCCCCTTTCTGAATCTAATGATGGCACCATGTAGCTGAAGGGCTGAATTTTCTAGTTCTATGCTTCAGTACACCAAAATCGAGCACTTTTAAGTGTAGAAATTTGTAATAGTTGGAGAAAGTAAATTAACACGCTATTTTCTCTAGGCGGTAGAAAAGGATCTCACTGATTCTTGGTACGCATGTCCAATGCGCGGAAAATGTACTCTGTCCGTCATCCAATTGTGTGGTTTTAAAATTTTAAAAACAACCGCGAAATTTAGCGGGAGCTAACATGTACCATGTACGTACCTAGTACGAGTTTTTACGTACCCCACAAAAATCACATCAACATTAAATTAACGTGAACAAAAATAACAAAGTTTTTTTTTACTTGAAAACAACCTCATCCCATGTAATATTTATTTTGTTAAATCTACATTAAAGATAACTTAAAAACAAGGAGAAATCAAGCTATAAAAACCCACTTTTTGCTCAAGTTCCTGGGGCTGTGTATATAGTGTTTTTTACCCTCGTTATTTTCATGTACCAAATTCACACTTGAAAAGTCCTCCACAATATGTTTTAAAACGCCACTAGATTTCTAAAACCTACTAACTTTCTGCGTCTTTTTTGGTCACATTTTTTTTACTTAAATGCGAAATGAAGTTATAAAAGTTCACTAGTTTAATACTACGACACTTCAAGACAATTTTAAAGATGGCGCTCAAGGCAAGAGAAAATATCTATATATCTATCTATATACATTATGTTCTTTTTAAATGCTAAACAAAATTTTTTAACAGTAAACACTTTCACAGAGTATTAATGTATCTTTATCAGGTTAAATGACTGATGCGTCGTAATCGTAAAGGATCAGGGATCAATTTCTTATGAACAGGTTTTTGGAGTTTAGAGGCCAAAGCACTGCCTGATAGATTTCGTCAAAGTGAAAAATGCCGACAATAGGTGGCGTGGCGCTGCTGCTAGTAAAATCTCAAAATTATTCGGTAGAAAAGCCATGCAAGTCGCGTTTTAAAATTCGTGTAGAAGAGGCGTGAATCTAATGTAATTTTAACGTTGATAAAAATCACTTGAAACTAACGTAAAAACAGTGCTGTTGTAATTTGATAATGGCGTTATTACAACGCAGTTTTGAGAAACGTTATTTTTTATAACGTTAATGAATGACCTATTAAGCTTGTTTTCATATATGAAATAAACGTTTTTTCTAGCACCTTTTAAAATCAACGTTTTTTTTTCTCACGCCTTTTTTACGTGTTAAAAACGTGATTGTGCTATGTGGGACATAGTACATGGCTAAAATTACGTCCCTACGACGTACATATATGGACGTCCAAAAATGTACGTATAGTACGTCGCAGAGTTACCTACTATGTAGGTCCATAGTACGTACTTTTGCTGTCTGGGTAGAGAGTGTGAAACCAAACCGAACTAACCGAAACATATTTTCGAAAAACGTGTTATTCTAACCTTTCTCAATTGATAGCAAACCTGTGATTTATAGACAGTGTTTTGGTGAAAAAAGGTCAGAGAGTGTCTGTACCGGTTAGAATACGTTTGCGATCAATTGAGAAAAGTTAGGAAAATACCGATTGATCGCAAATTTTTGTTTCAAAGAAATTTCCGTTCGAAAAAACCGTTTTTGACAATTTTCCGTTCGAGGAAAATGTTTTCGAACAAAGTTCCGCGACCCGTCGTGTTGCTACCCAAAAAATACCTAGAGATGGTACAAAAAAAAATTTTAGGCCTTGAATTTTTAGATTTTTTTACCTTCCTAGCCCGTGCAATAATGGCTAGAAAAGGTATTGCTTTCGAAGAAAAAAAATGTTTTTGAGATGACGCCGAAAATGTGTTTATTTGGGTGTATTTTGACTTATCTTCGCAATATCGTCGTGACGTCTGTGTGTGTGCGTGTATGTGCAGGTGTTTGTGTGTGTGTGCGTAAGGTGTGTGTCTGTGTGTATGCCTCTGTGTCTGTGTAAAGCCTTTTTTTACAATCATTACAGTATAGCTACTTTCGATTTTGGACCTTTTGTTTTTCAATCTTTTGTTTTTCGATCTTTTGTATTTTCGACCTTTTGTACTTTCGACCTTATGTACTTTCGACCTTTTCTATTTTCGATCTTTTGTACTTTCGACCTTGTGTATTTTTGACCTTTTGAAGTTTTGGCTTTTTGTTTTTCGACCTTTTGTACTTTCGACCTTTTGTATTTTCGGCCTTTTGTAGTTTCGACCTTATGTTTTCGACCTTTTGTACTTTCGACCTTTCGTGTCTTTGAAATTTTGTTCTTTCGACATTTTCTTCGCCGCCCGCTTTTGTTTGGACACCGTAATAAAATAATAGTAGGTATATGCTGTGTTTACTTTTAATTCCGCGGCAAGATTTTTTAGGCCCGACCGGAAGGACGGCTATAATTTGTTAAGTGATTAAAAGGGACTTTAATGCCAATGTTTATATACTAAAAATAATAATAATCATAAAATAAATAAATATTAAACCACTTACTCCGGTACTCTAGTTTTACCATGTCAACCCCCGGTATATAATAATACAGCGGGCAGATAGTTTTCATTTTTTGGTGAGCTTTGGGCGCGTTGCTATGGTAGATATTAAACAAAAGTCAGTTAGACGCTAACAAAATGTGCAAAAAATAATATTTATTTGATAACAAACTAAATAAGAACAAGTTTGTATTAAATTTCTTAAAGATGGAACAAACAAGAGACCAAAGAATAATTCCTACTTTGAAATGGACATGGAAAAGACCGCCAAAGAAAGCAGCTTTCAGAGTACCAAAAATGATGCCATAAAAAGAATGTAAAAAATTTCACCGAAAAGGTATTCCTGTTTTTATCCTGGAGAAGTCTAGAAAGTTAAATGCTTCCTTTATATGAAAGCTATGCCAAAGGACACAATAATAATCGAAACCAACCAAGTCATCAGCAAAGTACAGTAAACTTCTGCCAAGCTGGAAGCAACAGAATAACCGTTATCGTGTATCATGATAGCTTTTTGTTTTTTGTATATTATTAAAATAAAATGATCCAAAAAACCTTTAATTTTTCTTTTATAGTTTTAAAGAAATTACTTTTAATCACCTACGTCCATGAAAAAAGGGATTAAACGTACACTTTTATGCCCTAGAATAAATTCAACAATAGTTTTCCATATTTTATAAAACATGTCAAATAATTTTTGGTTTCTTGCGCTGTGTGGGTAAATATTGAAATCATAAAAAACATCGTTTTTATTCGACAATCTGAAAAGCATTATTTGAATGGTTTGTTTATTTAGACAGTCTAAATATATATATACCGAGTGTGACGGACAGTTATCTACGTAACATTTGTAAACCGTTTTATTTTTTTTAAATACAAAAAAAGCTACGCTCCTGACAGTGTCAGATTCGTCATATAACCAAAAATATTTAGCTGTCGTGTCGCTACCCAAAGAAGACACTACGTCTTCGTGATGCAGTGACCCTAAGTGGAACTATGCGGCAGCGCCCTCTATAGTATCATTTTTTTAAATGTTTAAAAAAGCTTAGCTGCATATATCTTAAATTCAACGTTAGAAATGAGATCTAGGAAAAACATTATAAAAATAACCATATATTGATGGTATTATTTTTAATGCTGGTGAAATTATGCTTTTTTAATGCTGGTTTCTTAACGTTATTAAGAAATATATTTTTGGTAATGCTTGTACATGAAATTTTCATTAAGATTTTCTACATGTTTTTTTAATGTCAAAAGTTGACTTAATTTTAACACAAATTTTTGTTAGAAAAAAAACATTTTTGTTTCAACATTTATTTAACGTTTTTTACGACTTTGTGCTTAGTGGGTAATAAGCGCAATTTCATTCAAAATTGAAGTTTCAGTGCGTACCGATTTACAATGGCCAGTTTGTAAGTGATGGTAGGCTCGTTTGTATTTTTTTTAAAGTATGGAAGAAGTATGAATTTCCTTAAAAGGGTAGCTTTTTTGGGTTTACCCTCAAATGCACCGTAAGCTCTTAAACGCGAAGATGGGTTTAATCGCGATTAAGTTCTTGTTGCTCACATATAAAACAACAGATTGAGCCTGGATTAGCTAAGCCTCATTACGATGCATCTGAGAGTTATAAGCACCGTAGCAGTAGTAGGTGCACCATATCGTTTTAGCTAAAGCGATTTGGTTTAGAAACTAAAGGTTAGGAAAAATATTTTTTTTTTTCGGTCGCTTTGTATAAAATGTGCAAAAAAAACTACTCTTCCTATAAAATTCATACTTTTTCATATTCCTTTTTGAAAATAAACGCGGGATAACCATAACAGAAACGTCAATTTTGAATGAAATTACGCTTGATCGAAATTGATTGAACATGTAGCTATACGTTTGAGAAAAGAACGCAACTCGCCGAAGATGATACGTCACCCAAAGGGTGTGTTCAAAAATAGTACTCATTTATTTCGTCTCACGTGATTCGGCCACGTACGTCTTAAATATATCTGTACCTACTGGGCAACGGAATGGGACAACTTGGCGCCGCCAACTGGGCACCGGGCCAACTCGGCGCCGAAATAATGTTTTATTTTTAGAATTTTTGCAGATGAAAAACAAAATAGATTTTTTTATTTATACAAAAACATCTTGTGTGGTAACCTGGTAACACTACAATTTACGTTTTTTATTACAACAATGGCGGGTCCAAAATGACGGATTTCTTTATTTTTAAACCGATTTGTCTCAAACTTGAGAGTTTGCAGTGTCTGAGATCACTTAATACAGTTTTATCCTCAAACTTAAAAAATTCGAAATGGCGGATTTTCTTATTTACTAACCGATTTGTCTCAAAGTTGAAATATTACATTGCTTAAGGTCATTTAACAGAATTTTTCACTCAAACTTAAAAATCAAAATGGCCGATCCAAAATGGCGGACTTTCTTATTTATGAACCGATGTGTATCAAATACAGAAATTGGCGGTGTTTCAAGTCGCTGATTATCATTTTGAACTTAACTTATAAAAAATTTAAAATGGCGAATCCAAAATGGCGGATTTTCTTATCTACTAATCGATATGTCTCAAACTTGAAATATTACACTGCTTAAGGTCATTTAACAAAAATTTTTACTCAAACTTAAAAAAATCAAAATGACCGATCCAAAATGGCGGACTTTCTTATTTATGAACCGATGTGTATCAAATATAGAAATTGGTGGTGCTTCAAGTCGCTGATTATAATTTTTGACGTAAGCTTGTAAAAAATTCAAAATGGCGAATCGAAAATGGCGGACTTTCTTATTTACTAATCGATTTGTCTCAAACTTGAAATAATACATTACTTGAGCTAATTTAACAAAAGTTTTTTTCTCAAACTTTAAAAAATCAAAGTGGCCCATCGAAAATGGCGGACTTTCTTATTTATGAACCGATGTGTATCAATAAATATAGAAATTGGCGGTGTTTTAAGTCGCTGATTATGATTTTGACTTAAACTTACACCTCAAAGTTTGAAATTTAATACATATCAGTCCATAATTGTAAAAGTCGGTCATTTTGAATCCATAATTTTAATTTTTTTTTAGTTTGAAATAAACATTGAATTAGGATTACCTAAAGCAAGCCATTTCGGATCTGCCATTTTGATTATTCTAAGTTTAAGTAAAAAAAAATTTAAGTGACCTTACACTGTAAGCTTTCAAGTATGAGACAAATTGGTGAACTAATAAAAAAGTTCGTTATTTTAAATTCGCCAGTTTGAATTTTTTAAGAGTTTAAACGATTAATAAATGTGTTTATAAGTGTCCGCCATTTTCGATAGGCCATATTAATTTTTTTAGGTTTGAGTAAAAAATTGTATTAAATGACCTTAAGGAATGTAATATTTCAAGTTTGAGACAAATCGGTTGGTAAATAAGAAACTCCGCCATTTTAAATTTTTTATAAGTTTAAGTCAAAAATTGCGACTTGAAATACCGCCAATTTCTATATTTGATACACATCGGTTCATAAATAAGAAACTCCCCCATTTTGGATCAACCATTTTGATTTTTTCAAGTTTGAGTGAAAAAATTTTGTTAAATCATCTTAAGTAATGTAACATTTCAAGTTTGAGACAAATCGGTTAGTAAATAAGAAAATCCGCCATTTTGAATTCGCCATTTTGAATTTTTTAAGTTTGAGGATAAAACTGTATTAAGTGATCTCAGGCACTGCAAACTTTCAAGTTTGAGATAAATCGGATTAAAAATAAAGAAATCCGCCATTTTGGATCCGCCATTGTTGTAATAATTGTGTTACCAGGTTACCAAACACTACACCTACAAAATTTCAACACCAACAACTTAATGGATTTATCTTTACTTAACAAAACCAAATTTCAAAAAAATTACGTAAAGGATTTTTTAAAGATGTTTTTGCATAAATAATATATCTATTTTGTTTTTCACCTGCGCATTTTATAAAAGAATTTTTTTTTATTCCCGCGCCGAGTTGGCCCAGCGCTCTGTTAACGGCGCCGAGTTGGCCTGGCGCCCCGTTGGCCCGGCGCCCAGTTGGCGGCGTCGAGTTGGCGGCGCCCAGTTGTCCTAGACCGACTGGGAAAGGACCTCTAAAAATAACTGCTACAAGCTTGCCGGTATGTTGGATTTCAACTAAACGCAAACGTAGGGTAGGGTGGGGCGAGTTGGGATAGGGGGAGATTGTGGACAGCCGTTTTTCTCGGAGATACGAAGGGATTTTTGATTCTCCATACTAGTTTCGGACTTTATGTATGACAGCGTAAAGAGGATAGAATCTGATATATTTTCGTTTTTTAGAATTTCACAGGTCTGATGTACTATTAACCAATATTTAACTGATTTTTAACAGTGAAATGTAGGCTGATAGAGTTTCATAATTTATGGAAATAATTTTATTTTCACAAAAACTTCTATTAAAAATGTTTACTGTCGATGTAATTGAACTATTTTTATACAAATAAGGCGCCTCACGTGGAGACTTTGGACAGTGTCCAGATCTAGAGTCCCCTCATACCAGTGGTTTCAGGATATCAAAATTTTTCAAAATATTTAGAGAGAATTTAACATACGTTAGACTCAAATGATTTATTCACCAAAGCTTAGGTTGTATGGTTGTTAAAATAGCTATTTAAACTTAATTTTACGGACATGAAATAATAGTGCCCAGTCAATGGTAGAGTTGTAGCCCGGTCATATTAGGAACTCACTTGAAAAAAAATAGGTGCAAGCTGGATTTTTGTGTAATTATTCTTTACCATCTGGGACACCTCCCCTCAGATTCTCCGCCAAAATCCTCCTTGCGCTTCGCTAGATATAAAGCCCCAAATGTTCTAAAAATCAGTTTTTTGTAATTTTCTCCAAAACTAATAACGTTTTTAAAAAAGTCAAGAGAGGGAAAATACGCAAAATAATTCGGTCTATACTACATTTTAAAACATATATTTAAAAAATTTATTTATTTATATTAAATTTTTTTCCCACTTTGTAGGTAACTTGTTTTAAATTGTTAATACCTTATAATGTTAAGCTTGATCTCCACTTGTATTAGACACCATTTTTTTAAATTAGTTTTTTGTTTTTTAAAGTTAAATAACTTTAAGTAACTTTTAGTAGAAAGGTTAATACCAGCCGGACCACCAATGGGATTTGGAAAATTTACATTTTATACAATTGGGAACTGTACTGTAAACATTGAACTTCTAGTTAGAAACAGCGTTAAAATACGCGCAATTGCGCACACTTTTATTTTATAGGAAATTTAGGAAAAATAGTTTGACTAAACTTAAATTTGACAAAGGTGTTTACACAAATTAAATGGAATAAAAGGGTGGTTGAAAATTATAAACATAGGTACTTACATAACTTTTTAACAAATACTTGTAATAATATGAGGGGGCTGTCAAAAACCAGACTATATGTACATGGACAAATTACTTTTTTTAGATATCTTAGAAACTAAAAATTTAAGTATACATGTAACTATATTTGGGAAAAAACTTGATAAAACGACTATTAGGTAAAACTTATGTTTAAAAAAACTACCCTTATGTTACATTTATTTTGTTTAAACCCCTTTGTCCCATTAAAATTTAGTAAAACACTATTTTTGCTAGTCTGCACATTTGTGCATATTTTAAAGCTTTTTTTTCTCGTACAGTGCTTAATTGTATAAAAACATTTTTTTTCCAAGTCCCATTGGCGGTCCATCTAATATTGACAATTGGCCTAACCCTTACTTAAAGTTGTTTAACTATATATGAAACAAAAACTAAATTTACGTATATAGTGTTTTATACAAGTGGGGATCAAGTTTCATATTATAAGTATTACCATTTTGAAACAAGTTAACAACTGGGTAGGAAAAATGTTAGTTTAGATTTTTTCTTAGTCTTATGTTATAGACCGAGTAATTTTGCGTAATTTTTCTTTCTTTACTTTTCCGAAAAAAAGTGCCAAGTAAGCGGCAACGTTAACTCTAGATAATGGCTTTGTCTTCCAAAAATTCCAAAATACAAAGAATTTTCTTAAATTTAAATCAAAAATAACAAATAACGCCAATTTTGACAACGTCAAATAACGGCATTGACAAATTGTCGACTTTTTTAATTCAAGCCACACGGTTGGGTTCAATTGAATACAATATGGCAATTGTAGCAGTCATTTTACATTAATGGTTTAATACGCTTTAGCAATACAAATGTATTTAAAGCGTACGTGGATTCGGCAAATTTAGGGTCGGGTAATGCGATTCTTGTTCAACAATAAGAAACAAAAAGAGAAAAAAAATACAAAAGCATGTCGCATTTGCCTGTTCTTGTATGATGCATGTTCAATGGAATGTTTTGAATCATGACAAAGATGGAAAATCTCATGGAATATAAATCTGTGGTAGGAAGTCAAAAGGGGGTAACTCGTGATACTTCACAAGCGCGGATTTGTAGGGGGGGGGTTAACGGGGTAATTACCCCCCCTAGAACAAAAAAATATGCACTTTTTCCTTATAAAACAAGGGAAAACAGGAAAATTACCCCCCCCCCCCCCTAAAAAAAAAATTATAATACAAAAAAATATTTTGTCGACTATTACCCCCCCTAGATTTTGACCCAGATCCGCGCTTGATACCCCCAAAATGAGATTTCTTCACCAGGTAACGTAGAATTTCGCCTTTCCTATGCTCAAAAAATTTTATATTGATATCTTAATAAAGTAGTTTTTTTTGCAAACAAAAAGTAGTAAGTCGACATTTTTGGGATTCTTGGTCTAACGACTTATTCCCCGAAAATATCAACTTTGACAACCAACAAAATGTTGTCTCTAGAGATGCGCTTACCGTTTTTTTGTTTCAAAATCCGACAAAAAGGGATATTTCTAGATGTGCCCATGAGACGCCGACAAAAAGTCAGTCTCAGAACGACAAAAGGTTATAAGTCGAGATACGACCTTTTGTCGGCCACAAAATAGATTACTAACCCCGGAGTTTTTATTTTTATTTATTGTAGACAGTAAAATTCCCTTTTCAACATTGTGAAACTCGGTCGGGTGTAACTTATAACAAACTCTCCAGCGACGCGCGCCGAGTTGTAATCCCTTTTACATTTTCCACACTGTATGAAGGTTTCGTCTCATTCTTACTAACAACTTTTTTTATTTTTTTTCATTTAGTCGGTTTTGAACGTTTTTTTACGTTGTCCGACGTCTATTCTCCACCTCATTCGATCCTGACAATCATCTGTCAGATTTTTTTGACTCATTGATCTTTGGATTGACTGTTCCATTCTAGTTTAGGACGCCCTCTTTTTCTGCGCCCTATTGGTTGCCATTCTAGGACCTGCTTTGGTAATCTTTCGTCGTTCATCCGTTGTACATGGCCGTACCATATCAGTTGCCTTTTAGTGATGTCATCTGTTATGCTTCCCTCGATTCCCATTCTTTCTTTTATGATCTCATTTCCTATGTGATCTGTTCTAGATATTCTCATTGATCTTCTTATTGCATCCATTTTGACACTTTCCATTTTTGTTTTGTATTTTTCTGTTACGCGACCAGTCTCTATTCCATACTAGAGCGTGCTTTTCACCATTGTTTCATATATGTTTAATTTTACATTCTTTTTTATCTCTGCTCCATAAAATACTGTTAACCATCCAATAACCTTTTTTGCTTTTACTATTCTTTTTTCCAGTTCTTTACAGTCTATTCCTGTCTTATTAAATGTGACACCCAAGTATACATACTCATTGCATGGAGATATTACTTGTCCCTTGTCTAGTTCTAACTCACTGGATTCGTTCCCAATACATAAGTACTGTGTCTTGTCCACGTTCACCATTTATCTCCACTTTTGGTATTCTTCCATTAACTTTCTCATCATATACTCCATGTCTTCTTTATCATTAGCTACAATTACTTGGTCGTCAGCAAACTGTCATGTGTATATGGTAAATCGGTCGTTAAGTTGAATTTCCATGCCGTGCACCTGACGTTTCCAGTTTTTTGGAGCTACTGCAATATATATTTTAAAAAGAGTTGGAGAGATACAACATCCCTGTCTTAAGCCTTCTCCCATATAGCACAAAAATCTCATCAACGTTAAATTAACGTGAACAAAAATAACAAAGTTTTTTTTTTACTCGAAAATAACCTCATACCATGTAATATTTATTTTGTTAAATCTACATGCTAAAAGATAACTTAAAAACAACGAGAAATTAAGCTATAAAAATGTACTTTTTGCTGAAGTTTCAGGTGCTGTGTATATAACGTGTTTTTTACCCTCGTTATTTTCATGTACCAAATTCACACTTGAAAAGTCCTCCACAACATGTTCTAAAACGCCACTGGATTAAGACTTCTCAAACCTACTAACTTTCTGCGTCTTTTTTGGTCACGTTGTTTTAATAACATTTTTTTAACTTAAAAGAGACTCGAAATGAAGTAATAAAAGTTCACTAGTTTAAGACTACAACACTTCAAGACAATTTTAAAAAATGATGCTCAAGGCAAGACAAAATATCTATATATCATCTATATACATTATGTTTTTTTTTAAGGCTAAACAAGATTTTTTAATAGTAAACACTTTCACAGAATATTAATGCGTCGTGATCGTGGATCAGGGATCAGTTCCTTAACAGGCTTTTGGAGTTTAGAGACCATAGCACTGCCTGATAGATTTCGTCAGTGAAAAATCCCGACAATAGGTGGCGCTGCTGCTGGTAAAATCTCAAAAATATTCGGTAGAAAAGCCATGCAAGTCGCGTTTTAAAATTCGTGTAGAAAAGGCGTGAATCTAATGTGATTTTAACGTTGATAAAAATTACTTGAAACTAACGAAAAAACATTGCTGTTTTAATTTGATAATGGCGTTATTAAATCGCAGTGTTTAGCAACGTTATTTTTTATAACGTTAATGAATGACCTATTAAGCTTGTTTTCATATATGAAATAAACGTTTTTTTCTAGCAGCTTTTAAAATCAACGTTTTTTTTTCGAACGGCTTTTTGTACGTGTTAAACACGTGATTGTGCTATGGGGGTTGTTACCAGGAATTCTTTTGAAAGTCGATTTCCAATTTTAAATTTAGATTTTGACCCTTTGTATAGTCCTTTTATCGCTTTTATGTATGTATGATTGATATTAGTCTGCTCTAACACTGTCCATAGTTTTTCTACTGGAACGGTATCATATGTTTTTTGTAGATCCACAAAGGTAACATGAGTCTCAATATTTCTGGCGCTCCTTTTCTCAATTACTTGTCTTTAAGACAAAAAACATTATCATTAAAACATCTGCCTGTACCAAACCCACTTTGCTCTTCCTCTTCTTGTTCATGAAAATCATTCTCTATTAGATCTCTAAGAATCCTACCGTACAATCTACCTAGAGTTCTGGTTACTGAAATTCCTCTGTAATTGTTGCAATCCAGCTTGTTTCCTTTTTTGTGTATTGAGGATATGAATGCAATTTTCCAATCATCAGGTACTGGATGTCCGTTTATGCATTGATTGATAATATCTGTGAGATTTTCGATTAGTTTCTCTGATCCATATTTGAGCATTAGCGGTAGGCAGAGACATCTTTACAACATATCATTGAGACTTTAGTTTTGTCAAAAAAAACGTCTCCAAAATGTTTCGTTTAGCTCAACTTGAGATGTCACATGTAAACATATTTGTTTCATGACAGAGAAGAAGAAAGTGGTATTAACCACCTTTGTGAAATTAGCTCCATGGAGCCAGCTCCATACACAAAATTACAGTGGACCAGATAAACAATAAAAATATTAAGAACTCGTTTATTTTTTGGAATTTTGACTTGCAACTTGAACCAGTTGTAAAGAAACCACCCTTCTATCGGCGCTATACATTATCGTTTTATGACAAAAGTCAGTGGCGGAGGTAGGAATTTTTAAATTTAATTAAAGTGAATTTGGAGCTAGGTCCGTAATTACGTTATTTTGACAGAATTTGCCTAAAAACTTGCAAACAATATAAAGGGATCACACCTCTATCGCCGCTTTATTTCATTATTTTGTTACAAACGTCAGTGGCGGAGTTATGAATTTTTAAATTTTATTGAAGTTAATTTGGAGCTGGGTTTCTAATTACGTCATTTGGACAGATTTTGCGTTAAAACTTGCACTTGTTGTAAAGGGATCACCCCTCTACCGTGGCTGTATTTCACCATTTTGTTACAAACGTCAGCGGCGGAGATAGGAGTTTTTAAATTTTATTGAAGTTAATTTGGAGCTGGGTTTCTAATTACGTCATTTTGACAGATTTTGCGTTAAAACTTGCAAACGTTGTAAAGGGATCACCCCTCTACCGTTGTTGTATTTTACCATTTTGTTACAAACATCAGTGGCGGAGTTATGAATTTTTAAATTTTTATTGAAGTGAATTTGGAGCTGGGTCCCTAATTACGTCATTTTGACAGATTTTGCCTAAAGTCTTGCACATATTATAAAGGGATCACCCCTCTACCGCTGCTATATTTCACTATTTTGTTACAAAGGTCAGTGGCGGAGTTATGAATTTTTAATTTTTTTTTAAAAGTAAATTTGGAGCTGGGTCCCTAATTACGTCATTTTGACAGATTTTGCCTAAAAACTCACACATTATAAAGGGACCAGTCCTCCATAGCTTCTATATTTCACTATTTTGTTACAGACGTCAGTGGCGGAGATAGGAGTTTTTAAATTTTATTGAAGTTAATTTGGAGCTAGGTCCCTAATTACGTCATTTTGACAGATTTTGCCTAAAAACTCACACATTATAAAGGGACCAGTCCTCCATAGCTTCTATATTTCACTATTTTGTTACAGACGTCAGTGGCGGAGTTATGAATTTTTAAATTTTATTGAAGTTAATTTGGAGCTGGGTTTCCAATTACGTCATTTGGACAGATTTTGCGTTAAAACTTGCACTTGTTGTAAAGGGATCACCCCTCTACCGTGGCTGTATTTCACCATTTTGTTACAAACGTCAGCGGCGGAGATAGGAGTTTTTAAATTTTATTGAAGTTAATTTGGAGCTGGGTTTCTAATTACGTCATTTTGACAGATTTTGCGTTAAAACTTGCAAACGTTGTAAAGGGATCACCCCTCTACCGTTGTTGTATTTTACCATTTTGTTACAAACATCAGTGGCGGAGTTATGAATTTTTAAATTTTTATTGAAGTGAATTTGGAGCTGGGTCCCTAATTACGTCATTTTGACAGATTTTGCCTAAAGTCTTGCACATATTATAAAGGGATCACCCCTCTACCGCTGCTATATTTCACTATTTTGTTACAAAGGTCAGTGGCGGAGTTATGAATTTTTAATTTTTTTTTAAAGTAAATTTGGAGCTGGGTCCCTAATTACGTCATTTTGACAGATTTTGCCTAAAAACTCACACATTATAAAGGGACCAGTCCTCCATAGCTTCTATATTTCACTATTTTGTTACAGACGTCAGTGGCGGAGATAGGAGTTTTTAAATTTTATTGAAGTTAATTTGGAGCTAGGTCCCTAATTACGTCATTTCGGCAGATTTTGCCCAAATACTTGCACATATTATAAAGGGATCACCTCTCTACCGTTGTTGTATTTTACCATTTTGTTACAAACATCAGTGGCGGAGTTATGAATTTTTAAATTTTTATTGAAGTGAATTTGGAGCTGGGTCCCTAATTACGTCATTTTGACAGATTTTGCCTAAAGTCTTGCACATATTATAAAGGGATCACCCCTCTACCGCTGCTATATTTCACTATTTTGTTACAAAGGTCAGTGGCGGAGTTATGAATTTTTAATTTTTTTTAAAAGTAAATTTGGAGCTGGGTCCCTAATTACGTCATTTTGACAGATTTTGCCTAAAAACTCACACATTATAAAGGGACCAGTCCTCCATAGCTTCTATATTTCACTATTTTGTTAGACGTCAGTGGCGGAGATAGGAGTTTTTAAATTTTATTGAAGTTAATTTGGAGCTAGGTCCCTAATTACGTCATTTCGGCAGATTTTGCCCAAATACTTGCACATATTATAAAGGGATCACCCCTCTATCGCCGCTATATTTTAGAATTTTGTTACAAACGTCAGTGGCGGAGGTAGGATTTTTTAAATTTTATTGAAGTTAATTTGGAGCTAGGTCCCTAATTACGTCATTTCGACAGGTTTTGCCTAAATACTTGCACATATTATAAAGGGATCACTCCTCTATCGCCGCTATATTTCAGAATTTTGTTACAAACGTCAGTGGCGGAGGTAGGAATTTTTAAATTTTATTGAAGTTAATTTGGAGCTGGGTTTCTAATTACGTCATTTGGACAGATTTTGCGTTAAAACTTGCACTTGTTGTAAAGGGATCACCCCTCTACCGTGGTTGTATTTCACTATTTTGTTACAAACGTCAGCGGCGGAGATAGGAGTTTTTAAATTTTATTGAAGTTAATTTGGAGCTGGGTTTCTAATTACGTCATTTTGACAGATTTTGCGTTAAAACTTGCACACGTTATAAAGGGATCACCTCTCTACCGTCGCTGTATTTTACTATTTTGTTACAAACGTCAGTGGCGGAGTTATCAATTTTTAAATTTTTATTGAGGTAAATTTGGAGCTGGGTCCCTAATTACGTCATTTTGACAGATTTTGCCTAAAGTCTTGCAAATATTATAAACGGATCACCCCTCTATCGCCGATATATTTCAGAATTTTGTTACAAACGTCAATGGCGGAGTTCTGAATTTTTAAATTTTTATTGAAGTGAATTTGGAGCTGGCTCCCTAATTACGTCATTTCGACAGATTTTGCCTAAATACTTGCACATATTATAAGGAGATCGCCCCTCTATCGTCGCTATATTTCAGAATTTTGTTACAAACGTCAGAGGCGGAGTTATGAATTTTTTAATTTTTATTGAAGTGAATTTGGAGCTGGGTCCCTAATTACGTTAATTCGACAGATTTTGCATAAATACTTGCACATGTTATCAGGCGATCACCCCTCTATCGCCGATATATTTCAGAATTTTGTTACAAACGTCAGTGGCGGAGTTATGAATTTTTAAATTTTTATTGAAGTTAATTTGGAGCTAGGTCCCTAATTACGTCATTTCGACAGATTTTGCTTAAATACTTACACATGTTATAAACGGATCACCCCTCTATCGCCGCTATATTTCAGAATTTTGTTACAAACGTCAGTGGCGGAGTTATGAATTTTTAAATTTTTATTAAAGTGAATTTGGTGCTAGGTCCCTAATTACGTCATTTCGACAGATTTTACCTAAATACTTGCACATATTATAAAGGGATCAACCGTCTATCGCCGATATATTTCAGAATTTTGTTAGAAACGTCAGTGGCGGAGTTATGAATTTTTAAATTTTTATTGAAGTGAATTTGGAGCTGGGTCCGTAATTACGACATTTCGACAGATTTTGCCCAAAACACTTGCACATATTACAAAGGAACCCCTCTATCGCCGCTATATATCAGAATTTTGTTACAAACGTCAGTGGCGGAGTTATAAATTTTTAAATTTTTATTGAAGTGAATTTGGAGCTGGGTCCCTAATTACGTCATTTTCACAGATTTTGCCTAAAGTCCTGCACATGTTATAAAGGGATCACCCCTCTATCGCTGATATATATCAGAGTTTTGTTAAAAACGTCAGAGGCGGAGTTATGAATTTTTTAATTTTTATTGAAGTGAATTTGGAGCTGGGTCCCTAATTACGTTAATTCGACAGATTTTGCATAAATACTTGCACATGTTATAAGGCGATTACGCCTCTATCGCCGCTATGTTTCAGAATTTTGTTACAAACGTCAGTGACGGAGATAGGAATTTTTAAATTTTATAAAAATGAATTTGGAGCTGGCTCCCTAATTACGTCATTTTGACAGATTTAGCCTAAAAACTCGCACACATTATAAAGGGATCACCTCTCTATCGCCGCTATATTTCAGAATTTTGTTACAAATGTCAGTGATGGTGTTCTGAATTTTTAAATTTTTATTGAAGTGAATTTGGAGCTGGGTCTCTAATTACGTCATTTCGACAGATTTTGCCAAAATACTTACACATATTATAAACGGATCACCCCTCTATCGCCGCTATATTTCAGAATCTTGTTACAAACGTCAGTGGCGGAGTTATGAATTTTTAAATTTTTATTGAAGTGAATTTGGAGCTGGGTCCCTAATTACGTCATTTCGACAGATTTTGCCTAAATACTGGCACATATTATAAAGGGATCACCGCTCTATCGCCGCTATATTTCAGAATTTTGTTATAAACGTCAATGGCGGAGTTATGAATTTTTAAATTTTTATTGAAGTGAATTTGGAGCTGGGTCCCTAATTACGTCATTTCGACAGATTTTGCCTAAATACTGGCACATATTATAAAGGGATCACGGCTCTATCGCCGCTATATTTTAGAATTTTGTTACAAACGTCAGTGGCGGAGTTATGAATTTTTAAATTTTTATTGAAGTGAAATTGGAGCTGGGTCCCTAATTACGTCATTTCGACAGATTTTGCCTAAATACTTGCACATATCGCTGATATATATCAGAATTTTGTTACAAACGTCAGTGGCGGAGTTATGAATTTTTAAATTTTTATTGAAGTGAATTTGGAGCTGGGTCCCTAATTACGTCAATTTGACAGATTTTGCCTAAATACTTGCACATATTATAAATGGACCACCCCTCTATCGCCGCTATATTTAAGAATTTTGTTACAAACGTCATTGGCGGAGTTATGAATTTTTAAATTTTTATTGAAGTGAATTTGGAGCTGGGTTCCTAATTACGTCATTTCGACAGATGTTGCCTAAATACTTGCATATATTATAAGGGGATCACGCCTCTATCGCCGCTATATTTCAGAATTTTGTTACAAACGTCAGTGACGGAGACAGGATCTTTTAAATTTTATAAAAATGAATTTGGAGCTGGCTCCCTAATTACGTCATTTTGACAGATTTTGCCTAAAAACTTGCACACGTTATAAAGAGATCACCTCTCTATCGCCGCTATATTTCAGAATTTTGTTACAAATGTCAGTGATGGTGTTCTGAATTTTTAAATTTTTATTGAAGTGAATTTGGAGCTGGGTCTCTAATTACGTCATTTCGACAGATTTTGCCAAAATACTTACACATATTATAAACGGATCACCCCTCTATCGCCGCTATATTTCAGAATTTTGTTTAAAACGTCAGTGGCGGAGTTATGAATTTTTAAATTTTTATTGAAGTGAATTTGGAGCTGGGTTCCTAATTACGTCATTTCGACAGATTTTGCCTAAATACTTGCACATGTTATGAAGGGATCACCCCTCTATCGCCGCTATATATCAGAATTTTGTTACAAACGTCAGTAGCGGAGGTAGGAATTTTTAAATTTTATTGAAGTGATTTTGGAGCTGGGTCCCGAATTACGTCATTTCGACAGATTTTGCCTAAATACTTACGCATATTATAAAGGGATCACCCCTCTATCGCTGATATATTTCAGAATTTTGGTACAAACGTCAGTGGCGGAGTTATGAATTTTTTCATTTTTATTGAAGTAAATTTGGATCTGGGTCCCTAATTACGTCATTTCGACAAATTTTTCCTAAATACTTGCACATATTATAAGGGATCACCCCTCTATCGCCGCTTTATTTTAGAATTTTGTTACAAACGTCAGTGGCGGAGGTAGGAATTTTTAAATTTTATTGAAGTTAATTTGGAGCTAGGTCCCTAATTACGTCATTTCGACAGATTTTGCCTAAATACTTGCACATGTTATAAAGGGATCACTCCTCTATCGCCGCTATATTTCAGAATTTTATTACAAACGTCAGTGGCGGAGGTAGGAATTTTTAAATTTTATTGAAGTTAATTTGGAGCTGGGTTTCTAATTACGTCATTTTGACAGATTTTACGTTAAAACTTGCACACGTTGTAAAGGGATCACCTCTCTACTGTAGCTGTATTTTACCATTTTGTTACAAACGTCAGTGGCGGAGTTATGAATTTTTAAATTTTTATTGAAGTGAATTTGGAGCTGGGTCCCTAATTACGTCATTTCGACAGTTTTTGCCTAAATACTGGCACATATTATAAAGGGATCACCGCTCTATCGCCGCTATATTTCAGAATTTTATTGCAAACGTCAGTGGCGGAGTTATGAATTTTTAAATTTTTATTGAAGTGAATTTGGAGCTGGGTCCCTAATTACGTCAATTTGACAGATTTTACCTAAATACTTGCACATATTATAAACGGACCACCCCTCTATCGCCGCTATATTTAAGAATTTTGTTACAAACGTCATTGGCGGAGTTATGAATTTTTAAATTTTTATTGAAGTGAATTTGGAGCTGGGTTCCTAATTACGTCATTTCGACAGATGTTGCCTAAATACTTGCATATATTATAAGGGGATCACGCCTCTATCGCCGCTATATTTCAGAATTTTGTTACAAACGTCAGTGACGGAGACAGGATCTTTTAAATTTTATAAAAATGAATTTGGAGCTGGCTCCCTAATTACGTCATTTTGACAGATTTTGCCTAAAAACTTGCACACGTTATAAAGAGATCACCTCTCTATCGTCGCTATATTTCAGAATTTTGTTATAAACGTCAGTGGCGGAGTTATGAATTTTTAAATTTTTATTGAAGTGAATTTGGAGCTGGGTTCCTAATTACGTCATTTCGACAGATTTTGCCTAAATACTTGCACATGTTATGAAGGGATCACCCCTCTATCGCCGCTATATATCAGAATTTTGTTACAAACGTCAGTGGCGGAGTTATGAATTTTTAAATTTTTATTGAAGTGAATTTGGAGCTGGGTTCCTAATTACGTCATTTCGACAGATTTTGCCTAAATACTTGCACGTGTTATAAAGGGATCACCCCTCTATCGCTGCTATATTTCAGAATTTTATTACAAACGTCAGTGGCGGAGTTATGAATTTTTAAATTTTTATTGAAGTGAACTTGGAGCTAGGTCCCTAATTACGTAATTTTGACAGATTTTGCCTAAATACTTGCACGTATTATAAACGGATCACCCCTCTATCGTCGCTATATATCAGAATTTTGTTACAAACGTCAGTGGCGGAGTTATTAATTTTAAATTTTTATTGAAGTGAATTTGGAGCTGCGTTCCTAATTACGTCATTTCGACAGATTTTGCCTAAATACTTACACGTGTTATAAAGGGATCACCCCTCTATCGCTTCTATATTTTACTATTTTGTTACCAACGTCAGTGGCGGAGTTATGAATTTTAAAATTTTTATTGAAGTGAATTTGGAGCTAGGTCCCTAATTACGTCATTTCGACAGATTTTACCTAAATACTTGCACATATTATAAAGGATTCACCCCTCTATTGCCGATATATTTCAGAATTTTGTTACAAACGTCAGTGGCGGAGTTATGAATTTTTAAATTTTTATTGAATTGAATTTGGAGCTGGGTCCGTAATTACGTCATTTCGACAGATTTTGCCCAAAACACTTGCACATATTATAAAGGATTCACCCCTCTATCGCCGATATATTTCAGAATTTTGTTACAAACGTCAGTGGCGGAGTTATGAATTTTTAAATTTTTATTGAAGTGAATTTGGAGCTGGGTCCGTAATTACGTCATTTCGACAGATTTTGCCTAAAAACTTGCACACGTTATAAAGGGATCACCCCTCTATCGCTTCTATATTTTACTATTTTGTTACAAACGTCAGTGGCGGAGTTATGAATTTTAAAATTGTTATTGAAGTGAATTTGGAGCTAGGTCCCTAATTACGTCATTTCGACAGATTTTCGACGCTATGGGGTCAATTCTTTACATTTCAAAAAATCTGGCGAAATTTGACAAAATGTGACATAATCTGGCGCTTAAGATTTCTCGTTTAAAAGGCAATTTTTAAACTTAAAAACTTACCTAAAAGGCCATTTCCCACTTTTTGATAGATGTAGCGTCACGATATAATATTTGTTTTTAATTAAAAACCCGTAATTTGTTGAAAATTTTTAATTTAAAAATTGTAAATAAATTCACTATTAACCACACAAACTGAAATGTCAAATTTCGTCACATTTCGTCACATTTCTTTCAAATTTATGAGTCCTATTCGTTTTCTTTATGAGGTCAGCCAAGTTTACTTTCTTTCTTTGTTTTTCACGGTAAAATTAACAAAGAGGGACTAACTGCATGTCGTGGAAGGGTCGCTACAAAATTAGCTCTACGCTGTTGCCACCGTTATATTTGAACGGAATTTTAAGGGAATGTCAAATTATTTCTTTAAAATCTGCCAGAAAAATCTGACTAAGTGAAGATCCTGTCAAATTATTGAAGTGGTGATTATTTTTTTACTTTTTAAAAAAGCTAGGCACGTATATAGTTTTTTATTCTGGGGGGTCCTCCCATATAGAAACTGCTGTTCTTCAGTGACGGCCCATGCGGCTGAGTCCTTCGTAAACCAGAGAGAAAATAATAAATTGTCTCTGTCGTAAACGAACACGAAAGCTGCGCCCATAAGGTTTTGGATAGTGTAATTAAAAATACTAGGGTCACTGCATCCTGGAAGTCTAGCGTCTCCCAGGGGTAGCGACACGAGTGTCAAAATCGTACTCAAAATTCCATAGACATTCGTGAAAAATACTCATTTTTATACAGTCTGAGAAAAGACAAATGTTTTAATAGAACTTAAAAAGAACTCGTTTTTATACAGCTTAAGAAATAAAAAATATGTTCCTTGAGTTTTTGGGTTATGAATATTTATTGTAGGTATTATTGTTAAAAATTATTTTCTTTTAAATATTATTTCTGTTTTTGTATAAAAATAATACGTAATAAATAAACAAACAGGACAGAAATCCATTTCTATGTTAAAAGTTTATTAATAGTATATAATATATCAAGGGATAAAATGAAAATTTTATCACGATGTTTATACGCTATTTTTCGCACTGTTTAATTTATTTTCCAAGGTTTTTTCCCATTTTTTTTGGGTGTTTTTGGTATTGTGGTTTTTTTTAGTATCTTTTTATTCCGAATTTTACATTTTATCAAAAGACAAAAAATGCCCAAATACAGTTCGAGTTTTCGTAAGGTTCGGCTTAATTATTTATATTTTTATAGTACATTTCATATAAATATCTTAATATTATTGTTCAAAAGCATAAACTTCGAAAATCATTTTCTTTAAACCAAAAATTGTTCTAAAACATATTCTTCGAACAAAAGATTGTTCGAAAACGTTTTCTTCAAACAGAAATTTTTCGAAATCATTTTCTTCGAACAGAAATGTGTTCGAAAACATTTTCTTTGAACGGAAATTTGTTCGAAAATATTTTTTTAAAATTAAAATTTGTTCAAAAACATTTTTTCGAAAACAAATTTTTCGAAAAAAAAATTTGACCTGGCTTGCCAAACTTAACACAACTCATATAGTTCGACTAATGGGGTTTTTTTCTAACAATTTTTGGAAATAAAAACTTCCCTGACTTCTTTCCCGGGATCCTAGAGGGTGTGAAACCAAACCGAACCAACCGAGACCTATTGTCGAAAAATGATTTCCCTAAATTAGCTTTCCGGTCCTCATTTTGGAAGGTTGAAATCGGTGTTACTCTAACCTTTCTTAATTGAGCATATCAGGAGGTATCTGGACCGGTTCGGATACGTTTGCGATCAATTGACAAAGTTTAGGAAAATACCGATTTCGACCTTCCAAAAGGAGGAAAGTAGACAAATTTTCAGAATGTTTACGATCCCGGGAAAGAAGTCAGGGTTTTTTTGAAAAAATATGTTAAAAAGACCTTGCCGTAGTCAAACTATATGAATTGTGTTAGGTTTGGAAATCCAGGTCTAGAGCGTCTTTTATCGAAAAACTTGCTTTCGAAGAAAATGATTTCTATTCGAAGAAAATGTTTTTGAACAACTATTACTTACGAACAAATTTCCGTTCAAAGAAATGGTGTTCGAATAAATTTCCGTTTAAAAAAAATGTTTTCAAACAAATTTTCATTAGAAGAAATGGTTTTCATAAAAATTTCCGTTCGAAGAAAATGTTTTCGAACAAAGTTCTGCGACCCGTCGTGTTGCTACCTTGAGTTTTTATTGGATGTTGATTTTTTAAAAACTTTTCTATGAGTGTGTGTGTGTGTACCTGTGTGTCTCTTAATTCTACTTTGTTTTGCAATCATTACAGTGTAGCTACTTTCGATCTTTGTTTGAACCTTTTGTTTTTCAATCTTTTGTATTTTCGACCTTTTGTACTTTCGAACTTTTGTATTTTCGACTTTTTGTATTTTCGACCTTTTCTTCGCCGCCCGCTTTTTTTTGAACAATAATAAAAATAATAGTAGGTATATTATAAACCTGGAGCGTGCAGTGTTTACTTTTAATACCACGGCGGGAATTTTCATGCTCGACCGGAAGAAGGGCTATAATTTGCTAAGTGACTAAAAGGGACTTTAATGCCAAGGTTTATTTTTATATACTAAAAATAATAATAATCATAAACTAAATAAATAGGTATTAAACCACTTACCGTACTGTAGTTTTAGCATGTCAAGTATATAAAAAAACAGTGGGCAGTGATAGTTGTCATGGCATTACATTAAACAAAAGTCAGTCAGATGCTAACAAACAAAGGTCACTCATCGTCAAGCAAGGTAAAGCTTGCTTGACGATGAGTGACCTTATAACAAACAATGTGGAAAAATATTATTTATTTCATAACAAACTAATTAAGTTTACTCGAGAAAAAGTTCGAATTACATTTCTCGAAGATGGAAAATAAAGCATATTCTTACTTTGAGATGGGCATGGAAATGATGCAATAAACAGAATTTCGAAAATTTCACAGTTTCCTGGTTTACAGCCTGGAGAAGTCTAGAAAGTTAAATGCTTCGTTTATATGGAAGCAATATTCTATGCCTAAGGACACAATAACGATCAAAACGAACCAAGCCATCGGCAAAGTAAAGTAAGCTTACGGCAAGCTGGAACAAAATAATCGGTATCGTGTATATATTCCTTTTTGTTTTTTGTATTATGATAAAATAAAATAATCCAAAAACCTATATTTTGCCTTTATGGTTTTAAAGAAATTACTTTCAATCACTGGAGACCAGAAATACTACCTTAGCCCATGAAAAAAGGGATTAAACGTACACCTTTATTCCGTAGAGAGCATAAAACATTTATTAAATAATACAAAACCCAACATAATAGTTTTCTATATTTTAGAATATATATAAAACATGCAAACTATATTTTTGGTTTCCTTCGCTGTGTGGACTGCTGGACACAGGGTCCTAATAAATTTGAAATCATAAAAAACTTAGTTTTTTTAGGTTTGTTTATTTGGACAGTAAAATTTATATACCGGATGTGACGGACAGTTCTTTACGTAACATTTGTAAACCATTTAATTTTTTTAAACATAAAAAAAGCTATGCTCCTGACAGTGTCAGATTTGAGTTTTTCGTAAATGAGGTTATGTTTGGTGTCGCTACCCCTGGGAGAGCGGCTAGTTCACAACTTGCATTCCGTTTGCTATTGGTCGAAATAGTCAGCTGACTTTTTAATGTTGAACGTTGCCGTTTAAGATTATTATTATATTATATTAAGAGATGGTGCCACCAGTCAAGCATTTAACAAACTTTATGTTTACAGCTTTCGGCGTAAAATACGAATATATACTAGTTGTAAGTGACTAAAAAGAGTAGTGGTTTGTGCAGTACATACCTATTGAATTTAACTAAATCTATGCATATGCCGATGAGTTTTTTTTTTATTGTTTTTTAAAAACATATTTTTTTTTTTTTAATTAGCTTCCTTATCCTGTTTTCCTGTCGAAATCGGTGTTAACCTAACCCTGATAAATTATTCGACAACGTATCCTAACCTGTCCAGATACGCCCCGGTCAGGATACGTTTCCCATCAATTGACCACGGTTAGGTTTTGTTTCAGTTTGGTTTAACACCGATTTCAACCTCCCAAAACGAGGACAGGAGAGTTTTAATTTTAAAAATCCCGCCTGACTATGTCAACCAATAGCAAATGGAATGCAAGTTGTGAACTATCCGCTCGTTGGAAGATGCCAGGCTTTCAGGATGCAGTGACCCTAAGAATAGTCGCCACAGTCTCCATCTGACGAAAATAAGTCGAAGGCGGAATTTTTCAGGGGTGCCACGACCACGTGGTCACTTTGTGCAAGGAAAACTTAAGTTTGCGACACGCTCCCTAGAGGGAGCCACACATATAGGCAGGGAACTGCGTACAGCCGACCTGAAAATAGGTTCATAATATGAATAAAATGAACGGGACCCAAGAAACAAACCTTTAAAACATAAATTTCAAACTTTCTATAAATTCGTATAATTAAAAATAATGTTTGTATAATTATGTAAAATTTCTTGTGTGCCTAATATTATAGATTTGTTAAAAAATTCTAATTTTCTACTTAGCAATAAAAAGTTGAAAATAGCCCTAAAAAACTACTATTTACGGATTAGATCAAATTTTGGTCCAGGAGGTGAGTTACAGGGTGATATCGAAAATAGTAGTAAATCTTAATTAAAATCACATTTTTAAAAAACAACTCTGTCAGGAGTTTTAGTTAGCAAATAAGAGTAAGAAATACATTAAAATATGTATCATGAACTTATTGTATTATTTTTAGATCCAGGACGTGAGAGACCTACAGGGTGATATCGAAATTAGAAGCGTAATTTTCTAAAAAACAAATTTTTAAAAACAATGTTGTCAAGAGCTTTCGTTAGCAAAAAATTATTTGAAACACGTTACACAATCATACCATTATCAGATTTTATCACCTTCAGGTCCAGGAATTGAGCTACATGGTGATATAGAAATTATTAGTGTGTGTAAATTTTCTAAAAATCACATTTTTAAAAAGCAAGGTTGTCCGAAGCTTTTGTTAGCAAAGTATAGTTAGGAATACGTTAAACAATCATACCATTAACTGACTGTATCACCGTTAGGTCCAGGAAATGAGGTACAGGGTGATATCGAAATTAGTAATAAAATTTCGTAAAAATCACGTTTTTAAAAATCAACGTTGTCAGGAGCGTTTGTTAGCAAAAAATAGTTAGGAACACGTTAAGCAATCATACCACTTACTAAATTTCATTTACTTCCAGTAGGTAAGCTGCAGGGTGATATCTAAATAGCAGTAAAGATTTTGAAAAATCACGTTTTTAAAAAACAAGGGAGGTGAGCTACAGGGTGAAATGAATAAATAAATCCAAAAATATTCACATATATTTACGTGAAAAACTTTTACTATTTATTTGACAAATTTACAAGTTAATATGATAAAATTTTGACATTAAAACATATTAGTTAATATAACCAAATCAACCTAAGCCCCTAACTAACCTTGGTCAAAATAAAAGTTTACAAATACACATAAGAAATCCAAAAATCCCTACATTTATTTACGTAACAACATCTTGGTTCCTTGTTCTTTTACAAATTCACAAGTTAGTTTGAAAAAATCATGGCTTTATAATACATATCAAGTATAACCAAACCGAACCAAACCCATATAAATAAGGTTGGTCAATATAAAAATGTACAATAATTATTTACAGAAAAACCTGCCTGCCTTCGTTGTTAATTCACAAATTTATAGTAAATCAAAATTTTTTTACAAATATTTTACATTTGTTTGATTTGTTAATTAACAAATTTACAAGATATTTTAGAATCTTGGCCCTAAAATATATATTTAATGTAACAAAACGAAAGCCTTCACTAGGCTTGCCTAATGTAAACATTTACAAACATACACGATAAATATAAAAATCTGCACATTTATTTACAGGAAAAAGCTCTCTTCGTTGTTATTTCACAAATTTGCATGTTTTTTAGGCAACAATTTAACACCCAAGTTATCTATTTAACATAACCAAACCGAGCCAAATCAAATCCTTATAATTATTAAGCTTGCTCAATATAAAAATGTACAAATACACATAATAAATATTACATTTATTTACATTGACAAACAACAACCTGCACACAAATATTTTTGTCCCGTATGTCGTTCTTAGTTTTATTTAATTACTTGTATATAGACTTCTTCCAAAGTGAAGCGACTCAATATTTTGCATTTCTTTCAAAAAATCTGTTAATACCTGTACCGCTACATAGTTATTTGGTTGTCTGATAAAGGGATATATTTCTTTACTTCTTTAGCTATTTTTACTGAAAACTCCAAATCAACAAAAGCAGTAGTTTCATCCCACTTAAGGTCTTTTATCTTTAAATTTTAAATATCTTTTACATAAATATTTTTTTGTATCGCTTAGGCTTTTAATTGTTTGTACAATAGTTATTTACCTAACAAGTGCGGAAAGAGGTACTTTTCCGCACGCGACGGCAGTTGCACAATCGACGCGGAGCGGAGTTCGGGCAAGCCGTCAAGGATGGAAAAGATAGTTTCCGCAAGAATTAGGTACAATGTTTTTCCTACGAGTGTTTTTGTCCATCTTCTTTATCAAAAAACATGTTTTAATTCGCAAAGATTTTATAATAATGCTAGAAAATGATACGTAAGATAGAATAGTTACATAAATCATTTAATGAGTCCTAAATATCTTCATTTTTAACAAAACAAAAATCGTGCGGAAAAGAAATTTTTCAGCACTAGTGCGGAAAAGTTACTTTTCCGTACGTTTTTTAACTTTTATTTTTACTTGATTTTTTTATGCACGGAAAAATATTAAAACAGGATTTTTTTATTATGATATATTAAAAAGAAACTTTATGTAAAGAACATTTAAATAACAATAACGAAAAAGTTAACGATGGTAGATATTGAAATTGAAAGTGCACTTTCTGTTTGTTGCATGCTTCAATATACATCAGATGCCGCAACATCTTGAATAACGTCGTTTCTTATTGGAATTTGATTGGTTGGTGTTTGGCCCACTACAGAAATGCCTTGATCAGTTTGCTGCTTAGAATTACTACTGTAGTGAATGGAGAAAGGTATATTGGTCTGTACAGGCTGTAACACATTACATGATTCTTCATTCGGTGCTTCTGGTAGCATCGGTACAGCAGCACTTCTTGAAAATGAAACTTGTGTGTAGGAGAACGGGTTTTCATTTGAAAACGATTGTGGACGGGAAGGTTCTTGCAATTTGGACGTGCGAAAAAAATCGTGAGGAAAGTAAAAATGATGCGAAAAAGTAAAATTGTGCGGAAAAGTAATTAACGTAATATTCTTTTAATAGATCGCTCAAGAAACCCTAACTTATATGTTCTTGGTTTGTAAACAGTAAGGTGAGGCCAAAAGTTATTTTTAAAAATATGATTTATAAAAGAATTTACTACTAGTATCTTACCTACTGGACCTAAATGTAACGCAGTTAGTGAATGGTGTGGTTTGTTTACATATTCCTAACTATTTTTTGCTCACCAAGACTCCTGATAAAGTTGATTTTTAAAATTGTGATTTTTACAAAAGTGTTTTACTAATTTTGATATCACCCTGTACCTTACTCCAAGGACCTAAAGGTAATACAGTCAGTTAATGTTATGATTTTTTAACGTGTTCCTAAGCATTTTTTGATAATGAAAGCTCTTGACAACATTGTTTTCTAAAAATGTGATTTTTAGAAAAATACACTAGTAATTTCGATATCACCCAGTAGCTCACTTGCTGGCTCTAAAGGTAATACAATAAGTTAGTGATATGATTTTTTAAGGTATTTCTAACTCTTGTTTGCTAAGTAAAACCCCTGACAAAGTTGTTTTTAACAATGTAAATTGTACAACTATTTTTGATATCACCCTGTAACTCACCCCCTGAACCTAAATTTGAAATAATCCGTTAATACATAGTTTAACTTTTTGGGCTATTTTCAACTTTTTATTGTTAAGTAGAGAACTAGAATTTCTAAACAAATCTATAATAGATTTTAAGGTCACCCTGTAGCAGACCTGAACCTAACCTTTATAACCTGGGTTTGGCAGACTTTTTTTCTATCTCTTCTCATACCTGATCATAAGAAATATTAGACAAATATTATTTTTAATTATATGATAATAATAACAAGTTTGATATTTATATATTCAAAGGTTATTTTTTGGGCCACGGGTTGCAATAAATCCGAAAATTATTTTTTTTCATAAATTTATCAACTTATCGTTTTCTTTCCTAAAATTCATTTGATTTCGTTAAAATTAAATTACGTGGATTTTGTGGTCGGCTGTACTTTGCATGTCATGTTCGTGTTATTTGAATCCAACTTTAACGAAATAAGAAAAACGTCTCATGGTTTTGTTATTGTTTTTTTTCCGGAAAAATACAATTTTTTAAGAACCTGTGCATCATCAACAATCCCGGAAAAATATTGAACTATCAGCAATCGAGTTTAGAGGTAGGTTTTAGATTATATTTTTCCTCATTTTTCGGTTTTTGCCGCTGTACAAAAAACTGAAATTTACGATGTTGCCATGATTTAGGGCTTAAATTTGAGGCGTCAAATTTTTTCAGATTGTTTCAAATTATTTCAAATTTTAAAGAATTGCCCCCTATGGGGGCAAATCTTCAAAATTTGAAATAATTTGAAATAATCTGACGAAATTTGAAACAACAGAATTTAGGTGTAAATCTTGACAACACTGCAATTTCAGCTTTGTGTAAAACGTCTTACACCACACGGTAATGGGCCAACTTAGGAAATTATGAAAACCCCAAAAATTTAAAATATGCGGGAAAATTTAATCTAAAACCTACCTTGAAACTCGGCTACTGATAATCCACAAGTTCTTGATAAATTGTATTTTTCCGAGCACCTCATCATACAACGGTTTTTCTATCTGGCAAATTTGACAACTGTCAGTCAAAGATCACCAAGGGGACTGTCAGTTACGAAATACTATGTTGCCAATTCATTGTTTCCAAGTGAAACCAATAAAGGTACCGTTCACAAGTTGGATTCACTTTTTAAATATGTTGTTAAAATATTTTTACGAAAAACTCTTACAACGTAACGTGCAAGGTGGTACCTAAGGGGGGATCAATTTCCCCCCGATATTTTTAGGAATAAAAAGTAATCAAACATTTAGTAGTGATAATAATAGTAGAGATATGGATAATTCGCATTTTTTACGGCGGAATTGATTCTGATTTTTGAGATGTTTGCTTATAATAGCTGAAAACATGCTCAAACTAAAGTTTGGTTAAGTATTTTGTTTTCTAAAAAATTTAAATCTTAAAGGTATTTTTTTATACCTAAATGCATGGAGAGTGGAAAAAAATTTTGTTTTCTAAATCTCATAATTTTATTCATAAACATTTGTGTGTTTTAAATAATATTACTTGACTTGACTGCAAAATCAATCCAAGATTTGAGCAGCTGCTAAAAAATTGTTTTTCTTTGTCGTGTTTTTGAACTTGATTTTAAAATAAATTTGAATGAAAAAGGATGCTTGGCTGACTTACTTTTTAGCCACTCATAGGTAGGAAGGCTATTGGGGACCGTCAAAAAAAACCTTTTTATTTTTGCTCAAAATAAGTTTGGGCCAAAAAAATCAAAATGGCTGTCTGTCTTTATTCATAGTTCTTTTAAAAATAAAACCAAATAATTTAAATAATTAGTCACTTTGTCTGCAAGTTTAGTGAACATTTTTACTTGGTTTTATTTTTATAAGTAAAAAAAAAACAAATTCAATTTTTTTTACCCTTATTATATTTGTTATAATCAAACCCTTAAAAACTATTTTTTTTTATTACTTTTTCAAATTAGGTAGCTATTCAATGAACCTACAGAGTAAATAATTTTGCACTGGAATTTATTCTTTAGCTTTTTAACTATTTCTTCAATTTCAATATATTTTAATTATAGTATCTAAGGTTTTAAACCCGTTATATTTTGTTTGTGTATTTTATTCCGGGATTAACATTAATATTGATAAAGGTACACAATTGACAGGGTGCAAAATTTTTTGCCGACTTTTTTGGACGATAGCTTTTCTAAAAGGTTCGATGTCATCACATTTCGTGCATTTCCTAATACAAAAAGCAAATTTTGCATTTTTTTTATCAAACCAAACCTCACCTTTGTCGATTGATGGCAAACTTATCCTAACCTGTTAATTCAACTCTGGTTAATTGATCGAAAACGTGACCTAACCGGTTATTGGACACTTTTTTTTTGGTGGAAAAGGGGCGTGTATGGACAGGTAATGATAAGTTTGCGATCAATTGAAGGGGCGACGGACGAAACATCGAAACACAAAATGTCGAAAGTACAAAATGTCGAAGAAACAAATATACTAATAGTTGAAAAATTTAAAAGACAGAAAATAAAACCTAACCAGATCGGGTTAGATTGGTATACGAAATAAAAAAAAAAGCAAACCTAATCCGGTTGGGTAATTATAATTTCAAAAAAACTAACTTGACCAGATCAGGTTAGTTTGTTTTGTATAATAACCTAACCAGGTCAGGTTTAAAATCTAACCTGACCTGGTTAGGTGAAAATTATAAAAAAAAACTAACCGTTTCTAGTTACTTAATTACACTGAATCTCACCTGACCAGATCGTAATATGTTATTAGGTTTTATTTCGCATTTCGATATATTTTTTTTGACATTTTGTAATTTCGATATTTTGTAATTTCGACATTTTGTAATTCCACAAGTGAGGTTGGGTTGGTGCATAGAGAATTTGTCTCTGGGTTGGTGGCAGGGTCGAATGAAACGTGCCATAAATTGTGGTAAAATAGCCTGCAAGAGAAGGTTTGTTTGTGAAAGGGATCCGTTCACAAATTAAGTGAAAGAGACAAGTTAGTTTCTTCTTGTATATAAATATAGGTACTTACCTAACCAGGTCAGGTTAGGTTTTAAAGTATATTACAAAAAAAAGGCACCTGATCTGGTCAGGTTAGTTTCTATTAATATATCTAATAACCCAAGCTTTCGACATTCTGGACTTTCAACATTTTGTAATTCTTCTTCATTCGCACACACAGTTTCCAATAGAATCTACATTTATTTTTATTTTAATATTTATTTTTATCCTTATAAACCCAACAGTAACGTCTTTTAGACGAAAATTGTTCGTAGCACCCCTGTAATCTTCCGCCGGCGGCGACTGTAGCAAGTATTTCTGATTACCCTATCCAAAACCTCATGGGCCGTCACTGAATAACAGCAGTTTCTATATGGGAGGACCCCCCAGAATAAAAAACTATATACGTGCCTAGCTTTGATAAGAAAAGTAAAAAAATAATCACCACTTCAATAATTTGACCAGTCCCCCACTTAGTCAGATTTTTCTGGCAGATTTTAAAGAAATAATTTGACATTCCCTTAAAAATCCGTTCAAATATAATGGTGGCAACAGCGTAGAGCTAATTTTGTAGCGACCCTTCCACGACATGCAGTTAGTCCCTCTTTGTTAATTTTACCGTGAAAAACAAAGAAAGAAAGTAAACTTAGCTGACCTCATAAAGAAAACGAATAGGACTCATAAATTTGAAAGAAATGTGACGAAATGTGACGAAATCTGACATTTCAGTTTGTGTGGTTAATGGTTATCTGCTTTGAATTTATTTACAATTTTTAAATTAAAAATTTTTAATAAATTAGGCGTTTTTAATTAAAAAAATATATTATATCGTGAAGCTACATCTATCAAAAAGTGGGAAATGGCCTTTTAGGTAAGTTTTTAAGTTTAAAATTGCCTTTTAAACGAGAAATCTTAAGCGCCAGATTATGTCACATTTTTTCAAATTTCGTCAAATTTTTTGAAATGTAAAGAATTGACCCCTATATATCAGAATTTTGTTACAAACGTCAGAGGCGGAGTTATGAATTTTTAAATTTTTATTGAAGTGAATTTGGAGCTGGGTCCCTAATTACGTCATTTTGACAGATTTTGCCTAAAGTCTTGCACATATTATAAAGGGATCACCACCGCTGCTATATTTCACTATTTTGTTACAAACGTTAGTGGCTTTTACATTAATTACTCTTGAAGATACGCGCGAGTTTGCTACGCCTGTTGGTTGCAATTCCTAGAAAGGAAAAATCTGTGACCAAATTAAATCTAAGATTTCTAAGAACACCAAACAAATAATAGGCCAAGCGTTGGGTACAAAATATCGGGTTCTATTTGCAAAAAGTCGAACAGAAATGAAATTTGGTGGGATGGTAGACATTTGGTGGGATGGTAGACATTTGGTGGGATGGTAGACATATGTATATACCTCGGGGGGTAGCCGCTCCTCGAGGGGGGGGGATGAAAACTCGCGGCGCTTGGAGGAAAACAGCACCGTTGGAGTAGGTGCTATATAAAAAAAGTTTAAATGAAATATGTGGAGAACAAAATTGCCCACAACTTTGGTTTTATGCATTCTTTCGCTCCGACGAATAGTTTTTGCCTTACTTTAGTTGGGGGGTATTTTGCAAATTTTAACAAAATCAGAATTTAATCGCGGATTAAAACAAGTATGGCTACCAAACAATTCTGGTATATTTTTTCTATAAGAGTAAGGTTTTCTAAGTCAACTGATTCTTGATTTGTTACATTTAACCTTACATTATAAAAGATATGATTTTTTGAAGTACGCCCTTACATAGTTATCATGATCTACGGTCGATATTTTCTTATTATTGTTGACCTACAATAGTTGGGAAGATTTTCAAAGGACCTGGATTTTATTGCTGATTCTTATAGCCCAAGAACTCATCTTTAAAGACCCAGTTGATGCCACTCTGGCACCCTTAAGCATTTTGAGATATTCAAGATGGCGGCCGATTAGGGAATAAAAATTTAAAAAAAAATTGTTAAAAAAAATATAAATCCAACGCTGGGCGTATTCAGTAGCTGTTGGAGTCCCATTAAATATAGTAAAAGCCCCGACGCCCTTTCCCTCAAGAACAGGGTCAAAATGACGCCGCCATCTTGGATTTTTGACTATTTTTTCCTTTAATAGCCTTTTACTCAGAAAGTACTTACTTTTGAGAAAATCTGTGGAGAGAAAATATAAAGCTCTTTAAAAGGCCTATCGAAGGAGATATCTGCGAGGTACCTAAGCACTACCGTTGCAAAGATCTGATACGATTTTTTCCAAAATTTGAGCAGTGTATTCTAAGCCACCATCAGCTTTATCAGAACCCCAGTATTTTAACAAATATCAAAACTGTCAATGACAAGAAAAAACATGGTATTTAATCCTAAAATGGCGTTACATACGACCAAAGGGCTTAAAGCCAAAAATTGTTATTGAGTTAGAAAACGGTAGGTCCTTTCCAGCGGTAGCCCAGCATTTTAACGTAAGCCGAACCACAGTTTGTTCTATAAATAAAAGGTAGATAAAAGAAAAATTAATTGAAAGGAAACAAGGACAATCTGGCAGGCCAAAAGTAGGTCAAGTTCGGGAAGATCAGGCGCTACTTCGAGTACTCAAAATCACCCTTTCGAGAGAGAAAAGAATGCAAGAATTTTTTCACAGTTTCCAGGCAGCCAAGCACCGTTTGCCGTAGAATTCAATCATCAAACCTTAGGTGCCGAACTGCAGCAACAAAGACCGAACTTACTTTTTTAGCACGTAATTTCTAAAAACGACCAAAAATATATTTCTAGCTGGTTTTTATTGGAGACCCTGTATGTATGACATATTTTTACAATATGTCACACATACAGGGTCTCTAGTTTTTATCAAGTTGTATTTTATTTATTTTATAAACATGCAAAAGACAATAAACGGTCATAACATTACTATAAAATGTAAATGTCAACCCTATATAATATAATACATACTGCTTAAAACAGAAACCGAGTTTTTCCAGTCGTATCAGATTTTAGCTCACACATATACTATACTATAGTAGTGTGAGCGATGGTGGTCCTAATTTTTTCGAGAAAAAAAAGTTGCTCCGATTTCAAATTTTTTTATATATCTTTGCGTTTCAGATGATTTTGAAACTTTTTTGTTGCGCCGTCTGTCTGTCTGTCTGTCTGTCTGTCTGTTTGTCTGTCTGTCTGTCTGTCTGTCTGTCTGTCTGTCTGTCTGTCTGTCTGTCTGTCTGTCTGTCTGTCTGTCTGTCTGTCTGTCTGTCTGTCTGTCTGTCTGTCTGTCTGTCTGTCTGTCTGTCTGTCTGTCTGTCTGTCTGTCTGTCTGTCTGTCTGTCTGTCTGTCTGTCTGTCTGTCTGTCGAGCCATAGTAGATTTTAGGAAAATACGATGCTAATTAGATTTAAGGTAATAAGTAGGTTAATTTTGTAAATTTAAATTTGTAACAAAATAATTCTTGGGCAATACCACAAAGGAGATTCTTTAACACAAAAACAAAAAGAGACAAACAACAACAAAACTTCACAATAAGAAATGGGCAGAGGGTCATGGGATAGAAAAGAAATGCAAACTAAAGATATAGAAATAGTACACAAATAAGGAAACTAATAATAAAGGGGCAGGATTTTGGGATCGTCTGAAATGGAAGTAAACGTGACGTGTGAATGAAGGCAGAAAAAAAAAATGAACATCGGCTAAAGGGCGTAGACCGTAAGGTAGGAAGCCAGCTATTTCGACAGGTCCTCTCGCTCTGGTTAGCTTCGGCGCCGGCGACGTCTGTCACTCTCGTCTGTCTGTCTGTCTGTCTGTCTGTCTGTCTGTCTGTCTGTCTGTCTGTCTGTCTGTCTGTCTGTCTGTCTGTCTGTCTGTCTGTCTGTCTGTCTGTCTGTCTGTCTGTCTGTCTGTCTGTCTGTCTGTCTGTCTGTCTGTCTGTCTGTCTGTCTGTCTGTCTGTCTGTCTGTCTGTCTGTCTGTCTGTCTGTCTGTCTGTCTGTCTGTCTGTCTGTCTGTCTGTCTGTCTGTCTGTCTGTCTGTCTGTCTGTCTGTCTGTCTGTCTGTCTGTCTGTCTGTCTGTCTGTCTGTCTGTCTGTCTGTCTGTCTGTCTGTCTGTCTGTCTGTCTGTCTGTCTGTCTGTCTGTCTGTCTGTCTGTCTGTCTGTCTGTCTGTCTGTCTGTCTGTCTGTCTGTCTGTCTGTCTGTCTGTCTGTCTGTCTGTCTGTCTGTCTGTCTGTCTGTCTGTCTGTCTGTCTGTCTGTCTGTCTGTCTGTCTGTCTGTCTGTCTGTCTGTCTGTCTGTCTGTCTGTCTGTCTGTCTGTCTGTCTGTCTGTCTGTCTGTCTGTCTGTCTGTCTGTCTGTCTGTCTGTCTGTCTGTCTGTCTGTCTGTCTGTCTGTCTGTCTGTCTGTCTGTCTGTCTGTCTGTCTGTCTGTCTGTCTGTCTGTCTGTCTGTCTGTCTGTCTGTCTGTCTGTCTGTCTGTCTGTCTGTCTGTCTGTCTGTCTGTCTGTCTGTCTGTCTGTCTGTCTGTCTGTCTGTCTGTCTGTCTGTCTGTCTGTCTGTCTGTCTGTCTGTCTGTCTGTCTGTCTGTCTGTCTGTCTGTCTGTCTGTCTGTCTGTCTGTCTGTCTGTCTGTCTGTCTGTCTGTCTGTCTGTCTGTCTGTCTGTCTGTCTGTCTGTCTGTCTGTCTGTCTGTCTGTCTGTCTGTCTGTCTGTCTGTCTGTCTGTCTGTCTGTCTGTCTGTCTGTCTGTCTGTCTGTCTGTCTGTCTGTCTGTCTGTCTGTCTGTCTGTCTGTCTGTCTGTCTGTCTGTCTGTCTGTCTGTCTGTCTGTCTGTCTGTCTGTCTGTCTGTCTGTCTGTCTGTCTGTCTGTCTGTCTGTCTGTCTGTCTGTCTGTCTGTCTGTCTGTCTGTCTGTCTGTCTGTCTGTCTGTCTGTCTGTCTGTCTGTCTGTCTGTCTGTCTGTCTGTCTGTCTGTCTGTCTGTCTGTCTGTCTGTCTGTCTGTCTGTCTGTCTGTCTGTCTGTCTGTCTGTCTGTCTGTCTGTCTGTCTGTCTGTCTGTCTGTCTGTCTGTCTGTCTGTCTGTCTGTCTGTCTGTCTGTCTGTCTGTCTGTCTGTCTGTCTGTCTGTCTGTCTGTCTGTCTGTCTGTCTGTCTGTCTGTCTGTCTGTCTGTCTGTCTGTCTGTCTGTCTGTCTGTCTGTCTGTCTGTCTGTCTGTCTGTCTGTCTGTCTGTCTGTCTGTCTGTCTGTCTGTCTGTCTGTCTGTCTGTCTGTCTGTCTGTCTGTCTGTCTGTCTGTCTGTCTGTCTGTCTGTCTGTCTGTCTGTCTGTCTGTCTGTCTGTCTGTCTGTCTGTCTGTCTGTCTGTCTGTCTGTCTGTCTGTCTGTCTGTCTGTCTGTCTGTCTGTCTGTCTGTCTGTCTGTCTGTCTGTCTGTCTGTCTGTCTGTCTGTCTGTCTGTCTGTCTGTCTGTCTGTCTGTCTGTCTGTCTGTCTGTCTGTCTGTCTGTCTGTCTGTCTGTCTGTCTGTCTGTCTGTCTGTCTGTCTGTCTGTCTGTCTGTCTGTCTGTCTGTCTGTCTGTCTGTCTGTCTGTCTGTCTGTCTGTCTGTCTGTCTGTCTGTCTGTCTGTCTGTCTGTCTGTCTGTCTGTCTGTCTGTCTGTCTGTCTGTCTGTCTGTCTGTCTGTCTGTCTGTCTGTCTGTCTGTCTGTCTGTCTGTCTGTCTGTCTGTCTGTCTGTCTGTCTGTCTGTCTGTCTGTCTGTCTATCTGTCTGTCTATCTGTCTGTCTGTCTGTCTTTCTGTCTGCCTGTATGTCTGTCTGTCTGTCTGTCTGTCTGTCTGTCTGTCTGTCTGTCTGTCTGTCTGTCTGTCTGTCTGTCTGTCTGTCTGTCTGTCTGTCTGTCTGTCTGTCTGTCTGTCTGTCTGTCTGTCTGTCTGTCTGTCTGTCTGTCTGTCTGTCTGTCTGTCTGTCTGTCTGTCTGTCTGTCTGTCTGTCTGTCTGTCTGTCTGTCTGTCTGTCTGTCTGTCTGTCTGTCTGTCTGTCTGTCTGTCTGTCTGTCTGTCTGTCTGTCTGTCTGTCTGTCTGTCTGTCTGTCTGTCTGTCTGTCTGTCTGTCTGTCTGTCTGTCTGTCTGTCTGTCTGTCTGTCTGTCTGTCTGTCTGTCTGTCTGTCTGTCTGTCTGTCTGTCTGTCTGTCTGTCTGTCTGTCTGTCTGTCTGTCTGTCTGTCTGTCTGTCTGTCTGTCTGTCTGTCTGTCTGTCTGTCTGTCTGTCTGTCTGTCTGTCTGTCTGTCTGTCTGTCTGTCTGTCTGTCTGTCTGTCTGTCTGTCTGTCTGTCTGTCTGTCTGTCTGTCTGTCTGTCTGTCTGTCTGTCTGTCTGTTTGTCTGTTTGTCTGTATGTCTGTCTGTAACGACCAACGCGCATAACTCAAAAACCGCTTGGCCGATTTTAATGAAATTTGGTACCTGGGCTGGGTCTTGGGTCGAGATGGTCCCATTTAAAAATGAACAAAATCCACCGAACACAAACCAAATAAAAGGGTGGGGGTAGATTAAAAAAATTACAGTTTATGTGAAAATATGGCGTGTGTGATATCAAACGAAAGGTAATTGAGTCTGGAGTTAAACAAAATACATTTTAATTTATTTAAAAAAAAGGGTGGGGTATATTTCAAAAATTAGAGTTTAAGTGAAAATATGGCGTGTGTGATATCAAACGAAAGGTAATTGAGTCCGGAGTTTAACAAAATACTTTTTTTTTTAAGGGTGGGGGTAGATTTCAAAAATTTGAGTTTAAGTCAAAACATGGCTTGTGTGGTATCAAACAAAAGGTAATTTAGTCTGGAGTTGAATAAAATATATTTCAGTTTTTAGTTATATTAGCTCACACGTACACTATAACTATAGTCAGTGGCGTATATAGAAAAAAGTTTCGGGGGGGGCCGAGACAGGTTCGGGGGGGGGGGGCCGAGACCTCATGAGGCTGTATTTTATGCTATTTTATGTTTGTATTCATGAAATATGTGGAAAATATCTAAAAAAATCTTAGCTTCGGGGGGGGGGGCGAGCCCCCCAGGCCCCCCCCATATATACGCCACTGACTATAGTACCTAGTGTGAGCTTAGGGGCCCATATATTGGCAGAGTATTTTTAAAATCAGCTGTACGTAATATGCTGAATTCTTACACATTTTATTCAAAAGAAATACAGCAAAATTTTTAACTTTAACCAATTTTCTTAGAAAATAAGCTTTTTGTGAAAAAAAGGATAATATACTTTTCTGTAGACAATAAAATTTCCATTTTAACTATGTATCACTTAGTAGGAATAACTTTATTCCTAGCGGCCCAGTGGCATCCATATATGTGGGTGATTTACAGAAATCGTCGAAAATTACTGAATTTTTAGGTTTTTATCCAATTCGTTTAAAAACAAAGCCCTTTAGGGAAAAAGTTTTACGCGCTTTAATTAGACGATAAAATTTTCTTTAGGATCTCAGAGTAATAACATATATTATTATTGTTACTCTAAGTTTACGATGATTAATTTGCTAAAGATTATGGCTAACAATTAAATGCTGTCCCTTAACTGGGATTAGTTTCCAAAATCACAAAAAAAAAACTTTTTTTTTATTTATTTTTTACAATTTTTGCAAAAACTATCCTTAGGAAATTACTTTTAAAATAACTTATTATGAAAATTAAATTTCCTTTTCAACAATGAATGATTTAGTAGGATTAAATTTATTACGAAAGGCACAGTGACGTTAAATGGGGGTTATTATAGAAATCAACAAAAATCTATTTTAATGACAGTTTTTCTGAATTTAAAAAAAAATAAAGTTCCTTGAGAAAAAAAGTAATTCATGCTATCTTATGGACAATAAAATTTTCTTTTAAATAATGTATAACAACTTTATGTCATCATTACAGTTAACATTTCAGTGGCTTTTGTAAAGGAAAGTGCCTTTTAAAAATTACGAAAAAATATTTTTTATTATAGGTTTTTTCAAATTTTTTAAACCCAAGGAAAAACTTAAATCACAGATTTTTAAGAGAATAAAATTTCCTTCCCAACGGTGTACAACTTTCTAGAATTTAGTTTACTCCTAACGCTACAGTGCCTTCCATAAATAGGCGTGATTTACAGAAATCGTTAAAAATCTGTTTTATTCATAAGTTCTCAATCAATTTTCTTTAAAATAAAGTACTTTGTGTAAAAACAGTTCATGCTAGGTAATAGGAAATAACATTTTCTTTTCAACACTGTACAACTTTATTGAGTAAAGTTAATTTGTTAACTAAAAACTTATAATTAAACTCGGGTTTTGAATATTTCTGTAAATAACCTCAATTTAAGAAAGTCACTGTATCGTTTGCTGTAACTTTAACCCTACTATATTATACATCGTTGGAAATAAAATTTTATTCTCTTGACAATATTTGTAATAATGTTTGCTTCTAAAATGCTTAGTTTTTACGAAAATTGCAAAAAACATTTAATAAAAATGATTTTTTAAGAAGATTCCTAGTTTGCGGACGCCACTGGAGCTTGACCCACAATACATACCGCGCCGAATATTATATGGTTTAAATGGAAATTTTATTTTCTACAAAAAAGTAAACAACACTTTTTTCAAAAAGACTTAAAATGTTTTTTTTTTTAATTAGACGTGCTAGAAATTAGCATATTGTGGATGCTTAAGGTTGCGTATCTTTGCAAGGGCGGTACTTACGTAGCTCGGAGATATCTCGTTTGATAGGTCTTTCAATGGGGTTTAATATTCCTTTCCACATACTTTCTAAAAAAATCAGTACTTTTTGTGTAAAAGGCTAATTAAGGAAATACTCTGCCAATATATGGGCCCTAAGCTCACAATAGGTACTATAGTTATATTGTACGTGTGAGCTAATATAACTAAAAACTGAAACAACTCCAGACTAAATTACCTTTCCTTTGTTACCACATGTTTTCACCAAAACACAAATTTTTGAAATCTACCCCCACCCTTAAAAAAACAAAAACTTTAACTCCGGACTCAAATACCTTTCGTTTGATATTACATGAAGATTTTTTTAGCTCTTCAAAACTGGAGAGAGGAGTGAAATGTTTTCATGCGCTGCGTTTATATAAAAAATATGATTTGAAAAATTGAAATTATTGAACTTACGATGTGAGCCAGTCGGTCTTCCTTCTTCTCTTCTCTTCTTGGGATCCCTGGGGAAGAGTCAGTCAGTCGTCACAATTAATTTTCGATAGAAATGTAAAATAATTAGCGCCTGGAATGGCAAAAAACATCAGCAAAATTGAGCTGCACCACGCGACCGTATCCGTGTCAATGTTTTATTGCAACTGATTTCGCGAAAAAAGCACAGCGACCGAGTTTGGATTAAATTCCGAACAAGGTGGCTGCTCAAAAAAAAAACTTAATAAAAAAAGCAATGAAAATTCAACACTCCCCGACCAAATGGCGTTATAGCCTTTTGCAGGAAAAAAATAAAAAAAACAAAAAAAAACTATCCAAAAATTCAAGGAAAAAAAAATAAACCCAATAAGTTTAATTAAAAATTTTTAATTTAAGAAAAAAAAATGTTTTCCAGAGGAAGATTAAATTTCCCAATTTATAACTATATGTAAGACAAACACACTAGAAACAAAAAAAATCGGTAGGAATTCACTTTTCTACAGGTAAAGGGCATAGTTTAACCAATGGACGTTCCAGCGTGCCATTGGCCGTTTTAAGCGTGGCAATGCGTGCTATGCCGTCTGCACCATATTTTAGCGATAAAATACGACCAAGAACCCATTGAGTGGGGGGCAGGTTGTCAGATTTGATAACAACAAGAGTGCCTATTTCAGGCTGAGTGCCTTGGTCGACCCATTTGCTTCGTTGCTGCAAAGTATGCAAATACTCGACATGCCAGCGTTTCCAAAACTCTTGGTGCAGACGCTGTAGCAGCTGCCATCGAGATAAGCGGTTATAAGAAACAGAGGTCATATCGGGAACTGGCAGAGCAGACACAGGCTCCATATTTAAAAAATGGTTTGGGGTTAAAGCGTTAATGCATTGACATCAGAGGACATCGCTATTAAAGGACGACTATTTATGACGGCTTCAATTAATGTCAAAACAGTCAAAAACTCCTCATATGTAAGAATTTGATCACCGATTACACGTTTTAAATGCGTTTTAACCGATTTAATTCCCGACTACCATAATCCCCCAAAGTGAGGGGCAGATGGAGGGTTAAAGTGCCATGCAATCGATTCTTGAGCTGTAGCTTCTTGCATAAGCTTAATTTGCCTATTAGCTCCAATAAAATTCGAACCTTGGTCGCTGAATAGTACGTTAACTCCACGTCTCGCTTTAAATCTTTGGAGGGCAGCTAAAAATACTTTGGACGAAAGGTCACTAGCTAGTTCCAGGTGAACTGCGCCAGTACTATAACATTTAAACAGGACTAAATAAGCTTTGCAAGTTCGAAGCCCTCGGTAGCGCGCGGCCGATAAGACGATTTGAAAGGGTCCTCCAAAATCAACGCCTGAATGAGAAAAACTCTTTAATTGGGAGAGACGCGTGAGAGGCAAATTTCCCATTTGAGGCTCATAATTTTTCGGATTAAGTCGCCAACAATTTAAACACTTACTTAAGACCGTTCTTATAGCTCTCTTTGGCGACAAAATCCAAAATCGTTGCGCTAAAAGAAACTCTAAAGTGCGGAGCCCTGCATGTAAATGTATTTTATGATAATACTCAATGATAAGCGTGGTCAGTCTAGATTGGCGGGGTAACAAAACTGGGTGTTTAGCCTCATATGGCAATGTTGAAAATTTTAAGCGACCACCAACCCTTAAAAGGCCAGTTTCATCAAGAAAAACGTGTAATTTTTTGAGGGGCTTGGAAAAACCTTGTTTGCTATTTAAATCATTTTTAAAATAGGTTTGCTGAGTATATAAAATCAAAAAATGTAACGCATCATTTTTTTCAATCAAGGTAAAATAACCTACTCGTTTAGTAGTTCGATTTCGTGTATTAAAAATAAATCGTAAAACGATGCATAAAACATCTAACAATTTCGAAAAAGACGAATAATAATTTAAAATAGATTCCAAAAAATGGTCACTCTGCGTTACAAATAAATTGAGCGTACGTGCTTCCGCGGATGCCATAGTAGAAGCACCAGGCACAAAAATCGGCCAAGTTGCGTGCGAATCTAACAAAAAAGTGGGGCCTTCAAACCATTCATTTAGCGACAAAAACTCTGATGGGAAAATGCCTCGACTACCCGAATCAGCGATATTTAATTTTGTGTTAATATAAAACCAAAATTCAGATCCTAATTTTTCATGAATATATGAAACTCTATTACTCACGAAGTTATGCCAACGGCTCGGATGCGATTTTATCCAGCATAGGGCTATTTGTGAATCTGACTAAGCACAGATTTTTCGAAAATTCAGCTTGTAAATTTCAAGAACATAGGAAATCAATTTTGCGAGTAGCACGCATGCGCAAAGTTCAAGTCGTGCAATGGTGCATTTTTGTTTCAATGGGGCGACTTTAGTTTTTGAGATAATAAATTTTAGAGTTACTAAGTTCTCACAATCAAAACTACGCAGGTATACTACGGCGCACATGCCTCTTTCGCTGGCGTCACAAAAACCATGTAACTCAAATTTTTGAGCCTGGTCAGGTAAAATTCTACGAGGAATTTCTATTTGAGACAAAAGATGTACCTCAGATAAAAACTTTTCCCATAATCGAATTATTTCAATGGAAGGCTCGCCGTCCCAACCAACTTTATCTTCCCATAATCTTTGAATAAGGTATTTTAGAAAAAAAGTGACTGGTGCAAGACAGCCGAGCGGATCAAAAATACGGGCTAAAATTGATAACATAGACCGTTTGGTGCATGTAGATTGTTGGGAGTTCACCAAAAATTTAAAACAATCCACGGTAGGGTTCCTTGTAAGCCAATAATTTTTAAAGAGACATCATTGAGGTCATCGGATTCAAAAGAAAGCGGATTACTACATAAAAGTGTGGGTGAAAAATGCGATAAAAACGAGGGTTCGTTACTGGACCACTTCCGTAACTCAAATCCACCCCTTTGAAACAAAGAAATAAGTTCATCGCGCAGAGACTCTGCGCGTGCGTAATCAGATGCCCCGGAGCAGATATCGTCTATATAGGTGTCATTTTTGACCGCTTCGGCGGCTAATGGAAAATCTTTACCATCAGTGTTAGCTAACTCAATTAAAACGCGATTAGCTAAAAAAGGACTACAACTTAGTCCATAAACAACAGTTTTTAAATAAAAATCTTGGGGGTCGTCCCTAGGGTCAAACCGCCAAATGATGCGCTGGTAAGTCCAATGCTCAGGCGTCATTAAAATATTTCTAAACATTTGCTTTACGTCGGCGCAAAGTACATATTTATGTAACCGAAAATTTAATAAAATCGTTACAATATTTTTCTTTAATTTGGGTCCCTTTAATAAACAAGAGTTTAAACTTTGATTGGCAACAGTAAAACTTCCATTAAAAACGACGCGTAAACGCGTTGTGCAACTTTCAGGGCGCAAGACGCAATGATGCGGAATCCAAACAGAATTTGACGTAAAGGACTGGTCTTGAACTGGTTCCATATGTCCTTAATTTAAAATTTCGCGAATAAAATCCCGATATTCTTCATACAACTCCGGAGTTTTTAAAAGACGACGTTCAAGCGAAAAAAAAACGATTTAAAGCGACTTCCCTACAACCAGGGAAACTAGGCGAATTAATTTTAAACGGGAGCGAAACAACGAATTTTCCCGTCGAAGTGCGCGAATAAGTGTCTACAAAAATTTTTTCTGCAAGAGAGTCTTCGGGCGAAACACAAATTTTAGTAGGCACGGATTCCAACTCCCAAAATCGTTGTAAAACCACCTCTAGCGGGGGTTGTGACGCGTCAGAATTAATAGTCAAAAGCGAGATTGGCGAATTATTTGCGTTCCTAACGGCCATTCTCCCCAAAACAATGTAACCAAAGATAGTTTTTATCGCGACCGGTTGTTGGTCATCTGAGCCGTAGATACAATCACCCTGTAAAATTCGACCAAAAGAATCAGCTCCTATTAAACAATCAACCCTGGAAGGGATATGAAAATTGGGATCAGCAAATTTCAAATTTAGAAGGTGCGGCCAATTGTCTTTATATAGTGGTATGGAGGGCATGTGTTCACTAATTTTATTTACAACAACAGCCTCGGTATTTAAATAAAGATCATTTCTTTTGACTGACTTAAAACAAATATTAACTCGCCCATTGCTAATGGACGTTTCCATGTCTCCCAAACCCCTAACTTGTATAGAAAACTTTTCCTTAATTAATCCCAAGCGACTTACTGCCTTTTGAGTAATAAAAGACATCATTGAGCCGCAGTCAATAATGCAGCGAAAAATTTGAAAATGCTCAAACTTATCTTTTATCGCGATAAGAGAGGTAGCCAATAAAGTTGCTGTTCCCTGTGATTGCAAGGAATAGGTATTAATTGAGGTAGAGGTAGAGGGTTGGGTGTTCATATGTGGATTTTGCCCATTTTCCTCCGTCTGGGGGTTAGTAAGAGGGGGTGCGTTTTGACTTGCAGGTAAAGTGGGAACCCGAGATGAACCCCTTTCAAAGTGAAGTAAACTATGATGTAATTTTGAGTTACATTTTCGACACGATTTGGTTGATTTACAGGTACGAAGTTCGTGAAAACCACTACTTAAACAATTAAAACAAATTCGTTTTGATTTACAAAAATTGTAGCGTTCAAATGGGGTTTTATTTAAAAATAAAGGGCACTGATACAATTGATGATAAGCGAGCGGGTTACATAATAAACATCTAACAGCGACCGCCATGGACGGGGTTTGTGGAAAAGACTGCGATGCGGGTGGGTTGCGTTGATCCACGAAAAAACTTGCGGTACTTTCAGTACTTCTATAATGGGGTTTAGCGTGCGATTTTTGTTTTTGGGGAGGTTTTGAAACAGGGGTTGATTGATTTGTCATTTGGAGTGTATCATAAACAACACAATATTTTGTTAGAGTGTCTATCAACTGACGATAAGAAGGAATCGTGTTGGAGCCATGTTCCAACTCAAAGCGCGTGGCCGTAGCCGTATCCAAACGTTTAAGTACCATCATAATAAGAGGAAAATCCCAAGCGTCCGTATCATAACCTAACTTTTTGAGAGCAGCCAAATTTTCCGAGTACGTGTCTATTAAGCTGCGAAGCGAATTGGAGTCGTCCGGTTTAATTTTTTCATAATTATCTAAAATTGACCAGTGCGACTGCGCAATAAGACGAGGGTTAGAAAATCTCTTTTTTAATGCGTCATAAGCTATGGGATAATTATGCTCGGTCAAGGGTAAAGCCGACACTACCGATTGAGCGGTTCCTTTACAGGAACTAATCAAATATTGAAATTTTTCCCGATTAGTAATAAAACTCACATTGTGCACTAGAGAGTCATAAATATCTAGCCACGATTGGAAAGACTTGTAGTCACCGTGAAAACTAGGCACCGAAAGTTGAGCTAATTTTGGCGCAGAAAAGTTAGGACTGGAGTGCAAAAATGCACTTTGGTTCATAGCTTGGTTTGGAGCTACGCTACTGCGGCGATTTGCAGGCAAAGAAAAATTTATAGGCTGATCTTTGTCAAACAAATCGTTAAAAATTGTCATAATTTCATAATAATCATTTAAAAAAGAATCGCGCATTAATCTTTCAACATTTAAATCGCAATCAGGTAAATTTAAAATGGCTGACATGACATTTTGATGGTGTTTTAAAAAATCCTTCTTCACGTCTTCAAGCTCTAAACCGCGAACCTTAAATAAGCTATGTAGGGAGGAGTCCTGTTTAGCCCTTCTGGCTAAGTCCATGACAATGGCGATCTCACTTAGGCAAGAAGTTCTATTAGCTTTATGTTTTTTCAACTTAGCTAAAACCGCAGGAGGTGCCATGACTAAGCGAACAAATTTGTAAAAAAAAATGTCTACAAAAAAAGTTAAAAATATGTCTGCTTTACCAAAACCTATATGCCCTTTTTGCACAAAAAGCAAAGTATCTATCAACAAAAAAATCTCTTAAATTAAAATTGCGTGTGTTTACGATTAAAGTTTAAATTTGATAAATTTGATTAAAAAAAAAAAACAATGGCTCGTGACTGGTATAAAAACAATAATCTGAGAAAAAAAAGGAAGTCTCAACCTACAAATATGGCTCACAAAAAAATACAATGCGGTCAACCGAAAACGTAAAACCACGTTTTCGGTTCACGAAAAATTCAAATGAATAGACAAAAACAATGTCTAGGAGCTCATATTCGGAGAGAAGGACCATGAAGATTTTTTTAGCTCTTCAAAACTGGAGAGAGGAGTGAAATGTTTTCATGCGCTGCGTTTATATAAAAAATATGATTTGAAAAATTGAAATTATTGAACTTACGATGTGAGCCAGTCGGTCTTCCTTCTTCTCTTCTCTTCTTGGGATCCCTGGGGAAGAGTCAGTCAGTCGTCACAATTAATTTTCGATAGAAATGTAAAATAATGAGCGCCTGGAATGGCAAAAAACATCAGCAAAATTGAGCTGCACCACGCGACCGTATCCGTGTCAATGTTTTATTGCAACTGATTTCGCGAAAAAAGCACAGCGACCGAGTTTGGATTAAATTCCGAACAAGGTGGCTGCTCAAAAAAAAAAACTTAATAAAAAAAGCAATGAAAATTCAACATTACACGCGCCATATTTTCAAGTAAACTCTAATTTTTGAAATCTACCCTCACCCTTTTTAAAAAAATAAATAAAATGTATTTTGTTCAACTCTAGACTTACTTACATATTTTAACATAAACTTTAATTTTTTTAATCTACCCCTACCCTTTTGTTTGGCTTGTGTTCGGTGGATTTCATTAAAATCGGTCAAGCGGTTTTTGAGTTATGCGCGTTGGTCGACAGACAGACATACAGACAGACAGACGGCGCGACAAAAAAGTTTCAAAATCATCTGAAACGTAAAGATATATAAAAAATTTTGAAATCGGAGCAACTTTTTTTTTTCGAAAAAACTAGGATCACCATAGCTCACATTACTATAGTATAGTATATGTGTTCCATAACGGAGAGGGATCGGAAATTTTACTATGTTTAATGGGAATCAATAACTATCGTTTGCGCCGGGTCCTGATTTTATGTTTTTGAAAACTTTTTATTTTTTAATTTTTTTATCTGTCATCCGATATCCAAGTATGTAATGGCGCACTTCAAAAAATCATATCTTTTATAATATAATTTCAAATGTAACGAATCATGCATCAGTTTACTTAGAAAATCTTACTCTTATAGAAGAAAAATATACCACAATTGTTTAGTAGCCATATTTGTCTTAATCTGTGATTAAACTCTGATTTTGTTAAAATTTGCAAACTACCCCCTAACTTTGGCGCGCTGTAAAGCAAAAACTATTGGTCGGAGCGAAGAAATGCCAACCAAAGTTGTGCGCAATTTTGTTCTCTACATATTTTATTTGGCCTTTTTTTTATAGCACCTACCCCAATGGTGCTATTTTCTCCGAAGCGCCGCGATAAGTTTTCATCCCCCCCCCTCGAGCGGCACCCCCCGAGGTCGCAAACTTAGATGCACCATCAGACCTATGTCTACCATCCCACCAAATTTCATTTCTGTTCGAAATTTTGCAAATAGAACCACATATTTTGTACCCAACGCTTGGCCTATTATTTGTTTGGTGTTCTTAGAAATTTTCGATTTAATTTAGTCACAGTTTTTCCTTGCTAGGAATTGCAACCAACAGGCGCACTATGGTCTGAGGGATCAATATTTTGGCCAAAAATAGACTTTTGAAGCGAAACTCTCTAATCACAGAAACGCATATCAATAAAGAAATCTAAAACGCTAATATACCATTAAAAGCTATTTACTATTACCCCCCACTCTTGTCACCACCATTTTTGTGATTTATACTGCCTAAAAGCTCTTTAAAAAAGTGTATTATTTTTAATATGGTCTACAAATTACACCGCCTCACAAAAAAATATAAGTTGCAAAACTCAGAGGGTAGACCCCCAAATCCTCCTACTTTTGGTGCGCCAAAACCGAGTTCTCTAAAAAAAAAGTTTCAATTATCGAATTTCCCCTATTACCCCCCCCCCCCCACACTGAGGGGGTAAAATTTGATCTATTATAAAAATTCAAAATATTATGTATATTCTTAAGTATTTTGGTCCGCAGGACTGAAATATAAGGAATAAAAAGTTTCGTAACCATTCAATCACCCCTTTCCCCCTTTGATTTGGAGGTCAAAACTTTACCTTTTTAATGGAAATGCACAGTTTATCATGAAAATAGTTTTATTTGCTAAATTCAACCAAGACAATAAAAATCCATAATAATTTACTCAATTATCCCCTTAGTCACCCTTAGCAAATGGAGTATCCAGGGGGGGGGGAGAAAGGCGGCTGTTGAGCTGTCCCCCTCTTTAACCAAGTTTTTTAAAATCGGACATTGAAATTAAATTATATTATGAACTCCCCCCCTCCTCCCTCTCTAAATTAAGAAGGCCATGGAATTCAGAATTCTGCCCCCTCTTCTGTTTTGGGTTGGATACGATCTTGCCCCAGCACCGATCTTCCCTCTCTGGGGAAGCGGTAGAGACTAAAATAAAAATTCATATAGAAGTTTAGTCGTGCCTATAGTAATCCATACACAATTTATTTATAAACTCTTACGACTTCCCTGCCCATGGGGATGCTAAACAGTTTTTCTCGTTCTGGTTTTTTTTCAAAAAAATCGTGCCTACCCCATATTAGTCGACTTTCTTCTAATTTAATTTTACCTTACTAGCCCGCGTAGCAATGGCTAGAGAAGGTATTATTTTCGACGAAAAAACAATTTTTGAGATAACGCCGAAAATGTTTTTTTGGGTGTGTTTTGACCTATCTTAGCAATTCGTCCTGATGTCTGTCTGTGTGTGTGTATTATTTCTGCCCGTAACACGATAGCTCCTAAACCGATGAACCGATTTTCATAAAAATTTTTGGTAAAATAGTGTTCGACACTCTAACGAGCTGATAAAAAATTTTAAAAATGCTTACTTTTTAACGAAGCATTGTATCAATATGCGGTTTTGAAAATATAGTAGACTATATTTTGGACAATAATTTGTGTTAGCAAAAAACTTGGTAAGAGCTTTGGTTTCTTAGATATTTACAAAAAACTGTTTTCAAGGCGTATATTATATACGTGCCTAGCTTTGATAACAAAAGTAAAAAAATAATCACCACTTCAATAATTTGACCAGGATCCACACTTAGTCAAATTTTTCTGGCAGATTTTAAAGAAATAATTTGACATTCCCTTAAAATTCCGTTCAAATATAACGGTGGCAACAGCGTAGAGCTAATTTTGTAGCGACCCTTCCACGACATGCAGTTAGTCCCTCTTTGTTAATTTTACCGTGAAAAACAAAGAAGGAAAGTAAACTTAGCTGACCTCATAAAGAAAACGAATAGGACTCATAATTTTAAAGAAATGTGACGAACTGTGACGATATCTGACATTTCAGTTTATGTGGTTAATGGTTTTGCTGCTTTGAATTTATTTACAATTTTTAAATTAAAAATTTTCAACAAATTACGGGTTTTTAATTGAAAACAAATATTATATCGTAAAGCTACATCTATCAAAAAGTGGGAAATGGCCTTTTAGGTAAGTTTTTAAGTTTAAAAATTGCCTTTTAAACGAGAAATCTTAAGCGCCAGATTATGTCACATTTTTTCAAATTTCGGCAGATTTTTTGAATTGTAAAGAATTGCCCCCCTAGCTCCAAATTCACTTCAATAAAAATTTAAAAATTCATAGCTCCGCCACTGACGTTTGTAACAAAATGGTAAATAACGATAGAGGGGTGATCCCTTTACAACGTGTGCAAGTTTTAACGCAAAATATGTTAAAATGACGTAATTAGAAACCAAGCTCCAAATTAACTTTAATAAAATTTAAAAATTCCTATCTACGCCACTGACGTTTGTAACAAAATAGTGAAATATAAAAGCTATGGAGATGTGATCCCTTTATAATGTGTGCGAGTTTTTAGGCAAAATCTGTCAAAATGACGTAAATAGGGAGCCAGCTACAAATTTACCTCAATAAAAATTTAAAAATTCATAACTCCGCCACTGACGTTTGTAACCATATGGTAAAATACAGCAACGGTAGAGGGGTGATCCCTTTACAACGTATGCAAGTTTTAACGCAAAATCTGTCAAAATGACGTAATTCGAGACCTAGCTCCAAAATCACTTCAATAAAATTTAAATATTTCTATCTCCGCCACTGACGTTTGTAACAAAATAGTGAAATATGGAAGCGATAGAGGGGTGATCCCTTTATATTGTGTGCAAGTTTTTCGGTAAAATCTGTCAAAATGACGTAATTAGAGACCTAGCTCCAAAATCACTTCAATAAAATTTAAAAATTCCTATCTCCGCCACTGACGTTTGTAACAAAATAGTGAAATATAGCAGCGATAGAGGGGTGATCCCTTTATAATGTGTGCGAGTTTTTAGGCAAAATCTGTCAAAATGACGTAATTACGGCCCTAGCTACAAATTCACTTTAATAAAATTTAAAAATTCCTACCTCCGCCACTGACGTTTGTAACAAAATTATAATATATAGTGCCGATAGAAGGGTGGTTTCTTTACAAGTGGTTTAAGTTACAAGTCAAAATTCCAAAAAATAAACGAGTTCTTAATATTTTTATTGTTCCAGTACCGTTTATCTGGTCCACTGTAATTTTGTGGAGCTGGCTGCGAAGGAGCTGGCTCCATGGAGCTAGTTTCACGAATATGTATTAACCCCACTTTTTTTTAAATCTATAACTTTGCTCGGCGTCTTTTTTGTGTGTGCTTTCATGGGGCTTCGTGTTTTTGGCAGGTTTTCGAAGTTGCTTGGTGTTCTGTGGAAGCTGCCGTGATTTTTTTTAATCGTCTCGTCCATCGGTAAGTGATAAGTGTTTTTTCTAATGTATATAGCATTTAAAAACGTTTCGGCTAGGCATCGCCGAAGATTAAGGCAAAAGATTTAGGCTAGGGTTTTTGAAGGGGGTATTTCAAAGGGTTTTCACAAAGGTTCAGCATTCATAAAATCAAAAACTTTTGAGGTAAGCTCTAAGCAAGCAGAAGAAAAAGGATGTTCCTAATGCAAGTTTGGGGCTTAATTTAGATGGTTTTAATGATCATGTGCACATGGAATTAGGAGGGTCTCTGAGATTTTCCAAGGGGTTGTGGATAAGCAGGATAGGCAACGGGTGGCCGGTAATAAGCAAGGGGTGACTAACAAAGAGCAAAGTGTGTCTGATATTAGGCGAGAGGGGTTAAACAATAATTGTTGTTGTCTTCAATGTAATGATCAAAGTTTTGTTAATAAAGATTTGTTTGTAAGCGATTTAAGATCATGGTCTATTGATTTTCATGTACTGTTAAACTCTATACCTATGTAAGTTTTTTTTTCAGACTAAGAATCTACTAAGGACAAGAAAGTCCACGACCCAGTGGCATATCCAGGTGTATCAGAGTTTTTCATATTCATTCATTAACTTAAGGCAGCTACTCCACAATGAAATCAATGACAACAGACTGGAAGCAGCTCTCAATGGTTGACTCGTGTGGTAGATTGGTAATAATGACGCCGTTTACGATGGTGAAATCAAAAAAAAACAATCAAACATCACATTTTCGAGTTTTTTCAAAAATACATGATTTTTAAAAAAAAATTAACACCCTGTATTTTATTTTTTTTATTGGTCTTTAAATTCTATACAAAAATAGTTTTTGAATTTTTGTCCCAAAGCCAAAAATAATGAAGATATTTAAAATTAAAAATTATGCAAGTACTGAAATTTTATTTGGTAGAACAGTCTAAGTGTAATTTTGAATTTGGAATATCTTTGTTACTTTATGAAAAACATTCAAACACTATTTTTGTTTGGAA